>CM018691.1:101831859-102315132 GCA_009363875.1 Mikania micrantha
TATACTACTTGTTGCGAATTTGTGTTAGGGTTATTTTAAACTTACACACAAGAATATAAATTTACACCGTGCACCGCGTTTCATATAGACTATTAGATGCAAATACCCTACAAGGCTTAATCAATCAATGAATGATCTCAAAAAAGAAATTCTATTTTATGGGATAGTTATGGTAATCTTATACCTCATCATGTCATTTTAATTGTCCATGCTAAACACTTAAATGTTAACACTTAACAGTTAACAATAAACATTTCATCCATGTTAAGCTTGAATATGATTATCTGATGCCTACATCAAATGGTATTTGAAGTAAATTTGATTGAAACAGTATAACATGATACATGACCTTGCTGAAAGAAAATTACATTAATTTGATGTAAATTGATTGCGTGTAATATGAGTCCTTTAGTTTCAGACCAAAAGGTTGTTCAAATCTAAATTATTATTAAACTATACTATACCTCGTGTGTTACACGGATTTAATATAAATTATTAAATAGCTAGTAATAAAAATTTATGAAATTTAAATAATATTTTTAATTTAAACGATTAAATTACGTATTACTGTATTAGCAAGTTTCTAAGTAATAAATCAATTATCAAAAACATTATTTTTAAGAAATAATTTTTAAAAAGTTAATAGTTGAAAATGTCATTTTTTATAAAAACAAAAAACAAAAAAAAAACTACTGTTTAAAATCTATGCATTATATAGTCTATTTTATTATTTTAAATTTTGTTTTTTTAGAATATATGATTTTTAGAAAAAACAATTTCTATAAAAATACCGTTCTAAAATATTTTTATCTCTAAAAAATATTTATTATTAGAAAAAATCCATATCTTAGAATTTTTTAAAGTAATTTTTTATTAAAATATTATTTTAATTGATTATAAAACTTTATAGCATTAAAAAAGTCAATAATATCATTAATATTATAATTATTGAATATGTGAGTTAATATTTTTTGTAAGAGCGAGAATTAATGATGTAATAAGAAGTTACCAAATGATACTATAGCCTAAAATTATGAGACGTGACAAAAACATATATTTTTATTTGTAATAGTAAGATATATCTTTTTTAAAGTGAAACTTACATTAATAAGATACATTTTATGCATTTAAATGCCCTAAATAAAGGTATAGATTAATGATTATTTACATATATCTCCTTAGAGAGAATATTATTACATATTTACCCAGCTTTTAAAATCAATTACATACTTCTCTCATATCAATCAATCAACGTACTCAGTATATCCCGCCATTAGCATGCTAAGACAGGGTCTGGGAGGGTGAGATGTAGACAGCCTTACCCTTACCCCGTAGGGGTAGAGAGGCTGCTTCCAGTGAGTGAGACCCTCGGCTCATGATGCTTGATCAACTTCTGAAACGATTTTAACGTTTTTTTCACTGAATAAGTAAAATAACGTTCAAATTAGTGCAATTTTACTTTTGTCCCTCAAGAGCTGTCGACACATATATACATAATTGTCACACCCCCACCCCTCGTCACCTCATATCTGGTCTAGCATCACCGAACCGGTTGCGGAAGCATAGTGGCGATGTCCCGAGGTGAGGGGTGACTTACTTGAACCGATATCATAAGCACACAGATTAACTAAAAGTACATACATTACAAGGATGTCGCAGTTACAATTACATTACAGCTACTTTTATTTAATTACAATACTAGTTATTCTAGTACAACTATTCAAAAGTGCATCCTTCCCGCCTATTACTGTTTACCTGCAAAAAGGTTTGAGTTTGAAACGTCAGCACAAAGCTGGTGAGTTCGACAGTTCAATTTAAAACAATATGAATTGTTAAACCAGTTCTCAAAAGTTCAGTTCCGGATAACCATGGGACCCGTATCTAGTTCCTTTCGGACGTCAAGTTCAGTTCTCAAGATATTACCCGTCGGTACATATCTTAGTGCCTCATTATCTTAATGTCTATCATACCATTAAGAAGTTCAGGAAACAGATAACAAACATTCACACAAGGGGAGATGCAACCCTCCCAGTGAATGGGTGTCAACCAATAGTACTATCAATGTTTTCTGTTCGGCCCCACATGGGTTCACTAGATACAGTTCAAGAATGAGGACTTTCAGTTCCATGATAGAGTTCCGTCTACATGCAAAATCCCATGAAATCCCACAAAAGTCAAATGAAATCACACAGATATCATTGATGCATATCATATAGTTCTCAAAAGTTTAACAGTTCTACCCCGATGTTTATAAAAGAGTAAAAAGAAAAGGGGTTGTACGAAACTCACCTGATATTTCAGTAGTAGCAGAATATCACACAAATCGATGATAATATGATGATTCTGCATTTAGTTAACGTTTAATGAGTGATTAATGTTCCAACTCGCTGATTAAATCTCTCTGAACGTACAATGTCAAGGACATTGCCTTGAAAGTCATCAAACTGATGTTTAGTATTTAATTACATATTTTAATGTAATATCATACAATGTATGATAATGTAGGAACCTATACTGACTCAGGTTCCTAATACCAAGTTGATGACTCCCTCGATTAATCAGTATAATCTCAGACTAACCAAATAGCTAACGTTGTTGATTGTAATTGCTAAGATAGTCTCTAGACAGTTTAATGGCTTAGAAATGATTAATCCTTGTTATTGAATACCCAAATATCATGGAATATCACAATGTAGTATTAGAATAGGTTTAATAACCATGTTTAACATACTAACTGACTGTTATCAGAAACATTAGATAATCGTTCTAATGAGTATGTTAATAATTGTGATTAGTTTAAACACCCAACTTTCACGTTGCATGTTAAGATTAATCAAACTAATCACATACATAGTCACAACCAAATAGTTTAAACCATTACAACCATTGTTATGATTCCATGCAAACCGGGCATTACAACGGCTCAAAACAAGGATTCACCCGTTAACAGTTCGAGTTTATCATTCAAAATCAATCCTAGCCATTATCTAAGCAATAATCAACAATCCTAACTATATCTTACGTTCAAAACAAGATTTAATCATTCATTATCAAAATAGAGGGTTAGAATGAACCATTACCTAATCTGGAGAAGTTCTGCGGTTAGAAAATGATCTGGACTCGTATAAACGTTCCCGGATGCGATCTAAACGTTCCAGAGGCTTCAAAACAAAGATTTGAGAGGTTGGATGATGAAAATGTCGAAGGTGGTGGTGGTGTCGTCGACTGGAAGCACAAGAAGATGAGGATGATGATGATTGATGAAATCTGATCTTTTTAAGCAAGTTGGCGACATCCCATTCGTCGCGTACCGCGGAGAAACAAAAAGTATTCTTCGCGTACCGCGGAGGAATCCGGAGAAATCTCAGATATTTTCAATCATCGCGTACCGCGTAGAGACCTTAGCTCCTCCCCTGCGTACCGCGAAGGCCATTTTTCCCATTTTTCGACGGAAACTTCATTTCGTGATTCTGGACAATCCGTAACTCCGTTTTGTACGCGGTTTTCGCCCATGTTCATCATTTCTCACATACTTTCATCCCATAATAACTTCGATTGTCAACTCCACGTGAATTCTAAACACGATCAACTGTGCTCAATTGGTTGCTGACGTAATTCCTCGTACACAGTTATCACAGTCTCCTCCTGTTATAAAAATTTCGTCCCGAAATTTAAGGAAAGACTGACTTGATAATAATTGATCATGAGAATAGGTGTGGGTATTTCTGTTTCATCTGATCTTCACGTTCCCACGTATATTCAGGTCCACGCTTTGAGTTCCATCGAATCTTGACGATAGGTATTCGACTGCGTTTTAATACCTTCACCTCTCGATCCATCACTTCAACTGGTTCTTCTCTGAATTGAAGTTTCTCATCAATTTGGATTTCTTTCAGAGGTACGATCAAAGATTCATCAACTAAGCACTTCTTTAGATTTGAGACATGAAAAACATCATGAATATTACCGAGTTCAGGAGGTAATTCAAGTCTGTAAGCTACTGATCCAATTCGTTCAAGAATTTTAAATGGTCCTACAAATCTTTGGTGAAAGTTTACCTCTCTTCCCAAATCTGAATATACCCTTCCACGGTGAAACTTTCAACATTACTAGATCACCGATTTGAAATTCTAACGGTCTACGACGATTATCAGCATAACTCTTTTGTCGATCACGAGCAGCTTTAATTCGTTCTTGAATCAATGCGATCTTATCGGTTGTTTCTTGAATAAGTTCTGGGCCTATGACCTGACTTTCGCCTACCTCAGACCAACAGATAGGTGATCTACATTTGCGCCCGTAAAGTGCTTCAAATGGAGCACATTTAATACTGGTATGGTAACTGTTATTATATGAAAATTCAACAAGGGGAAGATGAACATCCCAGCTACCACCAAAATCAATCACACAGCTTCTGAGCATGTCCTCAAGAGTTTGATTTGTTCGTTCCGTTTGCCCGTCAGTTTGTGGATGATAAGCTGTGCTCATATTGATTTGCGTGCCCAGAGCATTCTGAAGAGTTTGCCAAAATCGTGATGTGAATCGACTATCTCTGTCAGAAATAATAGAGATTGGTACTCCATGACGAGATACAATCTCGTTAATAAGTAGAGTTTAGCAAGTCGATCCATAGAGTAATCTTCTCGGATGGGAATAAAATGCGCAGATTTAGTAAGGCGATCAACGATAACCCATATAGAGTCATGACTATGCGATGTTCTGGGTAGTTTAGTATGAAATCCATAGAGATCTGATCCCATTTCCACATGGGAATTTCCGGTTGTTGTAATAACCCAGAAGGACGTTGATGTTCAGCCTTAACTTTTAAACACGTTAAACATCGACCCACGTATTCAGCATATGTTTCTTCATTCCAGGCCACCAATAAAAGTCTTTAAGATCTTTATACATTTTGTCAGCACCTGGATGAATAGAATACCTGGATTTGTGCGCCTCATCCAAGATGATCGATCTTGTGTTACCGAATAAAGGAACCCAAATTCGGTCTTTGAAATACAACAGTCCATCGTATTTGGTATCGAGTTTCTTATCTAATCCTCTCAGTCCCTCAGCAAATAGTTTATTGCTTGTAAAGCTTGTTGCTGAGCTTCTTTAATTTGAGGAATTAGACTAGTTTGAATAGTCATACCTAACGCTTTCACTCGTAAAGGTTTGACTCTTTCCTTGCAACTTAAGGCATCGGCTACAACATTCGCCTTGCCTGGGTGATAACGAATTTCACAATCATAATCGTTCAGTAGTTCTACCCATCGCCTTTGTCGTATGTTTAACATTTCTGATCTAGAATGTGTTGAAGACTTTTGTGATCAGTGTATATAATACACTTAGTTCCATACAAATAGTGTCTCCAAATCTTGAGTGCAAACACCACTGCACCAAGTTCTAGATCATGAGTGGTATAGTTCTTCTCGTGTACTTTCAACTGCCGAGAAGCGTAAGCAATCACCTTATCGTTCTGCATTAAAACACACCCGAGACCTTGGCGTGAAGCATCACAGTACACTGTGAAATTATCAATACCTTCCGGTAATGCCAAGATAGGTGCGTTGCAAAGTTTGTGTTTCAACAGTTGGAACGCCTCCTCCTGTTGAGAACCCCATATAAACTGTTGATTTTTCTGTGTCAATGTGGTTAGTGGCAGGGCTATCTTTGAAATGTTCTTGATAAATCTGCGATAATAACCTGCCAGTCCCAAGAATTGACGGATTTCGGTTGGGGTTCGTGGTGTTTCCCATTGTTCTACAGCTTTAATCTTACTGGGATCCACCTGAATGCCATTTTGATTCACCACATGCCCAAGGAATTGCACTTCTCGTAACCAAAACTCACACTTGGAGAACTTGGCGTATAAATTTTCACGTGCCAAGAGTTCTAAGATCAGTTTCAAGTGTTGAGCATGTTCTTGTTGACTTCGAGAATAGATAAGAATATCATCAATAAATACAATCACAAACTTATCCAGGTAAGGCCTACATACCCGATTCATTAGATCCATGAAAACTGCAGGTGCATTCGTTAATCCAAACGGCATTACTAGAAATTCATAATGCCCATATCGAGTTCGAAATGCAGTTTTAGGAACATCATCTTCATACTCGTAACTGATGATATCCGGATCTCAAATCAATTTTGAAAAGTAAGTAGCGCCTAGAAGTTGATCAAACAGATCATCTATACGTGGTAGTGGATAACGATTTTTGATTGTTAATTTATTGAGCTCCCGATAGTCAATACACATCCTGAATGATCCATCCTTCTTTTTCACAAAAGGACTGGTGCTCCCCAGGGTGAGAAACTAGGTCTGATAAAACCTTTGTCCAACAGTTCTTGCAATTGACCTGAAGTTCTTGCATTTCGGATGGTGCAAGCCGATACGGGGCTTTAGCAACAGGTGCTGCACCTGAAATCAAGCAATCGAAATCAAGTCAAAAATTCAATGTCTCACTGGGGGTAATCCTGATATGTCCTCAGGAAAAACTTCAGGAAAATCCTTGACTACTGGAATATCTGTGATTTGTTTGGGTGAAGAATTATGCTCAGTCACATGTGCCAGGAAAGCATAACAGCCTTTTCTTAAAAATTTCTGAGCTCGCATACAAGATATGATACCAAGTTTTCTACCAGCTCGTTCTCCTTGAACTATCAGTGTATTACCGTTAGGTAATGGAATACGGATCACCTTGTTTTGACAGACAACTTCCGCTTGGTTATCAGAAAGCCAATCCATGCCCACAACGACATCAAAGCTCCCAAGCTCAATAGGAAGTAAATCAATATTAAAAAGATGATCATTCAGATTCAAGGAACATCCTTGAATAACACTGTTAGTTCTTATTAACTTGCCATCAGCAAGTTCAATAACATAAGGAGTTCTAGTTCTACCGCAGGCAATACAAGTAAAGATGCAAATTCAGGAGAGATAAAACTCTTATCTGCTCCTGTATCAAACAGAACTGATGCATAAAGATTATTAAGAAGAAACGTACCAGTAACAATGTTGCATCATGTCTCGCCTCAGTCGCACCAATCTGAAAAGCTCTCCCCCTAGCTTCAGTTCCCGGATTGGTGTTATTGTTTGGACAGTTCCTCATAAAATGATCAGGACTCCCACATTTGTAGCATGACCGATTGGTTTGAGTGGTTTGTCGTGGTGCTTGATTTCGTGGTTGAGCAGGAAAGTTGCAATATTTAGCATAATGTCCAACTCTGTTACAGTTCAAACAAACAGGACATGGTCCCGTGTGATGGAGTGGACACTTATCGCATTTGGGCGCCTGCCCAGTATAAGCTTTCCTCTCAGAACATTTGCACCATAGTTTTCACAGTTGGCTTGTTCTGACCGATTCCCAGCCGAAGCCTTAGCCTTGACTTTACCAAACCACTTCGTTTGGTACCTTTCGACACATTCGAAGTACCAACATCACTACTACTATGGACCGTCTGATTTCAAAGACAAAGTACCACTCCTTACCGCCTCATTGGTAAGCTTAGTGGTCAAAAGAATCGTGTGTTTCAGAGTTGTAGGTTCAGCAGCAGTCACCATTCCTCGTATCTGAGGAATCAGGCCCTTAATGTACTTCTCGATTAAAGCTGCTTCCGTAGGAAACATCTCGGGAAGTAAACAAGTAAGTTCATGGAAACGATCGTGTATAAGCCAGACAATCAGCACCGATCATAGAATGATTCCAGAATTCCTCCTGGAGTTTTTGAATTTCAGTGATGGGACAAGACTCTGATCTAATCAGAGTTTTGAAATCATTCCAGCCCATCGAATCAACTGTGGCTGAACCCAAAGTCTTGGCCTGGGTATTCCACCAGGTCAAAGCTGAGTCTTTCAAAGAACATGCAGCATAAGACACCTTATGCTCCTCCAAGCACTGACTGATTTTGAGTTTGATCTCCATCTCCTCGATCCACCTTAAAAGACCAGCCGCTCCTTCTTTGCCAGTAAAAGTAGGAGGGTTACAAGAAGCAAAATACTTATATGTACATCCCTGTCGTGGTGGATCAGGAGCAATTGTGGCCGTACCAGCAGTATGATGCGTTTCTGCATTGCCACCAGTAACAGTATGTTCGTTAATATTAGGGCCCCCACCCGAACCCGTAGTACCATGAGGCTGGTGTTGTACCAAAACACCACAAGCAGTTAACTGTTCACGCACAATTCGTGCTATCATTGCCTCATTCGATTCGGATCCACTGGCACCAGCAAGTGGAATAGGATTTGCTCCCGGGTTCACTGGTGGAACAGTTTGTTTCCAGATTAACATGTGGATCTGGATTTGCTTCAGTATTTACTGGTGGAACTTGATCTGGCTCAGGGTTAGTAATGTTCCGAATAGATCTCTTAGTCGGTCGACCTCGTTTGGGAGCCATTACTCTGCTCACAAACAGATAAACTCAGGTCAGTCAAGAACATTAAATATATAACCCGTTCGATCCCACAATTTCAATCATATTCAGTTATACTGAAAATTCACATTGAATTGTGATTATAAGAACATAGTATAACTACATGAATTCAGTCCAGACATGTTCACAATACACACCGACCACACCAATGTTCGTAGTTATACTTAGTCCTGTTGTTTCAAAAACATGTTAGAGTCTTACACAACTCATTGCATTGCAACACATGTTTTTAGATATATGTTCATACAGGACTAGGATATGTTCTCACACAAGTTCTCTGATATGTTCCCAGTTCATGCACTAAGTTCCCATACAAACAATAGACATGTTCTCGTACAGTATGACTCTCGTACTGTACTTTAGTTACAGACATGTTCACTATTAGACACGTTCTCAGTTCAGACATGTTCTCGTACAGTATGGCTCCCGTACTGTACTTTAGTTACAGACACATTCACAATTAGACACGTTCTCAGTTCAGACATGTTCTCGTACAGTATGGCTCCCGTACTGTACTTTAGTTACAAATATATTGCATACAGTACTACTCCCATACTGTATTTCAGCAAAATATATTTTCGTTTAATATATTCGCATACAGTATTGCTCCCGTACTGTATTTCAGCGAAATATATATTTTTTTTTAGTTCAATATATTCGCATACAGTATTGCTCCCGTACTGTATTTCAGCGAATATATATTTTTAATTTGACATGTTCTCATATTAATTCGTTCACATACAATTATGTTCTCACACAGAAATGTTCATAGTTCACACACAAATTCATTATATAAATAGATACAAAAGCACCCATATTATTACACTACAATAGTTTCATACATACAAAGTTTTAGTACGCCCAAAAGTCAGGATACTATAAACCAACCATGTTATGCACTACGTCTCACAAACTCGGGATCTGTCCATACCAAAATATCCTCTGTCCCCCTACTGATCACACTATATTACATCCACAACCTATTCGCATACTGCTAATGAGATTTACAATGACAATCCCAAACAATCATCTAAACATACTCATCGTATAAAATACGATAAACAGGAAAATATGATGGCCACAGCAGCCATAGTCACAGCCAGAACTATCATCCTGGTCTCGAAGCTAACCGTCTCCAACCAAACCAAAAACTCTCGAACTCGCACTAAACCTGCCCTCATTACCTCCACCTGCTGCCAAAACGCAGCAACTATCATCTGCCTCCAGTCCTACTAAAACGCTCCTCAACGGTAGTCCTCCAAACCTGAGCGTCAATGCCCATAAGATTCACCTGCTCCATCAGAGTCAGATGTGATGTGAGAATCTCCAATACAATGTTACGAGTATCCTCAAGGAGCGTATGATGCTGATGTACTCCTGTCTCAGACCCTGCAAATCCTGAGCGACTTGTTGCACCTGGCCCCTCAACTCTGCTTGGCGAGAGGATTCTCCCACCTCATGAACGGTCGGAGCCTCATCCCGCTGTGCCATCTGATGTCTGGGAGGTAACCCAGTGGTCTTGCGGGCCTGTCCCCGCATCCTCCATCCTCCTAAGTCCATCCCAAACAGGAACTCTCGGTGGAGACTGACTATGTCGTCCCTCAGCTGCCATATTCTCAGCACGAGGCTGAGAATGTCCCTGTGATGCGGCCTGTGCTGGTTCAGGGCTGGGCTGGTGGTGTGGAGTAACTGGTCTAGGAGCTGACGGTGTACGTGGTGCTGCAGGTGTCGCCTGAGAAGCTACCGACGAAACCTCGTCAGGATCTGAGTCTGATCCAGAACTGGCACTCAGAGTATCATCCAGTACAACATAAGGGAATCTCTGATAAATATACCGCTCACCCTGATCATCCATCGCTGTACAATCAAAAAATTCGGATCAGTACCATGAAATAAATATTGAATAAAATATTCAACATAAACATGATATGAAACGTCCTCCTATCTTACTCAACTATTCGTTCCTTTGATTATTATTGTTCTGCTTGCATTAAATTAAACTAGAACGCACACGGGTTGCGAATTTCAGTTATGCTGGCCACTCATAACGGAATTCGTACCACCTGATTATCCTAACTTAATTCAAAACAAGTTTTGTTCTTTATTAATGTGTCGGTGCTCTCTGTGTCACTATACGAGCCTATGGTTATAGTCTAGGTCTCTAAGTCCACCTAATTCTCTATAACCTGTGGCTCTGATACCACCCTGTCACACCCCCACCCCTCGTCACCTCATATCTGGTCTAGCGTCACCGAACCGGTTGCGGAAGCATAGTGGCGATGTCCCCGAGGTGAGGGGGACTTACTTGAACCGATATCATAAGCACACAGATTAACTAAAAGTACATACATTACAAGGATGTCGCAGTTACAATTACATTACAGCTACTTTATTTAATTACAATACTAGTTATTCTAGTACAACTATTCCAAAAGTGCATCCTTCCCGCCTATTACTGTTTACCTGCAAAAAGGTTTGAGTTTGAAACGTCAGCACAAAGCTGGTGAGTTCGACAGTTCAATTTAAAAAAATATGATATGTTAAACCAGTTCTCAAAAGTTCAGTTCCGGATAACCATGGGACCCGTATTAGTTCCTTTCGGACGTCAAGTTCAGTTCTCAAGATATTACCCGTCGGTACATATCTTAGTGCCTCATTATCTTAATGTCTATCATACCATTAAGAAGTTCAGGAAACAGATAACAAACATTCACACAAGGGGAGATGCAACCCTCCCAGTGAATGGGGTGTCAGCCAATAGTACTATCAATGTTTTCTGTTCGGCCCCACATGGGTTCACTAGATACAGTTCAAGAATGAGGACTTTCAGTTCCATGACAGAGTTCCGTCTACATGCAAAATCCCATGAAATCCCAAAAGTCAAATGAAATCACACAGATATCATTGATGCATATCATATAGTTCTCAAAAGTTTAACAGTTCTACCCCGATGTTTATAAAAGAGTAAAAAGAAAAAGGGTTGTACGAAACTCACCTGATATTCAGTAGTAGCAGAATATCACACAAATCGATGATAATATGATGATTCTGCATTTAATTAACGTTTAATGAGTGATTAATGTTCCAACTCGCTGATTAAATCTCTCTGAATGTACAATGTCAAGGACATTGCCTTGAAAGTCATCAACTGATGTTTAGTATTTAATTTAACATATTTTAATGTAATATCATACAATGTATGATAATGTAGGAACCTATACTGACTCAGGTTCCTAATACCAAGTTGATGACTCCCTCGATTAATCAGTATAATCTCAGACTAACCAAATAGCTAACGTTGTTGATTGTAATTGCTAAGATAGTCTCTAGACAGTTTAATGGCTTAGAAATGATTAATCCTTGTTATTGAATACCCAAATATCATGGAATATCACAATGTAGTATTAGAATAGGTTTAATAACCATGTTTAACATACTAAACTGACTGTTATCAGAAACATTAGATAATCGTTCTAATGAGTATGTTAATAATTGTGATTAGTTTAAAACACCCAACTTTCACGTTGCATGTTAAAGATTAATCAAACTAATCACATACATAGTCACAACCAAATAGTTTAAACCATTACAACCATTGTTATGATTCCATGCAAACCGGGCATTACAACGGCTCAAAACAAGGATTCACCCGTTAACAGTTCGAGTTTATCATTCAAAATCAATCCTAGCCATTATCTAAGCAATAATCAACAATCCTAACTATATCTTTACGTTCAAAAACAAGATTTAATCATTCATTATCAGAATAGAGGGTTAGAATGAACCATTACCTAATCTGGAGAAGTTCTGCGGTTAGAAAAATGATCTGGACTCGTATAAACGTTCCCGGATGCGATCTAAACGTTCCAGAGGCTTCAAAACAAAGATTTGAGAGGTTGGATGATGAAAATGTCGAAGGTGGTGGTGGTGTCGTCGACTGGAAGCACAAGAAGATGAGGATGATGATGATTGATGAAATCTGATCTTTTTAAGCAAGTTGGCGACATCCCCATTCGTCGCGTACCGCGGAGAAACAAAAAGTATTCTTCGCGTACCGCGGAGGAATCCGGAGAAATCTCAGATATTTTCAATCATCGCGTACCGCGTAGAGACCTTAGCTCCTCCCCTGCGTACCGCGAAGGCCATTTTTCCCATTTTTCGACGGAAACTTCATTTCGTGATTCTGGACAATCCGTAACTCCGTTTTGTACGCGGTTTTCGCCCATGTTCATCATTTCTCACATACTTTCATCCCATAATAACTTCGATTGTCAACTCCACGTGAATTCTAAACACGATCAACTGTGCTCAATTGGTTGCTGACGTAATTCCTCGTACACTGAAACGTCAGTACAAGCTGGTGAGTTCGACAGTTCAATTTAAAACAATATGATATGTTAAACCAGTTCTCAAAGTTCAGTTCCGGATAACCATGAGACCGTATCTAGTTCCTTTCGGACGTCAAGTTCAGTTCTCAAGATATTACCCGTCGGTACATATCTTAGTGCCTCATTATCTTAATGTCTATCATACCATTAAGAAGTTCAGGAAACAGATAACAAACATTCACACAAGGGGAGATGCAACCCTCCCAGTGAATGGGTGTCAGCCAATAGTACTATCAATGTTTTCTGTTGCCCCACATGGGTTCACTAGATACAGTTCAAGAATGAGGACTTTCAGTTCCATGATAGAGTTCCGTCTACATGCAAAATCCCATGAAATCCCACAAAAGTCAAATGAAATCACACAGATATCATTGATGCATATCATATAGTTCTCAAAAGTTTAACAGTTCTACCCCGATGTTTATAAAAAGAGTAAAAAGAAAAAGGGGTTGTACGAAACTCACCTGATATTTCAGTAGTAGCAGAATATCACACAAATCGATGATAATATGATGATTCTGCATTTAATTAACGTTTAATGAGTGATTAATGTTCCAACTCGCTGATTAAATCTCTCTGAATGTACAATGTCAAGGACATTGCCTTGAAAGTCATCAAACTGATGTTTAGTATTTAATTACATATTTTATGTAATATCATACAATGTATGATAATGTAGGAACCTATACTGACTCAGGTTCCTAATACCAAGTTGATGACTCCCTCGATTAATCAGTATAATCTCAGACTAACCAAATAGCTAACGTTGTTGATTGTAATTGCTAAGATAGTCTCTAGACAGTTTAATGGCTTAGAAATGATTAATCCTTGTTATTGAATACCCAAATATCATGGAATATCACAATGTAGTATTAGAATAGGTTAATAATAACCATGTTTAACATACTAAACTGACTGTTATCAGAAACATTAGATAATCGTTCTAATGAGTATGTTAATAATTGTGATTAGTTTAAAACACCCAACTTTCACGTTGCATGTTAAAGATTAATCAAACTAATCACATACATAGTCACAACCAAATAGTTTAAACCATTACAACCATTGTTATGATTCCATGCAAACCGGGCATTACAACGGCTCAAAACAAGGATTCACCCGTTAACAGTTCGAGTTTATCATTCAAAATCAATCCTAGCCATTATCTAAGCAATAATCAACAATCCTAACTATATCTTTACGTTCAAAAACAAGATTTAATCATTCATTATCAGAATAGAGGGTTAGAATGAACCATTACCTAATCTGGAGAAGTTCTGCGGTTAGAAAAATGATCTGGACTCGTATAAACGTTCCCGGATGCGATCTAAACGTTCCAGAGGCTTCAAAACAAAGATTTGAGAGGTTGGATGATGATGAAAATGTCGAAGGTGGTGGTGGTGGTGTCGTCGACTGGAAGCACAAGAAGATGAGGATGATGATGATTGATGAAATCTGATCTTTTTAAGCAAGTTGGCGACATCCCCATTCGTCGCGTACCGCGGAGAAACAAAAAGTATTCTTCGCGTACCGCGGAGGAATCCGGAGAAATCTCAGATATTTTCAATCATCGCGTACCGCGTAGAGACCTTAGCTCCTCCCCTGCGTACCGCGAAGGCCATTTTTCCCATTTTTCGACGGAAACTTCATTTCGTGATTCTGGACAATCCGTAACTCCGTTTTGTACGCGGTTTTCGCCCATGTTCATCATTTCTCACATACTTTCATCCATAATAACTTCGATTGTCAACTCCACGTGAATTCTAAACACGATCAACTGTGCTCAATTGGTTGCTGACGTAATTCCTCGTACACTGAAACGTCAGTACAAAGCTGGTGAGTTCGACAGTTCAATTTAAAACAATATGATATGTTAAACCAGTTCTCAAAAGTTCAGTTCCGGATAACCATGAGACCCGTATCTAGTTCCTTTCGGACGTCAAGTTCAGTTCTCAAGATATTACCCGTCGGTACATATCTTAGTGCCTCATTATCTTAATGTCTATCATACCATTAAGAAGTTCAGGAAACAGATAACAAACATTCACACAAGGGGAGATGCAACCCTCCCAGTGAATGGGGTGTCAGCCAATAGTACTATCAATGTTTTCTGTTCGGCCCCACATGGGTTCACTAGATACAGTTCAAGAATGAGGACTTTCAGTTCCATGATAGAGTTCCGTCTACATGCAAAATCCCATGAAATCCCACAAAAGTCAATGAAATCACACAGATATCATTGATGCATATCATATAGTTCTCAAAAGTTTAACAGTTCTACCCCGATGTTATAAAAGAGTAAAAAGAAAAAGGGGTTGTACGAAACTCACCTGATATTTCAGTAGTAGCAGAATATCACACAAATCGATGATAATATGATGATTCTGCATTTAATTAACGTTTAATGAGTGATTAATGTTCCAACTCGCTGATTAAATCTCTCTGAATGTACAATGTCAAGGACATTGCCTTGAAAGTCATCAAACTGATGTTTAGTATTTAATTACATATTTTAATGTAATATCATACAATGTATGATAATGTAGGAACCTATACTGACTCAGGTTCCTAATACCAAGTTGATGACTCCCTCGATTAATCAGTATAATCTCAGACTAACCAAATAGCTAACGTTGTTGATTGTAATTGCTAAGATAGTCTCTAGACAGTTTAATGGCTTAGAAATGATTAATCCTTGTTATTGAATACCCAAATATCATGGAATATCACAATGTAGTATTAGAATAGGTTTAATAACCATGTTTAACATACTAAACTGACTGTTATCAGAAACATTAGATAATCGTTCTAATGAGTATGTTAATAATTGTGATTAGTTTAAAACACCCAACTTTCACGTTGCATGTTAAAGATTAATCAAACTAATCACATACATAGTCACAACCAAATAGTTTAAACCATTACAACCATTGTTATGATTCCATGCAAACCGGGCATTACAACGGCTCAAAACAAGGATTCACCCGTTAACAGTTCGAGTTTATCATTCAAAATCAATCCTAGCCATTATCTAAGCAATAATCAACAATCCTAACTATATCTTTACGTTCAAAAACAAGATTTAATCATTCATTATCAGAATAGAGGGTTAGAATGAACCATTACCTAATCTGGAGAAGTTCTGCGGTTAGAAAAATGATCTGGACTCGTATAAACGTTCCCGGATGCGATCTAAACGTTCCAGAGGCTTCAAAACAAAGATTTGAGAGGTTGGATGATGAAAATGTCGAAGGTGGTGGTGGGTGTCGTCGACTGGAAGCACAAGAAGATGAGGATGATGATGATTGATGAAATCTGATCTTTTTAAGCAAGTTGGCGACATCCCCATTCGTCGCGTACCGCGGAGAAACAAAAAGTATTCTTCGCGTACCGCGGAGGAATCCGGAGAAATCTCAGATATTTTCAATCATCGCGTACCGCGTAGAGACCTTAGCTCCTCCCCTGCGTACCGCGAAGGCCATTTTTCCCATTTTTCGACGGAAACTTCATTTCGTGATTCTGGACAATCCGTAACTCACTTTTGTACCGGTTTTCGCCCATGTTCATCAATTCTACATACTTTCATCCCATTATAACTTACTATTGTTCAACTACAACGTATTCTAAACAGATCAACTGTGCTCATTGGTTGCCTGACGTAATTCCTCGACACTGAAACGTCAGCACAAAGCTGGTGAGTTCGACAGTTCAATTTAAAACAATATGATATGTTAAACCAGTTCTCAAAAGTTCAGTTCCGGATAACCATGAGACCCGTATCTAGTTCCTTTCGGACGTCAAGTTCAGTTCTCAAGATATTACCCGTCGGTACATATCTTAGTGCCTCATTATCTTAATGTCTATCATACCATTAAGAAGTTCAGGAAACAGATAACAAACATTCACACAAGGGGAGATGCAACCCTCCCAGTGAATGGGGTGTCAGCCAATAGTACTATCAATGTTTTCTGTTCGGCCCCACATGGGTTCACTAGATACAGTTCAAGAATGAGGACTTTCAGTTCCATGATAGAGTTCCGTCTACATGCAAAATCCCATGAAATCCCACAAAAGTCAAATGAAATCACACAGATATCATTGATGCATATCATATAGTTCTCAAAAGTTTAACAGTTCTACCCCGATGTTTATAAAAGAGTAAAAAGAAAAAGGGGTTGTACGAAACTCACCTGATATTTCAGTAGTAGCAGAATATCACACAAATCGATGATAATATGATGATTCTGCATTTAATTAACGTTTAATGAGTGATTAATGTTCCAACTCGCTGATTAAATCTCTCTGAATGTACAATGTCAAGGACATTGCCTTGAAAGTCATCAAACTGATGTTTAGTATTTAATTACATATTTTAATGTAATATCATACAATGTATGATAATGTAGGAACCTATACTGACTCAGGTTCCTAATACCAAGTTGATGACTCCCTCGATTAATCAGTATAATCTCAGACTAACCAAATAGCTAACGTTGTTGATTGTAATTGCTAAGATAGTCTCTAGACAGTTTAATGGCTTAGAAATGATTAATCCTTGTTATTGAATACCCAAATATCATGGAATATCACAATGTAGTATTAGAATAGGTTTAATAACCATGTTTAACATACTAAACTGACTGTTATCAGAAACATTAGATAATCGTTCTAATGAGTATGTTAATAATTGTGATTAGTTTAAAACACCCAACTTTCACGTTGCATGTTAAAGATTAATCAAACTAATCACATACATAGTCACAACCAAATAGTTTAAACCATTACAACCATTGTTATGATTCCATGCAAACCGGGCATTACAACGGCTCAAAACAAGGATTCACCCGTTAACAGTTCGAGTTTATCATTCAAAATCAATCCTAGCCATTATCTAAGCAATAATCAACAATCCTAACTATATCTTTACGTTCAAAAACAAGATTTAATCATTCATTATCAGAATAGAGGGTTAGAATGAACCATTACCTAATCTGGAGAAGTTCTGCGGTTAGAAAAATGATCTGGACTCGTATAAACGTTCCCGGATGCGATCTAAACGTTCCAGAGGCTTCAAAACAAAGATTTGAGAGGTTGGATGATGAAAATGTTGATGGTGGTGGTGGTGTCGTCGACTGGAAGCACAAGAAGATGAGGATGATGATGATTGATGAAATCTGATCTTTTTAAGCAAGTTGGCGACATCCCCATTCGTCGCGTACCGCGGAGAAACAAAAAGTATTCTTCGCGTACCGCGGAGGAATCCGGAGAAATCTCAGATATTTTCAATCATCGCGTACCGCGTAGAGACCTTAGCTCCTCCCCTGCGTACCGCGAAGGCCATTTTTCCCATTTTTCGACGGAAACTTCATTTCGTGATTCTGGACAATCCGTAACTCCGTTTTGTACGCGGTTTTCGCCCATGTTCATCATTTCTCACATACTTTCATCCCATAATAACTTCGATTGTCAACTCCACGTGAATTCTAAACACGATCAACTGTGCTCAATTGGTTGCTGACGTAATTCCTCGTACACAGTTATCACAATAATGGATATCCTCATATCCATAATCAAACACATACATAAACAAACCTTCAACAATATAATGCTAAACTAAAAACTCAAGCTTAGATTCAAGAGTGATTTATATCTCAAGTTCAAGAACTCTTGATGATCTAAGTCTTGTAAAATCTTACAAATAAGTAATAATCCATGCAAATTCATAAAGATAAACTTATTAAACACTTACTTGACTTCTCATATTTAAAATTAGGAATTGTTTCACAGAAAACACAGATATTTTCAACATGATGTCGTCCTAAATGTTGACTTTAGCTTAAATAAGACCTATTTTAACTTGGGCAAATTTACCACTCAATTTAACTTAAATAAAAGTAAGACTTAAAGTCAATGATATGTCAAGATAAATTTATTACCATAACATATGGTTTATTCCAAGAATCTATTTACGTGTCTAAGATAAAATGAGTTGGTAATTGTTAGGATAAGAGCATGAGTAATTAAAATTTGTAACAGAAAGTGTAGTAAATATATAATTAATAGTTTTTTGAACAACATTTGATCTCAACGTATGAACCATGGTTGCAAAAGTCGTTAGGCGCTCCTAGGTCGGAACAGATCCTTGGAGCGAGTAATCGGAGAGTACTCGGCCCTAGGCAAGAGTACTCAGGTAATACTCAAGAAGTACTCGGCCTCGGAACAACTCTTTGGAGTGAGTACTCAGAGAGTACTCGGCCTTGGAAACCGACTTTTACAACAGTGGTATGAACCACTGATTTCCAGGCCACATCACCAAGATCTAGTTACCATGACCTCCGTTGAGACCCCACCACCACCTCAGGAGGAAACCGCACCGGAAAACCCCTGACCTCCCGAGGACCCCTATTTAGCCTTGGGAGGGATTTGAACCCAAGAACTTCCACAGGCAAGTCAAGGAGATAACCATTAGGCTAGAAGCATTAATTAGGGTTTATAAATGGGTGTATACAGATTAGGTAATACATATATGTAGCATTAATGGGTGTGCGTTGGCTGGTATAGCGAGCCTTAATCAATAGTGCAATTAGGTTTTTGTTTGTGTGTTTGGGTGTCGGTAGTAAATGTGGATTAGTTGGGGTACACAGATGATTGGGTGAAATACAAAAGGAATACAATATGGTAATACAAATACAAGAATGGATAAAATCAGGTGGTAACAATATGGTTATGATTATAATCAAAGGAAACTAACCAAAATTAATCCGGTTGAAACATTTAACATATAAAATTGTGTCATAAGTCATAACCCAAACAGGAATCTTAACCGATTAAAACTTACAGGAACACCATCTTGACTATGTTACATTATATTGAAACTAAAAGACCTCGATTTGGTTTACACCAAAAAACAACATATAAAGGGAAGTCGGTTAAAGGTAAGTTCCTTGACCTTTACTTGTTACTTGTTTTCTGAGGAAGAAAAGTATGTTAAAATTGTTTTACTTATTGTTCAGGACTTAAGCCCCGTTAGCGGTGCGCACATATAATGTATATATGTGTCGACAACTCTTGAGGGGCAAAAGTAAAATTGCACTAATTTTAACGTTATTTTACTTATACAGTGAAAATAACGTTAAAATCATTTCGGACGGTTGATCAAGCATCATGAGCCAAGGGTCTCACTGGAAGCAGCCTCTCTATCCCTACGGGGTAGGGGTAAGGCTGTTTACATCTCACCCTCCTCAGACCCTGCCTTAGCATGCTAATGACGGGATATACTGAGTACGTTGATTGATTATTGTTCTGGACTTGTTTACTCTTTTCAAACTTAGCTTTGGACTTATTTTTGTATGCCAAGCAAACTAGATGTGAATTTATATAAGTTTATACATGAATTCCCATTATTAATTACTTTACACAATCAGCTAACTCGCTCTGATGAGCGGATTGACATGCATTGAATAGTACTATTCGGACTGACACTCCCACTCAAGATTGTTGGTATTGCTAGCTACAAATAGCACAACACCTTTACATCGAAACCTTGATTGAATATAACCCATGAGACTTTTACTTTTAAACTTGTAATTTTACCTGTGGCACGCAATTACTTGGCTTAATTTTAGGCTTACAATAATTACATCACCTTTCTAACAACATTGTCAAACTTAACTCAGACTTGCACCATAATTTACAATTTTTCAAGCATACGTAATTTATCAATTATTATATAGTTGACATGCTTTTCTGACATGATTTTCAGTTAACGATTAGTGGTGTTTAACAATAGATGAACTAAGAAACTTGAATTAGAGATCTCGTACTAGATATTTAAAAAAACTATGTTTTGAGCTGTATTTTATATTAGAACATGTATCTTTTGGATTTTTCCTTGATTTTTAAAACATATTTTAGTGTCATACATTAATTAGATATACTATTATTTATTTATTTTTTGAACGGCAGTTAAACTGTCTCGTTGTGCTACCTTCAGCTATCCTAGCAATTGATAGCTAAGATCGATTCCTCGATCTCCGACCTTGAGACACGTGTGCCCCTAGATGCGCGGGAACTAGATGAAATATGTAAACCCTCGCACTCCCATTAGGTTCAAACCCGGGATTAAAGGCCTTATTCGTTCATTCACCTGGATATCCATTAAATTGCACCCAACAAGGCTAGACCCAAGACCTCTACTTTGAAAGGGTGGGCCTTTACTAGTTGAGACAATTCTCCGGATAAATACTATTATTTATTCATATGGCTTATATTGATGTGTGTGATATGCGATCTGGCATGCCTCTGTTTATAACGCCGTGACATGGGTGTTTGGAAAAACGGTTTCGGAATAGTATCTACCCAATTTGTGAAGATGAAGCATTTTAAGAACAACGAAAATCTTTAATATGAGGAAGAACACAGACAGAAATCTGAGATGTAATGTAATGACTAACAATGTAAATTAATAAGATTTAATAGTCAACAAGATTACATTACATACCCCTCACATGCTTAAACTCTATGTATTAAAGAAGTCATGGAGTTCATGGGAGAGTGTTCTCTCTCAAGATTACATTCACTCTCTTGTTTGGTTGTTTTTCTACAAATGAGAATAATCTCTATTATAGTGTCACATGACCTAAAATCCTAAAAATACCAAATACAACAACATGATAATAAATAATAAATATTAAATTAAGCATTATCGTTTGTTGTGGTCTTCGGGTCTTTTGTTCATCAAGTGTCTTTGTAATCTTGAGTCTTTAGAGGGTTGTGGAGTGACTCGTTGCTCCCTAAGCAACAAATACATAATGCTTTTTGTTTACATTTCATCTATCTAAATTAACCGTTGGTCATGACTTTTCTAGACCCAACAATGTCACAATGTTGTCCATTCCTAACTACTTTCTTCTTTTTATTATTTTTTAAATAATTGCTTCTTGACTTATTTCAAGTAAATGTGTGGAATAAAGAAAAAGAAAAGATAGGGTCTGGCTTTTTGGCTTATTTCCAATTGCAAGTCAATTAAAATCAACCTAATTACACTTATATAATTTATTTTTTTCAAAATATGGGCATAACTTTTGGGTAACCCTGACATCGTAATTTTCATGAATTTTATACCAATATAATTAGTTGATATAATGAAAAGACTTCTGTAGGATCGGGTTGTTAAATCTAACAACACATCACAAGTATTTCTTACTTAATTCTAACCAATACGGAATGTTCTGTTAGAATAATCTCACAATCACACTCAAAATGACAAAGCAATAATCTTTGAACACTAATAAGAACACGAGAATAATTTCAAGCTTAAGGATATATTTCTCTCAAAGTAAGAAGTGTACAAGCACACTCTCAGCGAACATACAATGGGAGGTTATATAGCCGAGGCTACAACCGTATACACTTAGGAATACAAGTTAGGTATACTAGACAAGTACATAAAGTAAAGTTTATTCTAGTATGTTGAGTGTCTTAACAGGCTAAGATACTCAGTCATAATCATTATATTAATAGACATTGACTTTACAAAAGACTACTAAATACAAAAGACATTTAATGTTGTTGATCTTCAAGGCTTGAGATGATCTTTTGCATTTAATGCAGCATGGGAGAAGTAAGGCGCTTTATCTGACTCTTTACATGTTGTCTTTGTTTTTACTCAGACCAGCATGTCTTGTGTCAGTCCCTTTTGTACTATGAGAGTAATCAGCTACAGTCTTTGTCAGAGGATAAACCTCAGAAGTCTTTGTCTTTACTTTGGAGCAAAAAAAGATTCCTCGGAAGCTTTATGTCTTCGGAAGCTTTTAAATCTTCTGAAGCTTTAATACCTGTTATTCTTCCGAAGCAGTTGTCTTGTATAACCTTCGGCATGAATAAGTTATCCTTCGGAAGCAATACTGCTTCCGAAGAATCACTTCTTCCTTCCGAAGGCTTTTAGTCATTGAAGCTCCTATACTTGGACAAAATAAGAAGTTTGGTGAGCATCAACCTTTATTAGTCTTTACAGTCTCCCCCTAGGCTGATGCTACCAAACTTCTAAGGAAGGAACCTTGGCTTCCATACTCCTCTCAGTACCTTTGCCATTTTCCTTATCCACCTGCTGCCTGTCCTCCCATTTGCTCCATTATCAGGATTGTTGAGAGGGAGCTTATCTATTTCAAGAACATAGGGTTTTGCCAACACCATCAGCTGCACAAAATTCACCAGTTTTATTACTCCATTGAAGTTGGTGAGAATGAAAATATTTTCTTGTGCATTGAAGCTCCATTTCACTAAGGGGACATATGAATGCTCATGCATTAGACCATGGATGTCCCTTAGATCTTCCTGAGATTGTGTAGTTTCTGGAGCTGCTTATGGTGTGACTTCAGGTACTGAGAGTGCTGCTTCAGGCTCAGAGTCAGAGGAGATAGTATTTGTTTTCTTTTTCCTTCTGGCCATGCTCTTTCTTCTTATGAATCTTGGTTTGTCTTGAGCAGTGGCCTGACTCCTCTGATCTCTGGCTTGCTGATCTTCCACATTTGAGCCCACTGCTGCACCTGTAGTTGCAGTGAGCTGTGGATCAACATCCTCAGTTATTGAGGGTTCTGTTCTCCTCTCATCAGCCTGTGTTTGTCTCTCAGGATCAGGGTTTGGTGTTGATTGTTTCCTTGTAGTCTTCTTACCCTTTTTGATCTTGATCACTGAAGAGATTGGCATGTTATCCATAGATGGACTTGATGGAGGAGATATTTGTTCTTCTTTAGGGTTTAGGGGGAACATGTTGGGGAACATTGCTTTTGTTACTTCCCCACACATGACTTCTTCTCCCTCTCTGATTCCTGCACCAAAGAGGGGAAACTCTATTCTTGCTCCTCCCCCTAAACCTAAGCCTCTCATTACGCTTGCCTTTTGAGCCCTTATCTGCTCAATTGAAGGTAACTCACCTTTGGAAACTTTAGCCTTGATTTCTCTGATATGCATATCCATGGTTGAGTTCTTCATTGGGCCTAGCTACCAAGCATGGAAGCCATATTCTAGTAGGAAGGCTTTCAGACTGTCTTTGTAAGCCTTATCCTTCTGTGCCTTAGTTAGCTTCTTTTGGGCTATGGTGTCACACCCCCAAATTCCCACTCGTGGTGTATGTCCACGTGGATGTGACGTGTCCAGAATCACAGCTCAAGGTCATATATAACAACTCTATATGCGATTACAAATCCAAGTTTGACACATACACTTAACAAAATAGTTTGCAGCGGAATAAAAGTTGTCATAAAATAGTGCAGCTGAAAATCAAATGTTTGATAAAATGCAGCGGAAATGTAAATAGTTTAATACATCATCGTTTAACAGAATAAAAGTAAGTTGTTTTCAAAATGACAAGACAGAATGCATGTAAGTTCCTAATGCTCGTTCCTTAAATTGTGCATTCCTGTCCTCCTGCTAGCCACGCTAGTTACCTGAGAATACAAGTTTGAAAAAGTGTCAACACAATGGTTGGTGAGTTCACAAGTTTTGATATACATATAGTAATAAAAATGTGTCATGTTGTTTATCAAATGTTAGTACCGAGCCCTAGGCCCAAAGTGTCAGTGCGTCACTACCGAACTAGACTTGTTTGTCCTTGCCTCCGCTATGTCACGTATACATAGCAAGTTAGGTCAGAATTTGCACGGGTTATGACATCCAGTCAACATAGTGCCCCGTGGGGTTAGTCATTCCCTAATGGATCCATCCAAATCTACCACGTTGTTCGCACATTAACGGTAAGACTTTGTGAGGGCTTGTTACGAGTTCAACACTTAATGTTTGTCCAATAAACCAGCATACACACTAATGTTTGTACAGTAATAGATGTTTGACTCGATGCAACTAGTATTCTCCCCCTATTTAAATGCGTTTTAAAAAGAGTAAAGAGGGGCCGTAAACTCACCTTAGCGATAAAAGTAGTAGGTAGGCGTAAGCTCCTGATGCAGTAGCACGTGTCGGTCACCGGCAACCTATATCGTATACCGTACGTGAGTTCGTGTAAGTGACCGTGCTAGTGTTTGTGTTAGTGCTCGTGTTTGTGTCCAACAACCCTTGGTTGTTCATGTTTGTCCGTGTCGGTCCACAATGACCGTGTTTGCTCGTGTTGGTCCATATTGACCGTGTTTGACCCTGTTTGACCGTGTTTGACCGTGTTTGACCAAAGTTGACCGTGTCAAGTCAACGACCCGTTGGTGAACCTTGTGACGGTTTGTGAATCGTGTAGCAATCGTGCAAGTGTTTGTCGTGTGCAAAACGCGTAGGTCGCGTCTATGGACAACTTACTATTTATAGTAACTTTCCATTTATGGAAAGTTCACAAAGCATATCGGTTTTATAGTTCTAACATGCTCAATAGTCCTACGTGATCACGTTAACACATAGCACATCATCATACAAAGTCACATAAGTCGTTTTCATCATGTTTGAACATAAAAGTTTCCTAAAATGGAAAGTTTCCATTTACAGCATACGTGACATCGGAAACCATCTAACTTAGCATCTAATCAACATATTATAACATAATGAATCATTTAGCATGCTCAAATCTTTCAACACGTTGACAAATCGGTTTTTGTAACAATAAAGTTACTAAATATAGTAACTTTCTAGTTTTGCATAGAAATGACCATTTTAACATTTTTGATCCCATTTTCTCATCATCAATCATCATAATAATTAATCTAGCATCATTTAATCATGTATATATAACCAAATTTATCATCTAGCAATATATTGTCTCAAAAAGTTACTAAATATAGAAACTATGTTGTAAAATGACCAAAACATTATCAAAATCATATTTTAAACATTCTAATCATCATATTAACATCCTAGCATCAATTCCATATACATGCATGTCTACCATATCATTCATAACATCATTTTACAAAAAAAAAAGTTTCTATAAATAGAAAGATTGTCAAAATCATCATTTTAATCTTTACAACATCATCTAGACATGTAATAATCATCCAATATCATCAAGATGCATATTTAAACACTGAAAATCATCTCTATCATCATGGATCATACATGCATGGACATATAACATCATCTATTATCATTTTAAGCATCAAGACTCATACCCATCATCTTAGATCATTATAAAATACCATTACAACATCATAGATCATCAAGAATCATGTTAAAACTAAAAAACCCAGAAGTAAAAACTCGTGCATGTGAGCCTTGGAAGCTTGCATGTGAGATTTATACATGCATGTGTGTGTAATAGTGTGAAAATCGTATTTTGAGCTATAAGGGATGTGGGGACTACCTTCTAAGCCTCTTGAACTCCTGAGATGGTGCTTCTACAACTCCTGGAACTCCTGAATCGTTGGTCTTGACAAGAGCAAGAAGGTGGTGGTGAGAGATGGTGGTTTAGGAGACTTGTTTCAATGTTCTTGAGCTTCAATCCCACCTTGAATGGCTTCCAAGCATGGAGATGGAGTGCAACAGAGGTTCTGGAAACGAAATTTGCGAGGTATGATGGCTAGGCTCTGGAGGAAGAGTGTAGAGGTGGTTTGAAATGATTTCATCTTGGTTTTATAAAGATTTTGTCGACTGGGCGGTGTCGCGTACCGCGGAGAAGGTTTAAAAAGATGCTCCGCGTACCGCAGAGGATTTCGGGAGTCAAACCCCCGCGATGTATGTCGCGTATCGCGGATGGGCCGCTTGTTGGGCCACCGCGTACCGCGGTGGGCTCCCAGAGAGCCCAATAAGCCTCTTTCAATGAGTTTGATTCGTTCGTCGTCGTTTTCACGCTTCCGAACTATCGTTTGGCCTTGTTTGAACTTCCTGGTTCAACGTGTGAGTGTTTCGTGGGGTTTCGAGTGTTGTGCTACACAATGTGCTTGACGTTCACCAACGTTCGTGTGTTCTGACGCGTGTGTACTGTTTGCCGATAATTCTACGAATTATCTAGTCATGTGTCAATGTTCGTACTGTCATGCCACGTGTCAACTAAATTAATCTAATTCTACTGCCACGTGTACATAATGCATTTAAATAAACATTTAAATAAATAAGTTGCTGACCTAGAAATTACGGGGTGTCACATCCTCCCCATGTTAGAAAGAATTTCGTCCCAAAATTCAACTTGTGTTGTTAGTGTTTGTCTGTTCCGCGAACAGGTGTGGGTACTTTTGTCTCATCTGGTCTTCACGTTCCCACGTGAATTCCGGTCCTCGACGCGAATTCCATCGCTCTTTCACAATCGGAATTTTACTGAGTTTGAGCTTCTTGGTTTCCCGGTCCATAATCTCCACCAGTTCCTCAACGAAGTTCAATTGTTCGTCGATTTGTATTTCCTCGAGAGGGATAACAAGTGTCTCATCAGATAGGCACTTCTTGAGGTTCGAGATGTGGAATACGTTGTGTACACTGCTCAGTTCAACTGGCAGGTTCAGTCCGTAGGCTACAGGGCCTATTCGTTTTGTAATCTCGAAAGGTCCAATATAACGAGGGTTCAACTTTCCTCGTTTGCCAAACCGAATGACTCCCTTCCAGGGAGAGACCTTGAGTAACACTCTGTCTCCCACCTGGAATTCTAACGGTTTGCGTCGCTTGTCGGCATAGCTTTTATGTCTGTCCCGAGCTGCTGCCATTCATTTGCGTATTTGTACGATCTTTTCAGTCGTTTCGTGCACAAGCTCTGGGCCAGTCAGTTGGATGTCTCCAACTTCTGTCCAGTAGATGGGTGATCGACACTTACGTCCGTAAAGTGCCTCGAATGGCGCAGCTTGGATGCTTGTGTGGTAGCTGTTATTGTACGAAAACTCAACTAACGGTAGATGAGTTTCCCAGCTACTCCCAAAGTCAATAACGCATGCCCGGAGCATGTCCTCCGGTGTCTGTATGGTTCGCTCACTCTGCCCGTTCGTCTGCGGGTGGTAGGCGGTACTCATATCCAATCTTGTGCCCAAAGCCTTGTGCAAAGACTTCCAGAAGTGAGAAGTGAATCGATTGTAGCGATCAGATATAATTGAGATTGGCACTCCATGTCGAGTAACCGCTTCCTTCAGATAGATACGAGTGAGTTTGTCTAGCTTGTCAGTCTCTTTGATGGGTAGGAAATGTGCGGACTTTGTCAGTCGGTCCACGATAACCCAGATGGTATCGCAACCACTTGCCGTCCTAGGCAGTTTGGTTATGAATTCCATGGAAATTTTCTCCCATTTCCACATTGGTAGTTCCGGTTGCTGAAGTAACCCTGATGGCTTCTGGTACTCCACTTTAACCTTTGAGCACGTTAGACACTTACTCACGTAAGTTGCTATTTCGGCTTTCATGTTCGACCACCAGTAAGTTGTCTTCATATCATGATACACTTTGTCAGAGCCCGGATGTATGGAATACCAGCTCTTGTGTGCTTAATCCATCACTACTTCTCTCCATCCCCCGTAGCGTGGAATCCAAATCTGATCCATCAGATAGTAAGCTCCGTCATCTTTTACCTTCAATTGCTTATCCATGCCACGCATGGCTTCAAGAGTGAGATTTTCAGCTTCTAGGGCTTCTTGTTGTGCCATTCGTATCTGATTTGGTAATTCAGAATGAATCGTGAGTTGTAGGGCACGCACGCGTTTTGTTGTTTCCTTCTGGCTCAACGCGTCGGTCACTACATTGGCTTTGCCTGGATGATACTTGATGGCGCAATCATAATCACCTATGAGTTCAACCCATCTTCGTTGTCTCATGTTCAACTCTTTCTGGTCGAAGATGTGTCGTAGGCTCTTATGATCGGTAAAGATAGTGCATTTGGTGCCATACAAGTAGTGTCGCCAGATCTTCAAAGCAAACACTACGGCTCCCAACTCAAGGTCATGAGTCGTGTAGTTCTTCTCACGCACCTTCAGTTGTCGTGAAGCATAAGCTATAACTTTCTCGCGTTGCATGAGCACGCAACCGAGTCCTTGTTTCGAGGCGTCGCAATACACCATGAAATCATTACATCCTTCAGGTAGGGATAGGATAGGCGCAGTACATAGTTTCTGCTTTAATAGGCTGAATGCAGCTTCCTGTTTGTCTCCCCAATCGAACTTCTTATCCTTATGAGTCAATGATGTCAATGATTGGGCAATCTTGGAGAATCCTTCAATAAATCTCCTGTAGTACCCGGCCAGTCCTAGGAATTGCCGCACCTCAGTTGGAGTCTTGGGTGCTTCCCAGTTTTTGATGGCTTCAATCTTGGCTGGGTCTACGTGTATCCCTTGTTCGTTAACCACGTGTCCAAGAAATTGGACTTCGCGAATCCAAAAGTCGCATTTTGAAAACTTCTTTTACAGTTGCTCTTTCTTCAGTAGTTCCAAGACTAGCCGTAGATGTTCGGCATGCTCCTCCTGATTCTTTAAATAAATCAGAACGTCGTCGATGAACACTATGATGAATTTATCAAGGTAAGGCTTGCACACTCTATTCATGAGATCCATGAATACAACTGGTGTGTTGGTCAGTCCAAAGGGCATAACCAAGAATTCGTAGTGTCTGTATCGGGTTCTAAAGGTAGTCTTAGGAATATCATTTTCCTGTATCCTCAATTGATGGTAACCTGATCTTAAATCGATCTTTGAATAGTAGCTTGACCCTTGCAACTGATCAAACAAGTCGTCTATTCGTGGCAATGGGTATCGATTCTTGATCGTCACCTTGTTCAACTCTCTGTAGTCAATACACATACGGAATGATCCGTCTTTCTTCTTTAAGAACAAGACCGGTGCTCCCCAAGGTGAGAAGCTCGGTCTGATATATCCCTTGTCTAACAGCTCTTGCAACTGATTAGACAGTTCCTGCATCTCGGTAGGTGCGAGTCGGTAGGGAGCTTTGGCAATTGGTGCTGCTCCTGGTGTGAGGTCTATCTGAAACTAGACTTGATGTTTCGGAGGCAGTCCAGGTAGATCCTCGGGAAATACTTCGGGAAAATCACTGACTACGGCTTTGTCCTCAATCTTCCTTTCTTTCTTCGGTTGTTCCACAACGAGAGCTAGTATTGCGGTGTATCCCTTTTGAAGATACTTGTTTGCTTTCATGCACGACATGATGTTCAGAGGTACTCCCCGTCGTTCCCCCTGAATCGAGATCTGTTCACCGTTCTGCAACGTCACTCGTACGATTTTCTCATTTCGTACGATTTTCTCGTTGCATACAATCTCGGCTTGGTTAGCGGATAACCAATCTATTCCAACGACCACATCAAAGCTTCCGAGAGTCACCGGCATCAGATCAATTTCGAGCTCGTGATCCGCCAATACCATGACGCATCCTCGAAAGATGTGTTGTGTCTCAATCAGCTTACCGTCGGCTAACTCTACGGTATACTTATAGTCTAGTGGTGTTGGGGTAATATCTAGTAATTTACTAAACTCACTAGATATAAAGCTCCTATCGGCACCGGTATCAAATAATATGCTAGCGTAGACATCATTTAAAAGAAACGTACCGGTCACGATGTTTGGGTCATCCTTGACTTCCCCCGAGCCAATCACAAAAGCTCTTCCCTTGGCCGCTCCTCCTCCGGCCTTCTTCAGTTGAGGGCAATCCCTCCTCATGTGGCCCGGCTTGCCACATTCATAACACCCCTTGAGAGTGTTTTTATTGTTGTTGTTTTTCTGGTTGTGGTTGGGGTTGTTGTTGATAGGAAATCTCGAACTGCAATCCTTGGCCATGTGGCCGAGTCTTCCGCACTTTAGGCAACGGTATCGCTCACATTGCCCGAAGTGGTGGTATGAGCATCGGTTGCACAGTGGGTACTTCCCTTGATACACACCCTTTCCCTTGTCATCAGGTTGAGTGGCAGTGAAAGCTATGGCTGGTTCAGATCTTTGTTGTTGCTGAGGTGGGTGAGATTGGTGCTGACTGGGTTCCCACTTTCGTTTCTGGCTTTCCTGAGGCTTCACGTGCTCGCTTCGTTTTGGTAGCTTGCCCCGGCTACGGCTTGATCAGTCAGTTTATGGGCCAGTCAGATCAGCGGTTGGATGGTGGTGAGGTCAGATGCCGTCACCATGCTTTGAATTTGCTCTGGCAGTCCACTGATGAACTGCTCGATTTTCTTGTACTCCGGCGTCACCATAGCCGGGCATAGTTTGCATAGCTCGTGAAATCGAGTGCAGTACTGCTCGATCTCAGATCCCACCATTTTATGCACCCAGAATTCAGCTTCCAACTTCCTGATCTCATCATGAGGACAATATTCCTCTTGCAGTAGTCTGGTGAAGTCAGCCCATGACATTGAGTTGGCACCGTCCAACCCCAAGGTTTGAACATGTGTATTCCACCATGTAAAGGCCGGTCCCTCCAGTGTACCGGTTGCATATTTGACCCGGTTTCCATCAGAACATTCGCACATGGCGAACATAGATTCCCCTTTTTCCACCCAGCGGAGCATCCCGACAGCTCATTCAGTTCCCTTGAACTTGTGGGGGTGGCAGTTCAGAAAGGATTTAAATGAGCAACCCTTGTTGTTGTTGCCTTGCGATCCTGTCAGTCAGAAACCAATGTCATGTGTTAGTGCATATCAGCTACACTATGTTAGTCATGTTAGGCAAATGTTAGTACCGTTGTTAGTGCCACTAGTTTCGTTGGCGTGTCTGTTTGCTTCGTACTCCGCGAGTACCTTGTTGAACCTACGTTCGACCATCATTTTGATTCTTGCCTTTTCGGCCTTGCGTTTGAGTCTGAGAGCATTGGTTCCTCTTCCCGGCATGTTTCTATGTGGAAGGTTAGAACGTTAGTTAGCATGTGTTAGAGTGTTAGACAATGTCATATGAGAAGTCAAGTCAGATGTCATGTCAGAAGTCAGATCACATGTCATGATAGTTGTCAAGTCAGGTGTTATGTTATTAAGCAGTCATGGTCAAAATGCAATAAGTAAGGCAAAACATAATTCTCATTAATAATAAGCATGAAGTACAATAATTTCAAAAGGAAATACAGCATAGGTTCTTCGAGCACATCCCGCTCGTCTAGGCAAAATACGAAAAATACAAAATAAAACAGTCCTCTAGTCCGAATCCATAGAGACATGTGAAATGTCGCTGGCAGCGTCTCCGTCATCATCATCCTCCTCTGGATCCTCATTAGGATCCTCGTCAAAATCCCCTTCTTTGAGGTCCTCGGCCTCGAACTCAGGACCATCCTCCTGTGGTGGTTCCTCTATAAACTGTGCAGCCCATGCGTTAAGCATGGCATCGTTGGCCTGCACCATTGCTTGAGTCTCCTCGTTGGCGACTCGGTTCTCGGTAATACGTCCATCATGCTCCTGCATGACGTCAACTATCTGTCTGTGCTGAGTCATCAGCTGAGACACCTGGAGACGTAGGGTCTCCACCTGCTCCTCTAACCTGTCGTTACTCTTCTCAAGGCGGTCGTTCTTCTCGTGAAGAACTCAGACCTCGTTCGATAGCTAGCCACTCCTCGTGGCCTCGGATCGTGAGAAGGCCACGTGGGCAGCGAATGCCTGCTCCAGCGGCACTCCAAGTGGCGGTAGTCTGTGGTATGTCGGTGCGTCACTGCGATACCGTGGTGTAGGTACCCTCTCTGCTACGATCCAATCTCGTATGACCAGAGGGAGCCATCCCCAATACCGAGCTCTCTCCGCGTGTCGAGCCCGTCTATCCATCTTGGCATCTACCTGTGCCACTATGTCATTGACCCATCGTCGACTCTCTGCCACCATGTCATCTGTGGTCGTGAGTCTAGTTGCGTTCCTGTTAGCATCGATGTTGTCGGCCATCCTGTAAGTCTTAAGTTAGTAAGCAACAGTTCAATATAAGCAATAATGTCATCAATGTGCAAGTTCTACGTGTAGTGTCTAAAGTTGAGCAACGGCTATAGTCTAAGTTTACTACATGCAAACCTAGTTCCATATAACCAAGGCTCTGATACCAGTCTGTCACACCCCCAAATTCCCACTCGTGGTGTATGTCCACATGGATGTGACGTGTCCAGAATAACAGCTCAAGGTCATATAGAACAACTCTATATGCGTTTACAAATCCAAGTTTGACACATACACTTAACAAAATAGTTTGCAGCGGAATAAAAGTTGTCATAAAATAGTGCAGCGGAAAATCAAATGTTTGATAAAATGCAGGGGAAATGTAAATAGATTAATACATCATCGTTTAACAGAATAAAAGTAAGTTGTTTTCAAAATGACAAGACAGAATGCATGTAAGTTCCTAATGCTCGTTCCTTAAATTGTGCATTCCTGTCCTCCTGCTAGCCACGCTAGTTACCTGAGAATACAAGTTTGAAAAAGTGTCAACACAATGGTTCGTGAGTTCACAGGTTTTGATATACATATAGTAATAAAAATGTGTCATGTTGTTTATCAAATGTTAGTACCGAGCCCTAGGCCCAAAGTGTCAGTACGTCACTACCGAACTAGACTTGTTTGTCCTTGCCTCCGCTACGTCTCGTATACATAGCAAGTTAGGTCAGAATTTGCACGGGTTATGACATCTAGTCAACATAGTGTCCCGTGGGGTTAGTCATTCCCTAATGGATCCATCCAAATCTACCACGTTGTTCGCACATTAACGGTAAGACTTTGTGAGGGCTTGTTACGAGTTCAACACTTAATGTTTGTCCAATAAACTAGCATACACAATAATGTTTGTACAGTAATAGATGTTTGACTCGATGCAACTAGTATTCTCCCCCTGTTTAAATGCGTTTGAAAAAGAGTAAAGAGGGGCCGTAAACTCACCTTAGCGATAAAAGTAGTAGGTAGGCGTAAGCTCCTGATGCAGTAGCACGTGTCGGTCACCGGCAACCTATATCGTATACCGTACGTGAGTTCGTGTAAGTGACCGTGCTAGTGTTTGTGTTAGTGCTCGTGTTTGTGTCCAACAACCCTTGGTTGTTCATGTTTGTCCGTGTCGGTCCACAATGACCGTGTTTGCTCGTGTTGGTCCATATTGACCGTGTTTGACCGTGTTTGACCAAAGTTGACCGTATCAAGTAAACGACCCGTTGGTGAACCGTGTGACGGTTTGTGAATCGTGTAGGAATCGTACAAGTGTTTGTCGTGTGCAAAACGCGTAGGTCGCGTCTATGGACAACTTACTATTTATAGTAAGTTTCCATTTATGGAAAGTTCACAAAGCATATCGGTTTTATAGTTCTAACATGCTCAATAGTCCTACGTGATCGCGTTAACACATAGCACATCATCATACAAAGTCACATAAGTCGTTTTCATCATGTTTGAACATAAAAGTTTCCTAAAATGGAAAGTTTCCATTTATAGCATACGTGACATCGGAAACCATCTAACTTAGCATCTAATCAACATATTATAACATAATGAATCATTTATCATGCTCAAATCTTTCAACACGTTGACAAATCGGTTTTTGTAACAATAAAGTTACTAAATATAGTAACTTTCTAGTTTTGCATAGAAATGACCATTTTAACATTTTTGATCCCATTTTCTCATCATCAATCATCATAATAATTAATCTAGCATCATTTAATCATGTATATTGTCACACCCTTGTCGTTGCGGAAGCGTATCGTGTGACTTTCAAGGTTTCGCAGTCATTGTTTACAACAAAAGATACATATGTTTCTATATTACAACTAAATTAGTCACTAACTTAATGTAATTACTGCTATTACTGAGTTCCACATATGCACTATGCTATGGATCATACTGTTGAGTCTAACTCTCATAGACACTACTATTTGTCTCCAAAGATTGAGCTCCTAGCTCCACTTTCTCTGTATCATTTTGTATCTGAGAAAACATGATTTAAAACAATCAGCATACTGCTGGTGAGTTCACAAATTTACTTGTTCAAAATGTATGTAGTGTATCTCAAGCGATTCAAACGTTTGCATAAAAATATTTTCATAAATGTATGTACTGTTTTCAAATCAGTCAAATGTTTGCATAAAAAGAGTTCAAAAATATTAATGTCCCAAACTGGGAGTCAAACATTGGTATCCAGTACGAACATTGTTCCTTCCAACAATGTCGTGTATTCTGTCTCAGACCAAAAGTCCAATTATAACTCCAGGGCTCCGATAACCGAGCTGACGTGTTCATGCCCCTTTTCCAATGTCCTTGTCGCAAGACATTGTGCGTTCTAGACTTATTGAGCGACCGCTCGACATCCAGTCGTGGTCTTAGCTACGAAGCACGAGCGAGGATTGTCAATCACAAATAGATCTATTCTCAATAATCACGCCCCCCCCCCCCGCCCCCACGGATAACGGTTACAGAATAGGGGACTTAGCGACAAATGTGTAACCCGAGAAATAACGACAAATTTGGTCATGTGTTCCCCCACTGTCACGTGTTTCAACCAAATGCTTTACAAACGCTTTCGTTTTCATGTCTCGTAAAATGGTTCAAACATATTTCAGTGTATCATCTGATAAAAATAGGTTTTTAGTGTTTCACAAAATATAGCGAAAGCGTTTTAGAGTGGTATCATGTATCACACAATGCATCAAACGTGTTCAGTGTTCCACCTGATCAAATCAGGTATCATGTTCCACAAAATGTATCAACATGTTTCAAAGTTTCACCTGATCAAATCAGGTACCATGTTTCACAAAATGTATCAAAAATGTTTCAGAGTTCCACCTGATCAAATCAGGTATCATGTTTCACAAAATGTATCAAAAACTGTTTCAGAGTTCCACCTGATCAAATCAGGTATCATGTTTCACAAAATGTATCAAAAACTGTTTCAGAGTTCCACCTGATCAAATCAGGTATCATGTTTCACAAATGTATCAAAACTGTTTTCAAAACTCCACCTGATCAAATTAGGTGTCATGTTTCACAAAATGTTTCAGAAACTGTCTCAAACTTCATAATAATCAGTATGTTTCAAACACGTTTTTATGTTTTCTCATTCCCCGAGTTCAAAGCCAAAATACAGAAAAGGGGTTCGTGAACTCACCTGAGTTGATTCACATCAATAACAATGCACAACGTTCGTATCACTAGTTCCTGAACTCTAAACCTATATGTCATTAGAGTTCTATGAGTTACTTAAGATTAATTTGGCTCTCAAAACTTTCCTTAGTTTAACATCTCACAACGTGTCTTAACTAAGAACCTATAATGATTTAGGTTCTTATTAAGAATCTTTTGACTTGTTGGTGTAACCAGGACATTCCCAGATTAACCAAATTAGTATTGTTGTTGATTATATCACCAAAATAGTTTCTTGATGGCTTTCAGGTTTAGAAATAGTTAATCCTTGTCATTGATCATTCCAATGAATGATCAGGACATCACAACCATTGTTATAATCAAATGGTTAAAACCATTATGATCTATGATATGGTTTCATGATAATCGGACATTATAATGGATCAAAACAATATTTCCCCGTTAACCTGTTGAGTTCTTCGTTTCTAACTATTCTCAGCCATCATCTAGGCAATAATCAACAACAATAACCTTGATATCACGTTTAAAATCTAGATTAATTCGTATATTATCAAACTAATACAAGAGGTCAAAACGTTACACTTTAGAACGGATTTCTCGGATGAAAACGATGATCAGAACTTGTAGAAAACGTTCAAATCAAGTTGGGTTAGTTAATTACACACACACACACACATATATATATATATATATATATCAATGTTTGTCTTTTTTTTAAATATATATATATATATATAGATATTTGTTACGTTGTTTTAATCCGTCAACCGGTTCATTGAATATTCATGACACACTCGGGTTGTTCAAAAGGATATTAATTATGTTACGTGGTTATACCTTCCGGTACGGTACACGCTCGTGAACCGGTTTTGATAACCGTACGTCCGTTTGAAGATCCGAAGACACCGTTGGTTCCAGTTTTGCGTCCCGAGTCTAACCGAATACATGAAAACTGATGTTGACCAGATCTGACCCATTTGACCAGGTTTGACCACGTTTGACCAGCCCGTTTCCAACTTTGACCGGCGCTCCGGTCGCCGGAAAACGCTCGGTTTTCCACCCCTAACGCGTCTAATCAACAAATCACACCCAAACACAACCGATTCAATCATTACAACCAACAGATCTAAGATTTTTAACCCGAAAATGATTAGATCTGAAAAATAACGAGATTTACCCACCGGTTTTTAACCGAAAACGTAGTCAGTCGCCGGAATCGTCACCGGACTTGCCGGATTTGAAAGGAAACTGACCGGAGACCTCAAAACTAGCCAAAACAATTGGGTTTGTGACCTTTGTCGTTCCCGTCGCCCACCACCGCCATCCACGCACCACCACCACCACCATCGGTGGTGGTTTCTTGCTCGTCGGAGTTCGAACGGTCAGGGAAGGGTAGGAGAGCCCTAGGCGCTGCCTAGAGGAGAGATGGGGAGGTCGTGGGTGGCCGGAAACCAGCCGGAAAACGCCGTCGTCGTTTGGGTGAAAGTTAGGGTTTTCACCACCTTTGACCGGCTTTTTGAACACCCGAACGTCCGATTCAAGCTATGATTCTTTAGAGAAAGTTGTAAGTCGCTCCAAGACGAATCTGGACATGTATACCACTTGACCTATCGCCGTCGTTGACCGCCGTTGACCGCCGCCTTTGACCAGCGTTTTGGACGCCGCACCGTCCGATTTAAGCTCCGGCACTTTAGGAAAGGTTGTAGAGGATGAAGAGAGGAAGCCAGAGATGTTCTCCGTTTGAATCGCCGCCGTGAACCGCCACGGGCCGCCGCCGGACGGTGGCCGGATTCCAGCCAGTCTCTCTCTCTAACCTCTCACACCTTAAGTGTGTGTTTTTGTTTTCAAATGAGGAAGAATGGAAGATTTCCCGTATTTATAGTGTCGGTCGTGCGCGTGTTCATGTCATGTCCAGATCACATAATCGGACCCAGCTAGTCTCGCGTAAATCTAACGATTATATATATATATATATATATATATATATTTAAGACCGAAATGTTTTGAGGATAACATAAATATTCAACGGAATATTTATTTTGTTTGTTCAAGCGAAACCGGTGAATAAATCGTTAACACGACTTACTTTCGCATTAAAAACACGTTTCACCTTTTTGATTCGTTTTCACAAGATAGAACTCGGTTTCATTTTCTGATCATATTTTAACAACAATATTTATTTCATATTGTTTTAAATATATATATGTCGTTTTGGTTACACGTCCGGTTGACGCGTTAACTGGTTTCTCGGACTTTTGACGGATGTTACATATATATAACCAAATTTATCATCTAGCAATATATTGTCTCAAAAAGTTACTAAATATAGTAACTATGTTGTAAAATGACCAAAACATTATCAAAATCACATTTTAAACATTCTAATCATCATATTAACATCCTAGCATCAATTCCATATACATGCATGTCAACCATATCATTCATAACATCGTTTTACAAACAAAAAGTTTCTATAAATAGAAAGATTGTCAAAATCATCATTTTAATCTTTACAACATCATCTAGACATGTAATAATCATCAAATATCATCAAGATGCATATTTAAACACTGAAAATCATCTCTATCATCATGGATCATACATGCATGGACATATAACATCATCTATTATCATTTTAAGCATCAAGACTCATACCCATCATCTTAGATCATTATAAAATACCATTACAACATCATTGATCATCAAGAATCATGTTAAAACTAACAAACCCAGAAGTAAAAACTCGTGCATGTGAGCCTTGGATGCTTGCATGTGAGATTTATACATGCATGTGTGTGTAATAGTGTGAAAATCATATTTTGAGCTATAAGGGATGTGGGGACTACCTTCTAAGCCTCTTGAACTCCTGAGATGGTGCTTCTATAGCTCCTGGAACTCCTGAATCGTTGGTCTTGACAAGAGCAAGAAGGTGGTGGTGAGAGATGGTGGTTTAGGAGACTTGTTTCAATGTTCTTGAGCTTTAATCCCACCTTCAATGGCTTCCAAGCATGGAGATGGAGTGCAACAGAGGTTCTGGAAACGAAATTTGCGAGGTATGATGGCTAGGCTCCGGAGGAAGAGTGTAGAGGTGGTTTGAAATGATTTCATCTTGGTTTTATAAAGATTTTGTCGACTGGGCGGTGTCGCGTACCGCGGAGAAGGTTTAAAAAGATGCTCCGCGTACCGCGTAGGATTTCAGGAGTCAAACCCCCGCGATGTATGTCGCGTATCGCGGATGGGCCGCATGTTGGGCCACCGCGTACCGCGGTGGGCTCCCAGAGAGCCCAATAAGCCTCTTTCAATGAGTTTGATTCTTTCGTCGCCGTTTTCACGCTTCCGAACTATCGTTTGGCCTTGTTTGAACTTCCTAGTTCAACGTGTGAGTGTTTAGTGGGGTTTCGAGTGTTGTGCTACACAATGTGCTTGACGTTCACCAACGTTCATGTGTTCTGACACGTGTGTGCTGTTTGCCGATAATTCTACGAATTATCTAGTCATGTGTCAATGTTCGTACTGTCGTGCCACGTGTACATAATGCATTTAAATAAATAAGTTGCTGACAAGGAAATTACGGGGTCTCACATTTGGTTGCAGCAGCTGCCTGTTCTTGCTGCTGCACCTTGTCCAGCTCGACAGCCATTCTAGGTACAGACCAGCTAAGGACTTCATCAATATCATACCCCTTTTCTTGAAGAAGGGCATACAATCTGATGAGTTCATCATCCATTGAAGTATCTGGTCGGCCCTTTGTCTTCTTGGGAATCCTCTCCTCTTGTTATGCTTCCTCCTCGGGGGTTAATTTCCTTTTTCCTTTGTCATCAGCAGTTATCTTTACCCCAGAGGAGATTTCCCCTGTAGACTCACCAATTGGTTCATTGGCATGTAGCTCCTCTGTGGAGGAATCATCAAGAATGTCTGGCCCTTCGAAAGCAGCTGCAGCTTCGGAGTTAACCTCAGCATTCACTGTTTCCTCCAGTTGACCAATCACCTTAGATGATTTCTTATTAGTTTCCACAATGGGGTCAGGAGAGGAGGAGAGGTTTTCAGCAGTTTCAGTGACAGGTTCCATGGCAACCAGGGCTGCAGTCTCCAGTCTCAGAAGGAGACTGAGTCCCAGAAGGGGACTGTGGAGTCTTGACTGGAGACCTAGGCTCCAAAGAGACATTTGTGACTTGTTATGTCTCTTTAGCAGCCTTTGTTGCCTCAGAAGAAGAGGAAGAGGAAGTGGAGGAAACATGGAAGTAATTACTCAAGAAGTCATCCCATTCAGTAGTCAAAGTGACTATGGATGGGTTGACATCCTGAGCTGCTTCCTCTTCTCTTGCTTCTGTTCCACCTGACCCTGCAGATTGTATCTTCTCCCCATTTTTGGTAGCATCAAGGGAGGCATATGTAGTTGTAACAGGATCAGGATGGAAAGGAGTGAAGATCATTGGGAGACGCCTCCTGAGGTCCAGAATAGTGGCATCTTTGGTCTGGACCTCAAGCCACAGGGTAGCCACTTCAGCTTCCAAATGAGCTACCCTGGCTTGGAGGGATGTGATAGTAGCCTTCAATTCCTGTTCTGTGGGGCCCTCATCCACATGATTGGAATCCTTGGGTGATGGAGTACTGAGCCGAGCTCCTGCACCTCCACCACCAGAAGTGGTTTCTTGGCTCCCTGGATTCCCTTAATTGAGAAGGGCTTCAAAGAAGTCCTCCCCAACATAGGTTGCCGCAGGTGAGGTCCTATTGCCTGTACCACTGTCCTGTGGATCTTGATTAAGATCAACAGTAGTGGTAGCCTCACCTGCATTGACCCCTTCAGAACTACTGGGGCCAACCTCTGATAGATTAGGCTCTAAGTCAGGAAACCTTGCCTGTAACCGTGTCACCACTCTCATTAAAGTTTGAGTAGTGGGAGAGAGTGGTTTCTCCACAGCTAGAGCAGGGGTTCCTTGAGCCTGGGTGGTAGTATGGGTGGGGGGCATTTCTGGATGATATGAACCTGGAGACCTGGGAGACAGTCTCTGATCTAGTTGAGTTGCTTCAGCTGAAGCATACTCAAGAATGGGGTTTTCCCTTTTAATATTCTCAGATATGTGTTGGGACATAAGCTGAGGGCTTTCAGGCTGGTTAAGGGCAACCACAGGTTTCAGAGGAAGAACCTGTGGATCAACAAGAGGTGTGGCTGTCACCTTAGGTGGGACTGTGCCCTGGGCAGTCCTTTTCACCTTTTTCAGTTTGGGTTCAGTAGAAGGAGCCTGAGCAACTGTAGAGAGTTGCACAGGGGTTCGTTTGCGTTTGTAGGTGATCTTTATGGGGTGATAAACAACAGTGGAAGGTGTGGGTTCAGCATCTGTGGGGTTAACAGAGCTGTCACCTTCAGGAGTATGTGACTCCATTGATGGAAGAAGGGGAGTGAATTTCCCAGAAAACTGAGCACCCTTCTTCTTTAGTTGCACAAAAACCTTGGAAGAAACCAAGGGAATTTTATATGTATTCCCAGTTAGAGTGAGGGAAGTGCCCAACTCCTCATTAAAGATCTGTTGCAGAAACCAGGGGTACATACAAAATTTCTTTCTTGACGAAATATTGTCAACCAAATTATTGAAAATAAACGCAGAGAAGTTAAACAGTTGGTTGGAGACCAATCCATGAATAGCCGAAGCTAAGTCAGATGGAATTTGATCCCAACCACCAGCTTTATTGGAAAGACAGTGTAGGAACAAATGTATGAGGTACTTGTAATTATAGGACACTCTACCCTTCAAATAGGTTGTTGAAGGGAGAAGACCTTCGTACCCCATCGACTGAAATGTCGATGCTACCTCATCCTTTGTGAATGAGACCTTTCCACCGGAATCATTTATTTTGAGATGCCGACAGATGGTCTCCACATTGACAGAAATAGGATGAGCATCGATAGTGGCATTAAGATTCCGACCATTGGAAGAAGAAGAAAAAGAAAAGGATGCCCAAAATTGTTGGTGATGAGATTCATACACCAAGGGCTGAACAGTGAGCGTAAAGGAATACCTGCTCCTTTGAAGAAAGGAGACGATTGGTGCGAAGTCAGCATCATGCTCTGCCGATAACTCCGCAGGTACATTGTGAGCAGGTTTGAATGCAAGAAGATCCATTTCACTTGGTGGTTTTTAGGTTACGATTTGAGAAAGACGAAAAGCAATTTTGAAGTGAAACGGTGAGAGAAAATGAATGAGTGGGAAACCTTTTTATACCTTCAGATTTCAGCATTTAATATATAGACACATTAAATTTGAGATCTGGATGCCAGAAAAAGGTCTTCCGATTACAGCTGGTTTCACAATAAATATTTGAAATTTCTCTAAGGACTGAGTTGCTTCTGAAGATGTGGCTTTCGGAAGGAGTTTATTAGACCAAAAAGTTTTCAGAAGAGATTTGCTTCCGAAGTATAAAATTTATATTGTTGGAAGCACTGCTTCTGAAGGATCAGAACCAGTGATTAAGAAGTATAAAATTAATACATCGGAAGCACTGCTTCTGAAATGTTAGATAAGTTCATCTGGCAAAATGTGCTTCGGAAGACACCTTCTTCTGAAGAGTACCTTCAGAAGACTATGCTTCCGAAGTTAATGTATCGGAAGAGTATTGCTTCAGAATGTAATTTAACTTCTGAAGTGTGAGACCTTCCAACAGAGGAAATAATACTTCCAAAGACTTAACCTATCTTCTGCAGAGTAGTTACTCATCAGAAGATAAGTTAAGTTTATCTTCCAAAAAATTATTCGTTCCATATCATTTCATTTATTCAAAGTTAATCATTCCAATGGCTGTTATTAAATACCTGAATCTTCCTTCATCAAATGCCTTGGTGAAAAGATCAGCCAAATTGTGTTCTGAATCAACTTTGACTAGATGAATTAACTTCTTCTCTGCACAATCTCTGATGAAATGATACCTGATGTCAATGTGCTTGGTCTTGGAATGCTTGACAGGATTGTTGGTGATAGAGATTGCACTGGAGTTGTCTATCTGAATAGGAGTATTAAACAGGTCTACTCCATAATCTTTCATCTGATTTTGAATCCAGATCACTTGTGCACAACAGCTAGAAGCAGCTATGTATTCTGCTTCTGCAGTAGAGGTAGATACACATGACTGTTTCTTGCATTGCCAAGACACAATCCTGGATCCAAGAAATTGACATCCTCCAGATGTGGATTTCTTGCTGATGTTGCAACCCCCATAATCACTGTCAGTGTAAGCCATGAATTGGAAATCTTCATTTCTAGGATACCATAATCCTAGACTTGATGCTCCTTTGAGGTATCTAAAAATTCTTTTCACAGCCAGCATATGTGAAACTTTGGGATTAGCCTGAAATCTTGCACACACACAAATTGAAAACATAATATCTGGCCTACTTGCTGTGAGATACATCAAAGAGCCTATCATTGCTCTGTATTAGTGCTGATCAACATCCTCCCCCTCAAGATCAGGGCTAAGAGATGTTGTCTTGGACATAGGAGTTCCCAGTGCTTTGCAATCAGAGAGCTTGAATCTTTCAAGAATGTCCTTGACATATTTTGATTGACTAATGAAAATCCCTGTAGGAGTTTGTTTCACTTGTAATCCAAGAAAGAAGGTGAGTTCTCCCATTGAACTCATCTCAAATTTGGATTTCATTAGTGATTCAAAATCCTTGCAGAGAGATTCATTGGTGGAACCAAAGATAATGTCATCAACATAGATTTGAACTAGCATGATATGTTGATTAGACTTCTTGAAAAAGAGAGTTTTGTCAATTGTTCCTCTCTTGAAGTTGTTAGCCAACAGAAAAGAAGATAAGGTTTCATACCATTTTCTGGGAGCTTGATGCAGCCCATAGAGAGCCTTATCAAGTTTACAGACATGATCAGGAAACTTTAGATCTTCAAATCCTGGAGGCTGGCACACATAAACTTCTTCATCTATTTTTCCATATAGGAAAGCACTCTTAACATCAATCTGAAAAACTTTGAAATCTTTTGCAGCTGCAAATGCCAAAAAGATTCTGATAGCTTCAATTCTGGTAACAGGTGCAAAGACTTCATCATAGTCTATGCCTTCCTCTTGAGTGTATCCCTGAACAACCAATCTTGCTTTGTTCTTGATGACAACACCTTTGTCATCCTTCTTGTTTCTGAACACCCATTTGGTTCCAATGGCATACTTTCCCTTAGGCAAAGGGCAAGTCTTCCAAACTCCTTGTCTTTGAAACTGAAGAAGCTACTCTTGCATAGCTTCTACCCAACTGTTATCTTTTAATGCCTTAGTAACCTTCTTTGGTTCTATTTGGGATAGAAAGCAGGAAAACAAGCAAACGTTTGCTTCATGCACTGAGCTTCTAGTTCTTACACCTTTTCAACATTGCCAATAATGTTCTCAACCAGATGAGTGTTGTGGATTCGAGTTCTTGGAATCACATCCAGTTGAGAAGCCTCATCCATATTGAGTGACTCAAGGTTAGGCAGTACTACCTCAAGATGAATTTCTGGCAGATCTTTTGGATTCTGAAGTTGGACAGTGGTGGATTGGTTTTCTCTGGGAATGGTGGTCTCCTGAGGATTTGCCTCTGCTGAAGGACTTCCTACTTCTTCTTGATGTTGCAAATCAGAAGTAGATTCAATTGATGGACCTGCCTGAGATGTGTTGATTGTCTCAGACTGTGACACCATTTTGTGCTGAAGAGGATTCTGCCAATATTTGTCTTGAAGCTATTGGCAGTTCAACACGAAAGTCATCTTCTCTTGTACCTTTGGAGGTGTCTATGGTAGCTGACTGTGAAACTGGAACATACTCTTTCACCAGATTAAATACAGATGTAAAGCTATCAAGATCAAATAACCAATCAGGTCCAGTTCCAGGTTTATTGAGAGTATGCTCATTGAACTGAACATTTGCAGACTCATCAATAATTCTGGAAGCTTTGATGTATACTCTATAAGCCTTAGCATATGAATTGTACCCAACAAAGTAGCCCTCTGCTGATTTCTCAGCAAACTTGGCTAAATGATCTTTAGTATTCAAGATGGTACATTGACATCCAAATGGTTTGAGAAATCCAATGAATGGCTTTCTCTTATGCCAAATTTCATAAGGAGTCATGCCATGTGTCTTAACTACCAATACTATGTTTTGGACATAACAGGCAGTGTTGACTGCTTCTGCAAAAAAGTTATTGGAAGTTTGGCATTAGACAACATGGTCCTTGCAACTTCAATTAGTGTCATATTCCTTCTCTCAGCAACACCATTTTGTCGTGGAGTCCTAGGAGCACTAAATTGTCCTGTAATACCCTTAGATTCGCAAAAAGAATTTAAAATCTGATTCTTGAATTCTGTTCCTTGATCTGACCTGATTATTTTTACATGATGATCACTTTCATTCTCCACCCTAAGTATAAATGACTTTAGGATCTCAGCAGTTTCATCCTTGGTATTTAAGAAAAATACCCAGGTATACTGAGAGAAATCATCAGTGATCACCAAGCAATATGATTTTCTACCAAGACTTTTAACACTTGTGGGACCAAACAACTCCATATGCAGTAAATGTAGGACTGTTGTAATAGAATTTATCTCTTTGGCATGATGAGATGACTTGTGCTGCTTACCTTTTAAGCATGCAACACATTTATCAACACAAATGAATTCCTTTGTTGGTAAACCAGTTACTAAGTTATTTTTGACAAGTTTATTCATATTTTTGAGGTTTACATGACAAAGTATTCTATGCCAAAGAGATGATTCATCAAATGAAGCTTTTGAATAAAAGCAGCTTATATTACTAAGAGGTGCAGCTGTGCTCATATCTAGCATATACATGTTGTTTCTTCTTGGAGCTCTGAGCAGAATTTGATCATTTGGTACCACAAACCCTGGTTTCAGGACAATGCATTCATGCTCAGTAAACAACATGTTGTGCTTTTGATCACACACATGTGATACACTTAGTAAATTGTAATTAAGTTCTTTTACAAAATGCACATTCTCAAAGCTTACCTTGCCATTAGTGATTGTGTCACTACCTGTTATGTAACCTCCCACTGGATCACTTCCAAACGCAACAGACCCTCCAAAGAATGGTTCATATTTGTGCAGATGAGTCTTGTTGCCTGTCATGTGCCTGGAACAACCACTGTCAACTATCCACAAGTTGCCTTTTGATTCCTGTTGTCCCTGCACATGACCAGAAGTGAATTAGTTTCTGATGGGAACCCAAGCCCATGTGGTCTTGGGTTTGCCATTTGCATCATTGTAAGTAAATTTCTTTGACATCATCCTAGGTAGAACAGATGATGTGCTTGCTTCTGATGGGAGGGATGTTTTATCAGTTGATTCCTTCTTCTTCCATACTTGTTTTACTTTGTGAGTTGTCGGAAGACTCTGTTTCCTTTGATAGTCATCGGAAGCTACTTTTCCTTTTCTTTCCGATGGTCTTCTTCCGAAGGAACAAGGTTTCTTTGGTCTGTTGGAAACCTTCTTTTCATGAACTTCCGAGGTTCCTTTTCTATCGGAAGCTTCCTTTTTCTTTGCTTCTGATACTTTCTTTCCGGAATCCTTTTGGTTTTGTTTCTTCCGACTGTCATAAGTATTAGCTTCCGATACTTTCTTGAATGGATTTCTTCCTTGTTCTTCTGAAAAGGTAGATGACTTACTCCAGCTATTCTTTCTTCTTCTTCCCTGTATTTTTGAGGAAATTCTGCTTCTTGGATTATAGAAGCAGTCAGCAGCAAAATGATTTTCCTCACCACATATCAGACATATAGTTTGAGTGTTGGGAGTGTATTGCTGCTGATCCTTCTTGATGAAAGCTGAGCCTTGATCCACAGAGAGTGATGATTTGGATGTTCCAACGAAGTTGTTGGCATTAGCCTTTGCCTGTTTTCCTGAAAAATTGACCTTTCACTCCTTTGATCTACCTCTTTTGGACTTGTCAGATGGACAAGTCACATATTCATCTGAAGAGATACTCCCTATATTTTTAGCTTTGACAAAAACTGTTGGAAGTTTCTTAGTTTGCTTATTTCGTTTCTTAATTTTCAAAGCTTGTTTTTCTTTTACTGGTTTAATAGGAACATCATCCTCATCTGAGCATGTTGAGGTACTTGGGTTTAGATCAGAGAGAGTATCAGTTTGAACCACCTTGTGTATGTCCAATTCCTCATTATACACAAGGTCAACTAATGGTTTACACCTAACATCTACCATGGAAGTATATGCAGATGGAGGTTCTACTCTATTATATCCCAAACCAGCCCCGTATTTATTCACCAGTTCAGCTGTGCTGCTCATCCTGAAAAGTTTCTCATACTTTTCACCTTGGCTTAAAAATTTGTCTCTGTAAGTCTCAGCCAATACAAGTTCAATCTTGGCGGTGGTTAGTCTTTCTAAAAGATTTTTAATTTGACACTGTTTGTTAGTGTCTTCATATTTTAAACTTGAAATAGTCTTTTCCATTTCATCAATATTTTCTTTGTAATTTCTTTTAGCCTCAAAGAAATTTGCCTTGACAACTTGTAAAGACTCAAGCTCATTACAGAGTTGAGAGTTTATCTTTTTATAAACAGTTAATGTTTCTAAGCATTCATGTGTGCACATGTTATCAGTTACCTTGTTTGAAGAAGATGAGTCATTTGCCATCAAAGCACTGTTGGAAATGGAAGCATCCTCGGCTTGAAAGCTCCAATCTGCAAAGTCTTGCTCTGCAATGTTTGCATTGTTTGTTGAGCTTGATGGTCTTTGTTGTGGTTTCCCAGAAGTTGTCGGCTGAGTTCCTGTGGATTTGCATTCTCTGGTAAAGTGGCCTAACTGTTGGCAATTGAAGAATTTAAGTTTGGACTTGTCCAGACCAAACCCAGTTTTCATATTGTGCTTTTTAAACTGCCTGCCAGTTCTCTGATAGAACTACTTTGCTCGATAGGAAATCATGGCCATCTGATAATTGATGTCCATTTCCTCTAAATCATCTGCAGGAATACCACCTAAATCTTCTTGACACAATTGGAAATAGTTGGTTTCTTCGGTCACAAAAGCTCCTTGCCCAGAGGTTAGTAGTGGGGTTGGGTTAGAGAGAGGATTTGGGTGTGAGTTTGATAGAGTTGAGATTTCAGGATAGGTGACAGTGGGTATGGAGGTAGGATGGAAGATGGGTTGATAGCTTTGGTATGGAGGATTGTTGATGGGTGCATAAATAGCAGCTGAGCCAGATGGTACATGGGTAACTTTAGATTCTTGGGCATCTAATTCCATCTGGTAGGCACTGAGAATACCAAATAACTCTCCTAGAGTTAGAGTTTTCAGGTTTTCTGTTATTCTGATTGTAACTGAATAAATATTCCATGCCTTTGGAAGAGACCTCAGAAATTTTCTGAGCACATCTTGATTATCCAGAATTACACATGCAGTTGTCAATTCATCCACAAGCTGGACATACCTTAGATACTGAGAGGACATATTCTCATTGTTTTGTTGAGAAAAGTTCTCAAACTTTTGTTTCAGCATATCCTTCTTGTTTTCTTTAACATCATCTGAACCTTCATACATCTGCTTCAAGGAGTTCCACAGTTCTTGAGCAGACTTGCATTTCTTGAATGCATATATATTCGGTATTGACATCTGAATGAGCCAAAGATCTTTAGAATCAACTTCCATCTTCTTAAAGTCTTCGTCTGAGTACATAGATGGATCTTTTGGTACTGCAGCTCCCCCAGCTCCAGCAGCAGCAACTGTAGGAATGTAAGGACCTTCAATAATAGACTTCCAAAGTTTGAAGCCCTGGTTCCTGATGAATCCTTCCATTCTGACTTTCCAAGTATCAAAGTCTTCAGGGGTGAACATCGGTGGCTTGTTGAGAGTGCCATTTTCTGTATCATGTTTGTTTAGAGCGGCCATCTTAGACAAACACAGAAAATATGAGTTTTGAAACGATGAGATTTTTAGAATAAATAGAACTGGTAACTTAAGGATGATTAGTCACTTAAGTTCAAGAGCCAAAGCTCTGATACCACTTGTAGGATCGGGTTGCTAAATCTAACAACACTTCACAAGTATTTCTTAATTAATTCTAACCAATGCGGAATGTTCTGTTAGAATAATCTCACAATCACACTCAAAATGACAAAGCAATAATCTTTGAACACTAATAAGAACACGAGAATAATTTCAAGCTCAAGGATATATTTCTCTCAAAGTAAGAAGTGTACAAGCACACTCTCAGCGAACATACAATGGGAGGTTATACAGCCGAGGCTACAACCGTATACACTTAAGAATACAAGTTGGGTATACTAGACAAGTACATAAAGTAAAGCTTATTCTAGTATGTTGAGTGTCTTAACAGGCTAAGACACTCAGTCATAATCATTATATTAATAGACATTGACTTTACAAAAGACTACTAAATACAAAAGACATTTAATGTTGTTGATCTTCAAGGCTTCAGATGATCTTTTGCATTTAATGCAGCATGGGAGAAGTAAGGCGCTTTATCTGACTCTTTACATGTTGTCTTTGTTTTTACTCAGACCAGCATGTCTTGTGTCAGTCCCTTTTGTACTATGAGAGTAATCAGCTACAGTCTTTGGCAGAGGATAAACCTCAGAAGTCTTTGTCTTTACTTTGGAGCAAAAGAAGATTCCTCGGAAGCTTTATGTCTTCGGAAGCTTTTAAATCTTCTGAAGCTTTAATACATGTTATTCTTCCGAAGCTGTTGTCTTGTATAACCTTCGGCATGAATAAGTTATCCTTCGGAAGCAATGCTGCTTCCGAATAATCATTTCTTCCTTCCGAAGGCTTTTAGTCATTGAAGCTCCTATACTTAGACAAAATAAGAAGTTTGGTGAGCATCAGCCTTTATTAGTCTTTACAACTTCCACATGCTTTATGATGTTATTATTATAACATAAATATTTATGTGACAAATTAGAATAATAATAAGTTTGTGATGATAGAGATGAAGCTAGGTCAAATTAAGGTCTGATATGGAATCCTATAAAAAAAAGGAAGTAAGAAGTAAATTTTGGCTCAAAATGTGTTTAGATGGTTCTAATAAGAAAGGGTACGTACTATGTAGGCGGATTGGACAAACATTGTGTGAATGAACGTTACGCAAAATTCAAGCTTTGATTAAGAATCAAACAATATCCTTATCAATTGGCACAACCCTTAGGAGGTATTCTTATAACAGATAGATAGATCTTGGAAAAGTGAAACGCGCACAGGCAAAACGATGTGCAAAATGGAATTAGAAAAAAGCGGGAATTGCGAAAACAAGCTTGATTTTTAGCCATAACGTACGTAAAGCAAAGAATTTTCATAGTCGTCTATGACCGCCTGGTGCAACATGTCTCACAAGAAGGACCAAGTGTCAACACTTGTAAGAATCTAAATTAGGAGGCCCTAACTGATGTCGAGCATGCATGGGCTCTAGTAGTTTGGAACGTGACATGAATTACCTTATAAAGGGGAGGGGGTTTCCCAAATTGTCCATTTGACTACAAACTTTCTTCAAATGTACATTTGACTTTTGATGCCATAAAATGACCATTTTCTGTTAGGACGTAGGCACCCTACATATACGAGCAGTGCCCATATAACCAACGAATTAAAACATGACATTTGTCCTTTATGGGCACCCACCTCATACATATGTGGGCGCCGCCCGTACATGTAAGGCTCCGCCTGTACATAAATGGGCGCCGTCCGTATATATATGGGCTCCATCTGTACATATATGGGCTCTGCCCATACATATATGGGTGCCGTCTGTATATAAGAAAATTTAAAAAATATATATTAAAAAAATCCTATTAAAATATAAAAAAAATTATTTATAGGCGTCGCAGGCCGTGACAGTCATGTCAGTGTGGGCCTGAAGCCCATGACAAATGGGCGTGAGGACACATGGTGATTTTTTAGTTGTTGGTTATATGGGAGGCGTCCATATACGTAGGGACGCCGACACCCGTACATGCTTAAAGTCAGTGAATATTTTGGGGAAATTATCTGGTAAAGGGGTTAGTTTAGGAATTTTCCTTAAAAGGGGTTGTGATCTCAGCCCATTTTCACACGATTCAACTCTAAAATTTAGACCAAAAATTGTATTCTAGCCCACTTTATATCCATATGCATGCATGTATGAATGTAATATGTATGGATTGTAATTCCTAAACTGTTTATGATCCGATTAGACATGTTTGATAAAAAAATATATTATGTAATTTTATACTTTTATAAAAATAATTTAAACTAAGAGGCTAAGCTCAATGTCATTCTTGTTATATAAAACACATAAAATTATAGGTATGAGATATAAAGTTGTTAAATGACTCACCTCCATGTTTGATATTTGTGTTAATCATGTCATATCTAACATGTTAAACTATTTTACCAAACCTACACGCATCGAAGTCCTGCCTGAGTGCACGGAGGTGATATGGTCACAAATCGAAGTGATGTTCGGTTACTAGCTAAAAGGTAAGGTTTAAGTTTGATTTTCATTAAGATATCTCCATAAGCAATGAATTTATGCCGGCATTATGCGTGTGTTGTGACAAGTCAAGGTAATGGGTTTAAACCCACTAGGCATATGAAACACCCAAGATAAGGTAATAGCTTAAAAACCCGCCTTGGAGATAACTTAAACGTAGTCTTTGTGATGTCTGCTTAGAAACCTGAAGTAGGGTTTACTATGAATCTGATAAGATAAGATAAATGATCCTATTAAGATATGCATAATGTTTGGCAACCGTTATAACATGAGGAAAGTGAAGATTTAATGAGAAGAGAGTTAAAGCAAAAGCCAAGTGACTTTTATGAGCTCTCTTTTCATGTACATGTTTTGTTAACTATTTTAAAGTTGTTGTGAAAGTTATTATGTTTTAGTTATGGACTATTAAAGCTTTGTTTAGAAACAGGTTTTTCTATTAAACAGTGGGATAAATAGTATATCTAGTAACGTCATTTGTTTACTGGAATGTAATGATATCATAACTCTTTTGATATTGCGTTACTAAAAAAAGTATAGAGACAAAGGTTTTATACATACACGGACGTCTATGCAGCCACCATTAAATAGTTGACACGTGTCTTTTATAGGCGTGGCAAAAAAATGTGTACAGGCACACGGCCGTTAATTACCGGCGCTCGCTTGTTAAGGAAATGGTACCATATATAGTCGTCCGTCTGTTAATTACAGGCGCCCGCCTGTACACGCTTTTTGACGCGCCTATATAAAACACGTGTCAACATTTAAATGGTGTTTTGTATCGACGCCCGCCTATGTATATATGGGTGGTGGCGCCCATACACAGTATCGACATTTCTGGCATTAAAAAGTCAAATAGATATATATAGGAAAAAACATGATCAACTGGGTGTTTTGGGGATTTTCCCTATTCTTTAACTTGTATTAGTTGTGTTCATGTTTTATAAGCATATAGTAAGCTAGAAGGCAATAAACAGGCACCCGACAAGGACTAGAGCAAGTTTTGTTCTAATAAGATATTTTATTATGTAAAATTGTTGCTTATGCGAGTCTGTTAAGACAACATACGTGGTATGTAAGATCGTCGCTATTCAAAAAAAAATGTGAAGACATGGTTGACATATAATAGTTTATATTTCCGTTATAATTATCTCTGTTAGCATGCACTTTAGGAGTAAATTCAGCAAGTAATTCGTATTAAAGTTGTGAGACCCAAGCCTTAGTTTTACACTATAAAGCATATAGTCTGAAGCTGTGTCCGCTCCTAGCAAAAGCTTGTAATGATTTTAAGATAGAAGTTATAAAAATCATTTATCTCCATTTCTGGTTGCTTCTTCGTTTTCCTAACCATTTTATCCATCATATTGCCAACAAAAATAAATTGCTCTTAACCAATAATGGTCAAAGTACATGTATCTTTAGTAATGAATTTTAAAAAATCTAAAGGGAGAACGTATGTACATGCATCGATACCAATTGACCAAACGTTATAATAGGCCCACCTACTATTAATCTATTATCACTAGAGGCGTTCATTTTCGGTTATCTGATTATTCGAAAATTTCGGTTAGTGAAATTAAATATCCAACTTCGTATCCAAAATCAAAAAGAGAGTTAAAAAATTTAAAAAAATATATTATTTTTGATATTCGAAAATTATCCAAAATATCCGAAAATTACCCGAAATATATGGAAATTATTCAAAATATTCTAAAATGTCTGAAATATCTAAAAATTATCCGAATATCCGAAAAAATATCCAAAATATATGAAAAAGTATCCAATATATGCGAAAAAATTGTTTCAAATATCGGATATCCGAACTATCCGATATTTTCAAAATAGGTATCTGAATCCGAACTTATAGATATCTGAAATTTTCTAATACTTGGGGTTTGGATTTTTGAATATTTTGGAATCAGATTGAACGCCCGTGATTAGCACTTTTCTGTTGGTGTTCACTTCTAGCATTCAAATCTCCCACATATACCTTCATACTTTGTCCACGGTGAAGCACCTATTGGGGAATGGAGATCCTTTTTTCCTTACATTGTGTTATTTTTTGGTCGAAATTAAGGTTATTTTTTGTTTTAAATATTGGGTTCGTCCAACTTGCTTCAAAAATTTAATATATATTTTTAGTCTCGTAAATTTCCGCTACTCTTTTCAAAATGTTAAAGTTTAGTCATTGACTTTGCTCATTTCAATTATTTTCATCTTTCTACTATCTTAACACTAAACATTATTTTAATGCTCAAATATGTCACCATCTAGTATATTTTAAACAATCAAATGTTTTGTTATATAAAGTTACCATTCTTTTTTAAGCATTTATAACCTTTTTATACTTTTTTTAAAAAAATGCATCATTATGCTCGTCTAATTTTTCTCTTTAATTCTATTATATTCTCGAATATTTTTTTATTTTTCTTGCCATGTATTTACATCAATGTAACGAACATAAATATAACAAATAAATTTCAATTTTTTCTGATAATGGTAAATTACATCGCTGGTTAATCTAAAAAAGTACATAATGTCATGTCATATGTCATTATATTTTTTAGCATGCGATGAAATATAAGACATTTTGTACCTATCAAAAACTTATATTTAATATGGTGGTGACAAGTGTCACATTCTAAATATTCGTAACTTTTTATACTATATTATTTTTATAAAATTGCGCCATTATAAGCGTATCATTTTTTTAATATTTTATAATCACGAATAGTTCTTTTAATTTTTTTCTTACATATCCAGTATATGCATCAATGTAATTAGCATAAACATAACACATTATTTTGATTTTACCATACTGTAAATTACATTGATGTAATGTATAGTGATGTAGCATATTACTTACAGTGTTGTAATTTTTTTCTTTTTAATTCTGGTATAATCTCGACTAATTTTTTTCATTTTTCCAGATGCACTGTATTTACATCGATGTAACACACATGTATAAAACATATTATTTTGGTTTTTTTAACAACGGTAAATTACAGTGTTGTAATTTACAGTGATGCAATTTACCGTTGTCGGAAAAAAATTCAAAAATGTGTTATATTTAATTTTAGATATGTTTTATTATATATTAAAATAACAGTAGCTACATTAGTTTTGAATCCAAAGGATTATGCTCCAAATGTCTGAAATAATATGATCCATCAACTTAAGAAAAGCGAAAAATAATACTAAACAACACCAAACAAATCCCTTCTATCAATGCTGAAAACTATTAGTATGCATGCATCTGCATATCAGTAGTCATCATCGATCATCATCTTTAATAGATAATATTATATATAGAATAGATATATGTATCTTGGTATTTATTTAGTCAATCTTCATCCCTGAATAAAAGGGATTTACATAATCTTCATCATCTTCAACATCTTGATCATATACAACGGCATCGATCTTCATCTTCAACACCATCATCAACATCATCTGCAAGACCATCATCAACATCACCCTCATTTCCACTAGCATGAAATTCAGCACCAACAACAGTCCCTGCTACTCCAACTAACAAACTAGCTTCAGTTGCCACTTCGGTTCCAGTCCCATCCTTCTTCTTTCTTCTCGATTTGCTAGGCTCCCCTTTGCTAGTGTTTGCACCACACTTCACCACCGGTTCTGAAAACTTACATGAAATGATGACTTCCCCCTTAACCTCCCCAGAGCACGTCTTTACCGGGTAACTAACTCTGGATCTTGGACCATCTCCGGCGAGAAGCTCGGTGAACGGAACTTGAACCTCACCTATCTTACGATCAATCAACGTACCATCATGTTGGATCTCACAGAAAAGGGTGTAGTTTTTGATCATGGGATCGATCTTGAATAAGATCGGATAATCCCAGACTGGACAAGAACCAGCCTTCTTAGCCACGTCGGTTTTGTAGATTTTAGACATAATCACGCCCCCTCTGGTGATCCAAATCATGGCGTAGGGATCCATGGTACCAAAGAATTTGACGTCGAACAGGTTATTTGCTGAGTGGAGGACGATCTCTAAGTTGTTTGACGACTCCATTGATGATCAGTAATGCGTTTGAAACCACATTCATGATATATATGCACACACACACCGCACACGTAGGAGCCACATGTTCTAAAAAAAATATCAAATTGCAAGCAAAATGCTGATGTGTTCGTAAAATTATCATGTTGCGTGATAATATTACACTATATGAAATTATCAACAAAAGGATTTATAGTCTAATGCTACCCCCTAAACTTTCCAAATTAGATTCGAGTCTCAGCTCGAGAAAAAAAAAAGCTGTATGTTGAGCTAGGGGTTTTCTCAGTGTGGGTTTCCTCCTAAAAGATGGTGTCAACGTACCCATTTAAACAGTGGTACTTGTCGTTAGCTGTTCAAAAAAAATATTAAATTATCACACATAATGACATAATCAATAAATTTGATAATATCATTCCTCCTTGATTAGTACCATTGAAAGTAATAATCCTTCTTGGTTGATAATTTCACCAAAATTTCGTATAATTCAAAGCAAAACATACTTTGCTCGTCTCATTTACAAAACTGAGAGGCCCCGAACCCCTCAGTTGGCAAATCATCAAACCCATAATTACATTATCATAGCAGCGGAATGTAGGGTAACAACATAACTATCATACAGATCTAAACAAACTTTTACACATTAAACATAACCCACTCTTCTAATCAGTTATATAATACAGCCAGTCTATGCCAGGGATAGTCTTCAATATATGCCATGAGCCCTTCTGGTCTCCTTTCTCAAACTATTCAACCTGATATGCATGTAAAACAAGTCAGCTTTATGCTGGTGAGTTCTAAGTTCATTTCTTAGAAAAATCTTTATTTATTCATGTCATCACATGACACAATTTAAATACATAACATATCTGTTCTCATATCATACTTTCATCACATACATATCATCATAACATAATTACATAACATACATATTATCATAACATCATTCATATAGTGAAGGAACTTCACCATTAACTGCTGACCCTAAAGTCAAACAGGCTTGTGCAATCACAAGGCTCTTAAACTACCAACCCGCAGCTGGTAACTCATACATGTATAAGATTTCTTTAACACTATCAACGCGCAGCTGATAACTCAAGCATGCCTAAGATTTCTTTAACTGAACTGGCGACACACAGTCGGCAGGCCTATGTTTCCACAGGACTCTTTAACCATCAACCGAAATTGACGGCTCATACCGGTACAAGACTTCTTTACATATATCATTCATACATAATATGGTTTAAATCATTTAAACCATCATCATCATAAACGGCTCCTTTCACCGTAGTGTTCAAGTTTTGCCCAACCGCAGCCAGCAAAACCTCATTTCCTACTCAACCTCGGTTGAGTCCTTTAAAATCATTTCTTTCTCAACCGCAGTTGAGACTTTAAAACATTCATTATATTTTAGCTGAGATTCTTAAAAATCATTTATTTCTCAATCATCATTGAGGCTTAACATATTCATTACATCTCAGCTGAAATTCTTTAAATCATTTACTTCTCAATCCTAGTTGAGATTTAAAACATTCTTTTCTTTAAAACATTCTTTATCTATAAACATTCATTATCTGAAACATATTTCACCTTAAAACATACTTTATCTGATCATAATCAGATTACAATCATTTTCATAAAATAACTTTATAACATGCATATCAGCCCAAAATGATAAAACATTTAAAATAGGGCTATAAGAACTCACCTGTTGTCTTGCTGTAGCAAGATTTCTCGTAAACTGGTACTAACAGTATAATTCTGCATCAGTTTACACTTAATAAGTCACTTACGTTTTAACCTACTGATTAGATCTTTCTGAACGTTCAATGTCAAAGACATTGCCTTGAAAGTCATCAAATAGTTAATATTGTTGATTATAATGCTAAAATAGTTCCTAAATAGATTAATGGCTTAGAAATGATAAATCCTTATAATTGATTACCCAGATATCATGAAATATCACAATGTAATCTTAGAATAGGTTTAATAACCATGTTTAACATACTAATCTGACTGTTATCATAAACATCAGATAATCGTTCAATAAGTATGTTAATGATTGTGATTAGTTTGAAACACTTAGATTTAACCTTTGCATTTCAAGGATTAACCAAACTAATCACCTACATTGTCATAATCAAATGGATTAAACCATTATAACCATAGTTGTGATTTCATGCAAACCGGGCATTACAACGGATCAAAACAAGGATTCAACCGTTAAAACATCGTGTTCTTCATTTCTAATCAATCCTAGCCATCATCTAGGCAATAATCAACAATCCTAACTATATCATTACGTTCAAAATCAAGATCTAGTCAATCAAAATCGAACTAGAAAGTTAAAACAAATCGTTACCTAATCTGACGGAGTTTTGACTGCAAAACAACGATCAGAACTTGTAGATACGATCCCTGGTATGATTGGTGACTTCTAGTGGCTTCAAAATAGTGTTTTGATGATGAATTTTCGTCTGGTATTCGTCTGGGGGTGTTCTTGTTCGAGATGTATAAAAATTAAACTTTCTGCGTGAAACTGATGAAGAAATCTGATCCATAACACCGCCTCACTCGTCGCGTACCGCGACAAGGGGTCAAAAAGAGCTTCGCGTACCGCGAAGAAATCCGGAGGATTTTAGCTATTTTAGTCCGTCGCGTACCGCGAAGGATCCTCAAATATTCGTCGCGTACCGCGACGAGTCCAGAAGTTCAATACTTTGAAAATTTTCTTCGTTTCGCGATTCCGGACAATCCGTAACTCCGTTTCGCGCACGGTTTCCGCCTACGTTCATCATTTCTCGTGTACTATCAATCTGTAGTAATTACCATTGTCAATTCAACGTAGATTTTATACACGATCAAATGTACTAATTATTCGGTTGTTACAATTCTACCCTCCTTACAATAGGTTTCGTCCTCGAAACCTGTTACGTTTCAAACAAACGTGGGTAGAGTCGTTTCATCTCGTCTTCAGTCTCCCATGTCGTCTCAGATCCTTTTCGATGTTTCCATTGAACCTTAACTTGCCTAATCACCTTGTTACGTAACTGTTTCTCTTTCATATCAACAATTGCAACTGGTTCTTCTATGTAGTTTAATTTCTCATCAACTTCAATATCATTTAAAGGCACATATGCTACATCATCCGCTAGACATTTTCTCAGATGTGAAACGTGAAATGTCGGATGAATTCCACTCAGTTCATCTGGTAGATCTAATCGGTAAGCTACCTTACCGACCCGTGCCATTATTCGAAAGGGTCCAATGAATCTCGGACTCAACTTTCCTCTCTTCCTGAATCGAATAACTCCCTTCCATGGTGAAACTTTTAACAATACTTGATCACCTACTTCAAACTCTATTGGTCTCCGTCTTTTATTGGCATAGGACTTTTGTCGATCCTGTGCAGCTTTCATTCGCGCTTTAACTAGTTGAAGCTTTTCTGTCAAATCTAACACTGCAGCTTTACTTCCCACTTCTTTCTGTCCTACACCTCCCCAACATACCGGTGTCCTACAACGCCGTCCGTACAATGCCTCATATGGTGGCATTCCAATACTAGCATGGTAGCTATTGTTGTACGAGAATTCCACCAATGGTAAATGATCATCCCAGCCACCACCAAAATCAATAATACAGGCTCTGAGCATATCTTCTAAGGTTTGGATAGTCCTTTCAGACTGTCCATCGGTCTGAGGATGATACGCAGTGCTAATATTGAGTCTTGTACCCATTGATTCATGAAACCGTTTCCAGAATCTTGAAACGAACCGCGTGTCACGATCTGACACTATAGAAACTGGAACTCCATGTCTCATAATTATTTCTTTCACAAATAGTTCAGACAGTTTCTCCGACGTATAAGTCTCCCGTATAGGCAAGAAATGAGCACTTTTCGTTAACCGGTCTACAATCACCCAAATAGCATCATGACGTTTCGCCGTAAGAGGCAACTTAGTTATAAAATCCATGGTGATGTGTTCCCATTTCCATTCCGGGACTTCTAGAGGTTGCACATAACCATAAGGTTTCTGATGTTCAGCTTTTACTTGCGCACATGTCAAACATTTGTTTACGTATTGCATTACATTGAATTTCATACCTGGCCACCAATAATCCTTTCGAAGATCTTGATACATTTTCGTTGCACCAGGATGAATAGAGTACCGTGACTTATGTGCTTCATCTAGAATCCTTGACCTGATGTCCCCATTTCGTGGAACCCACATTCGACCAAATCGGATCTTAACACCAAACTCATTTTCTTCTAAATTCTTAACTTGACCAAAAATTCTTTCGAACCCAACATTTTCTTCCTTTAGTCCTTCCTTCTGCGCATCTTTAAGTTCATTCAGGAAATCTGGTGTTATCACCAAACTGTAAGACTTAACTTGTATAGCAGAGTGTTCTGTCTTACGACTTAGAGCATCAGCCACCACATTGGCCTTGCCCGGGTGATACAAGATCTCACAGTCATAATCCTTTAACAGCTCAAGCCACCTTCTTTGTCTCATATTCAAATCTTTCTGTTCAAAGAAGTATTTTAAACTTTTATGATCTGTGTAGATTGTACATTTCACTCCATATAAATAATGCCTCCAAATTTTTAAAGCAAATACCACAGCAGCCAATTCCAAATCATGCGTTGGATAATTAGCTTCATGGGTTTTCAATTGTCTTGAGGCATATGCTATTACCTTTCCCCTTTGCATAAGTACACAACCCAAACCCAGATAAGACGCATCTGAGTACACCACCATGTCTTCATTACCATCCGGCAGTGTTAAAATAGGAGCTTCGGTTAATCTCTTCTTTAGTTCTTCAAAAGCTTGAACCTGAGTTGGACCCCAATCGTACTTTACTTCTTTCCTCGTCAATTTTGTCAACGGTGTAGCAATCCTAGAGAAATCCTGAATAAATCTTCTGTAATAACCTGCTAAACCGAGAAAGCTACGCACTTCCGTTGGTGTTTTCGGAGGATTCCATTTCATTACCGCTTCTACTTTAGCTGGGTCCACCATTATGCCTTCTGGACTAATAACATGACCTAAAAATTGTACTTCCCGTAGCCAAAAGGCACATTTAGAGAATTTAGCATAAAGTTTTTCTCTTCTTAGTATTTCAAGAACATCCCGGATATGACACGCATGATCACCTTCACTCCTTGAGTATATTAATATATCGTCAATAAACACAATCACTGATCGGTCTAACATAGGTCTGCACACCCGATTCATTAAATCCATAAACGCCGCAGGAGCGTTTGTTAATCCGAAAGACATCACAAGAAACTCATAGTGTCCATAACGTGTGCGAAATGCTGTCTTCGGAATATCTTGTTCTCTCACCTTTAATTGATGATACCCTGATCTGAGATCTATTTTAGAAAACCAACTTGCCCCTTGCAATTGATCAAATAGATCGTCAATCCTTGGTAACGGGTACTTGTTCTTTATCGTGAGCTTGTTCAATTCCCTATAATCAATACACATTCTCATACTTCCGTCCTTTTTCTTGACAAACAACACTGGTGCACCCCAAGGTGACACACTTGGTCGTATAAAACCTTTGTCTAGAAGATCTTGTAGTTGGGTCATTAATTCTTTCATTTCCGTTGGAGCCAGACGGTACGGTGCCTTGGCGACAGGTTGAGCTCCTGGCACAACATCAATTTGGAATTCGATTTCCCGATCAGGTGGAATTCCTGGCAAATCCTCAGGAAATACATCAGGAAAATTACACACCACAGGTACGTCTTCCAATTCTTTTACTTTAATTTCTTTATCAATAACATAAGCCAGATAAGCCCCACACCCTCGCCTCATAATTTCACTCGCCTTAATCATTGAAATGACTTTAGGCGCAGTAAACACTTTATCCCCGTAAACCGTTACTGAACTCCCATTAAGAGCCGTTAAGAAAATCATATTTCGTCGACAGACAATGTTAGCCTCATGTTTGGCCAACCAATCCATACCCAACACTACATCGAAACCTCCTAACGTAATCACAAATAATTTAACAGGAAATCTATGACCTTCTATATCAATGTAACAATCATCATCAATAGCCTCCGTTACTCTAGTAGATTTACCAAGAGCAGTTTCTATGTTAAAGGCATTTTCTATCTTTTTAACATTTGCACACAGTTTATCACAAAACGCAATAGCCACAAAGCTCATACTTGCACCAGAATCAAATAGAACTGAAGCAGGGATACCATTAATCAAGAATGTACCTGTCACCACATCCGGATCTTTATCTGCTTGATCTTTAGTCATAGTAAAGGCACGAGCTTTTGCCTTTTGCTTCTCACCTCCCTTGCTACTTTCAGGTTTACTGGCTTCAGTAGGTATTGTCTTTGGTTTAAAACAATTCTTGCTCATGTGACCGATCCCACCACAATTGTAACACTTTAGTATGGTTGGACAATTATACGAGAGATGTCCAGTTTTTCCACAACGGTAGCACAAAGTAGTCCCCAGGCGACATTCTCCCCCATGCTTCCTTCCGCACTTGGTGCACGTTTCAAATTCTTCTACTTTAAGCTTTTTCATGGGGAGTCCCGGTTTACCATTTCTATTTCTTTTGAATCCCGGTGACCACTTTTGCTTCGGTTCTTCCTTTGTTGGTTCAGCTTCCACAACATCATCCCAGACAATGCCGCTGATTTCTACTGCTGATTCAAAAGTCCTAGGAGCATGCGCCTTCACATGTGTTCGGACTTTAGGTGGTAACCCTTCCACATATAGCTTCAATCTGCGTTCCTCCGTGTTTACCAAATGAGGAACCAGTCTTGACATTTCATTAAATTTTGACGTATATTGCCGATGGTTCATACGTCCAGCTTTCAAAGTCAGAAATTCTCGCTCAACTTTATCAATTTCATTCTTTGGACAAAAGTGTTTCATAACTAACTCCTTCAATTCCTCCCATTTCAAGCCCTCCACATCAGTAGTGGTCTTTGACTGCTTAACAGTGTTCCACCAATGTAGAGCTTCTTCAGTAAATGAATGAGCTGCAAATTTCACAGCTTGGTCTTCCCGGCATTCACTGATAGCGATAACCGCCTCCATAGCCGAAACCCAGTGACAGGTGGCCACAGCATCCTTCTTACCATCAAATGAGGGTGGATTGCATCCTTTGAAGGCCTTGTAATCACAACCCTTCCGTTTCTCTGACGTAAAATCACCGTTCTTAGTTCCGGTGATCACAACTTCCTCTTCTTTGGTGCTGTCATTAGCTCCTTCAGACTTGTCTTTCAAAGTATCCTTCAGTATTTTTGTAACCAAAGCTGGTAGCTTATCATCCAAAACTTTACAGACTTCATCAGAAATAGCCTTCACTACGATAGGCTCTAAAGTAAACTCATCTTCATCTTCCGGTCGCTCGTTGTGCTCGTAGTCGTCTTCATTGACGGGTTCTTCATTCTCGATATGCGGTTCTTCAGGTTCCTGTGGTTGCTTCCTTGGTCTACCCCTTTGTCCAGCCATTTAACTATCTACAAGATGCATCAATTGGAGAGTCAGTACAGGTTTAGTTTAGCACGAAATAAGCTTTGTAAATCGTTAATGACGTTGATCAGGTGTTATTAACCATTTACCTAACTCATAGGCTCTAAACGTTTCCCATCACGTCACCCCCAAAGTGCATGACTCTAACTATCTTTCTAACCTTACACCTATGTCTTAACTCATACATAACATTCAGCTCATGGCATCAAACTACCCTTGACTGGCATTCTTATCCTTCAGTCCCATTTTCAGTTTAAGTCTAGTCATTAGGGATGACCAGATCTCTCAAACTATGGCTCTGATACCAACTTGAGAGGCCCCGAACCCCTCAGTTGGCAAATCATCAAACCCATAATTACATTATCATAGCAGCGGAATGTAGGGTAACAACATAACTATCATACAGATCTAAACAAACTTTTACACATTAAACATAACCCACTCTTCTAATCAGTTATATAATACAGCCAGTCTATGCCAGGGATAGTCTTCAATATATGCCATGAGCCCTTCTGGTCTCCTTTCTCAAACTATTCAACCTGATATGCATGTAAAACAAGTCAGCTTTATGCTGGTGAGTTCTAAGTTCATTTCTTAGAAAAATCTTTATTTATTCATGTCATCACATGACACAATTTAAATACATAACATATCTGTTCTCATATCATACTTTCATCACATACATATCATCATAACATAATTACATAACATACATATTATCATAACATCATTCATATAGTGAAGGAACTTCACCATTAACTGCTGACCCTAAAGTCAAACAGGCTTGTGCAATCACAAGGCTCTTAAACTACCAACCCGCAGCTGGTAACTCATACATGTATAAGATTTCTTTAACACTATCAACGCGCAGCTGATAACTCAAGCATGCCTAAGATTTCTTTAACTGAACTGGCGACACACAGTCGGCAGGCCTATGTTTCCACAGGACTCTTTAACCATCAACCGAAATTGACGGCTCATACCGGTACAAGACTTCTTTACATATATCATTCATACATAATATGGTTTAAATCATTTAAACCATCATCATCATAAACGGCTCCTTTCACCGTAGTGTTCAAGTTTTGCCCAACCGCAGCCAGCAAAACCTCATTTCCTACTCAACCTCGGTTGAGTCCTTTAAAATCATTTCTTTCTCAACCGCAGTTGAGACTTTAAAACATTCATTATATTTTAGCTGAGATTCTTAAAAATCATTTATTTCTCAATCATCATTGAGGCTTAACATATTCATTACATCTCAGCTGAAATTCTTTAAATCATTTACTTCTCAATCCTAGTTGAGATTTAAAACATTCTTTTCTTTAAAACATTCTTTATCTATAAACATTCATTATCTGAAACATATTTCACCTTAAAACATACTTTATCTGATCATAATCAGATTACAATCATTTTCATAAAATAACTTTATAACATGCATATCAGCCCAAAATGATAAAACATTTAAAATAGGGCTATAAGAACTCACCTGTTGTCTTGCTGTAGCAAGATTTCTCGTAAACTGGTACTAACAGTATAATTCTGCATCAGTTTACACTTAATAAGTCACTTACGTTTTAACCTACTGATTAGATCTTTCTGAACGTTCAATGTCAAAGACATTGCCTTGAAAGTCATCAAATAGTTAATATTGTTGATTATAATGCTAAAATAGTTCCTAAATAGATTAATGGCTTAGAAATGATAAATCCTTATAATTGATTACCCAGATATCATGAAATATCACAATGTAATCTTAGAATAGGTTTAATAACCATGTTTAACATACTAATCTGACTGTTATCATAAACATCAGATAATCGTTCAATAAGTATGTTAATGATTGTGATTAGTTTGAAACACTTAGATTTAACCTTTGCATTTCAAGGATTAACCAAACTAATCACCTACATTGTCATAATCAAATGGATTAAACCATTATAACCATAGTTGTGATTTCATGCAAACCGGGCATTACAACGGATCAAAACAAGGATTCAACCGTTAAAACATCGTGTTCTTCATTTCTAATCAATCCTAGCCATCATCTAGGCAATAATCAACAATCCTAACTATATCATTACGTTCAAAATCAAGATCTAGTCAATCAAAATCGAACTAGAAAGTTAAAACAAATCGTTACCTAATCTGACGGAGTTTTGACTGCAAAACAACGATCAGAACTTGTAGATACGATCCCTGGTATGATTGGTGACTTCTAGTGGCTTCAAAATAGTGTTTTGATGATGAATTTTCGTCTGGTATTCGTCTGGGGGTGTTCTTGTTCGAGATGTATAAAAATTAAACTTTCTGCGTGAAACTGATGAAGAAATCTGATCCATAACACCGCCTCACTCGTCGCGTACCGCGACAAGGGGTCAAAAAGAGCTTCGCGTACCGCGAAGAAATCCGGAGGATTTTAGCTATTTTAGTCCGTCGCGTACCGCGAAGGATCCTCAAATATTCGTCGCGTACCGCGACGAGTCCAGAAGTTCAATACTTTGAAAATTTTCTTCGTTTCGCGATTCCGGACAATCCGTAACTCCGTTTCGCGCACAGTTTCCGCCTACGTTCATCATTTCTCGTGTACTATCAATCTGTAGTAATTACCATTGTCAATTCAACGTAGATTTTATACACGATCAAATGTACTAATTATTCGGTTGTTACAAAAACTGAGTGAATTGTTTGGCTCAATTATACTTGTTTTCAAAATAAAATTTAATACAAATTCAAATTATCTATATTAATTTCAAACTCAAAAATTATAAAAACAATAAGTTCAATTGAGTACATATACAAAAAAAAATTCATAAATAAAAATTGTTATAATACGAAAACATTATTGAAAAATTGTTTCAACAGTTCGAATAATTCATCAACGTCATCATCTAAAAAATTATTTAACACGTGCGAATGTGTCGACTGTCGATGAGGGTTTGATCAGTGGTGACTAGGCTAGTAAACGAACCGAACACTTCGTGAACTTATCATGAAATGTTCGGCAGAAAGTTTATTTATGTTTTTTTATTTAATAAAGGAATGAACAAGAACATAAAATTTGTGTTCGTTTAATAAAATGAATGAACATGAATGCACCTAGTGTTCGTTTATTTATGTTGATGAACTGTTTGGTTATGTTCATTTATTTATGTTCGTTTATTTGTGTTCGTTAATGTTCGTTAACTATGTAATGTTAGTTTATGTTAGGTTAACTATCTAATTTACGAATGATATGTATTTATATTTAAGAGACTTGTCGATTGTCTTCGTTTATCTTCGTTCAATTGTTCTTGTTTATGTTTGTAGTGGTGTTCATGTTCGTATATGATTATTCAATGGTGTTAAATAATGATCATTTATGTTTGTTCATTTATTTTGGTTCGTTTATGTTCATTTATGTTATTTATGTTCATGAACAGTTTGTTTAATTTATTAATGTATGAACACGTAAATATTCATTTACTTAATGAACGAACATGAAAATATTTGTTTATTTAATAAACGAACACGAACACAAAATTCATGTTCGTTAATGTGTTCTTGTTCGTGTTTGGTTAAATTTAAATGAACGAACACGAACATGTTTGTATTGGTGTTCGTTCGGTTAGTATACAGGCCTAGTGGTGACCACCAATGAAGTACTCGGTTGTGTCATCTGTGGGCTAGGGTTGTGCCGACTGCTAGTAAGGAGCTAGGAGTGTGGGTGAGAGACTTAGGTTAACAAATATTTATGTCATAGCAATAAATTTATGTATCTCATGTTTATTAATATAAGTATCCTTTAAAATTATCATAAACGAATAAAAAATCTGAAAAATAAGTTACTTTATTATTTTATATTCATAATAGGGTGGTGTTAAAATTACACCCAAAAAAATGTCTGCACACCCCTCAAACGCCCCGTAGTGGCCACTACGGGGCGTTTATGTACGAATTGTACTAGCTCGGTCAAACGACAGGTACCATTATTAGACCTAAATGCCCCGTAGTGCCCACTACGAGGCGTTTTCGTACGAGGTTCTGCAAAAGCTTCCGACATGTCAGTTGATTAGACCCAAACGCCACGTAGTGGTCACTACGGGGCGTTTAGGGATAACCCTAAATGCCCCGTAGAGACCACTACGTGGCTTTTAATGTTTAAAATGTGACAAATAGTTTGCAACTTACGAATTCATCGCCCATATATACACACATACTGAGTTACAATATTACGCATTCTCTCGAATCACTCTCCAAATACTTGAACCAGTTTCTCTTGTTTCGTTTAATAAATATCTACACTCTACAGCCGTATTTTTTATTTGAAATATGTCTTGGTGGGACGGAGACTTTTTCTTTGGTCAATATTCCGACGTTTCGCGTGTGGCTGAAACATATCAGGTACGAAACTGTGTTTACTTGCTTTTATTGTTAATCAAATGACAAACTAATCATAATGTTTTTAAGGATGAGACTGGTGTGCAATCGTCTGAGGCGACAAATAGACCCGTATTGCCAGATCTTAACGAAGAGGTTGCGGGTCAAACTTCGTACTCGCAGTTTGATTTGAACCAGGAACCTTGCTATGATGAAGACGTTAACAGGGAATGTTACGGTGGTGAACAATCACAACCACCCCAAGTGGCCGTTAAAAAGGAAGAAGCTGACATTGTATACCAAAATATGGACTGGAATACCAATGAGGTAATATATTTTCACTTGTTTTTAGTTAGATGGACATTAGTTTAATGACAACATTGTTTTCAGATATTCATTTCTATGGAGGAGCTGATGGCATGGGTGAAAACTAGAGCCCTTGATAATGGATACATCGTAGTTACCGGACGATCTAAGAAAAAGAAGGGGACCGATGAGGTCAACAAAATCTGGCTTGTGTGTGATCGTGGTGGTGAACACAATAGTACAGCCATCTTAAGGCGTACCGGTAGCAAGAAAATTGGGTGTCCTTTTAAATTAATAGGGATATACGACTCTGATTCTTATGGTTGGAAGCTTCAGGTCAGAAACGACAAACACAACCATGAACCTGCTCAAAATCTTGAGGGGCACCCGTTTGTTAGAAGAATGTTCGAGGAGGAACAAAACATGGTGCACCATCTGACTGAGCAACACATGGACCCACGCAACATACTTTCCAGCCTAAAGAAGCATAATCCCAACAACGTCTCCATCCGTAGAGATGTATACAATGTGCAGCATAAATTTAAAAATAAACAAAAAATCGGATCAACCCCAATGCAGGTCTTAGAGAACCTGCTACATACTAAAAATTACGTATACTTTACTCGGGAAAACTCTGAAACGAATGTCGTGGAGGAGATTTTCTTTTGTCATAAAAAATCATACACCTGGTGGCGTGCGTTCCCACATGTTCTTATGATCGACGCGACTTACAAGACTAACATGTACAAACTTCCTTTTGTACAGATAGTTGGTGTTACCTCAACACACCATACGTTTTGTATTGCTCACGCGTTCGTGAGTAAAGAAAAAGAGGAAAATTATCATTGGGTTCTAGAACGAGTAAAAGATATGCTAGATAAGTGTATGGAGCCCCGCGTGATAATAACCGACAGAGACCTTGCTCTGATGAATACATGTCGTAAGGTCTTTCCTCACGCTTCCAGGTATTTATGCAGGTGGCACATAAGCGAAAATATCGCAAAACACTGCAAGGCGAGTTTTTCAGACGGTGACTGGAAAAAGTTTAAGGGTCGTTGGGGGAATTTGTGTGACTCTTTGTCGCCTGAAATTTACGACTACAACTATAACCGCCTGTACCAACAACTTGTCTCAGATAACCGTCAAAGTAAGCGTCATTCAATATCATTACCATTATTTTTGGTAAAATTACGTTTTCGTATGTCATAGTTTTTTTTATTTCAGGGGTTTTGAATTATGTGACTCAGACTTGGTTAAACCCATACAAAGACATGTTTGTCACAGCCTGGACTAACCAAACGCCTAACTTTGGTCAACGTACAACTAACAGAGTCGAGAGTCAACATTCAAACTTAAAAAGATATCTAAGAACCACTAATAACTCGCTCTCGACACTGGTAGGTTTTGTTGATCAAATGATAGAATTGCAAGAGGTAAACATGAAACATGGGTTTGAAACAAGTTTAATAAAGACCATGGGTCATCATAAAATACCCTTGTTTAATAACTTACGTGGCAAGGTTTCACATAAAGCTCTTGATTTACTACTTGATGAAATAAATAAGATCAAGGTTATGCGTCAAGGTAGTATGTCATGCGGCCACAAGTTGTGGACAAGTTGTGGACAAGTTGTGGACAAGTTGTGGCTTGCCATGTGCCTGTCGGATCTCAACATACGAAAATACAGGTATCAAATTACTGTAATCAATTCCTCTTTGTTTGTTTTTTACATTTTTTTTGTTGTAAACTGATTATTTTACTTTCATTTGTATACAGACACGATTATCCCGCTTTCTGATATAGACATCTTCTGGACAAAACTTGATACTAAGTACCCGACACTTCTAGAAGACGAAGAAATCGACGTTGCAGCACAAATGGGTCTGGTGACGCAGGAAATAAATTCAAAACCTGAGTCAGTGAAAAAGAGTGTGGTTAAAAAAATACTTTCGCAGGTGTTTCTGTTTAAAAGTGAAAAGAAAATGCCATTGGTTCAGAAGGATACACGCGGACGTCCGACATTGAAGACTCAACAACAAAGGGGGAATGAATCTAGACAAAGCGCAGTTGTCGACTCACAAGAGAATAGTTTTCAACTTCCAAGGCATAGTTCTTTCACTCCAGCAATGTCAAACCAGCAAAGACCCGCCCTCCAACGTAGTCGTTCAACGTCTTCTAGAGGGAAAAAAGGACTCGAGACAAGTCAAGTTGACTCGGTAGTTGCCTCGCCACTGAAACCAGAAGGAATGAACAATCTTAGACGATTTGGTCGTTACATTCCTTCAATGCTTCATTGTTATGTAAGAAACATACAAGATGTTATGCCAGATGGTAATTGTGGATTCAGGTCTTATGTCTTATACGGGACTCGTTGTTGCACAAAGATTTGGCGTTATAGTTCACCTTATCAGTCAACAAGGGTGTATCACGTTTTTCCCGTTATGGTTAGCTCCATCGACAATACCACAACATAATGTGGTTTGTCTTCTTCATATGCCACAACATTTCGTCAACATAAGGTTGGAAGGGGATTATCCGATTCCAACTCTAAGTGCGGTCTGGAAACGTTACCGAAATGATGTGGCCGGTGCGTGGGAGCAGATTTATCAAGAACGAATCCAACGGTATAGATCGATTATAGAAGCAAACAAAGAAGTATATTATCACCACGAAACTTTGTAACTTTGTATATTTATTGATAACGTTTCGAACCAATAATATATAATTAGATTACATTACATTTATATATAATAAATATTAAATATAATTATATAAAACAAAATAAAAGATAATATAATTATATATATTACATTTAATATAATATCATTATATATAATATAAATTATATATAATAAATATTAAATATAATATAATTATATAAAACAAAATAAAAGATAATATAATTATATATATTACATTTAATATAATATCATTATATATAATATAAATTATATATAATAAATATTAAATATAATATAATTATATAAAACAAAATAAAAGATAATATAATTATACTTAATATAATCAATTATATTACATTTAAATATAATTATATATATTACATTTAATATAATATCATTATATATAATATAAATTAAAAATTAAAAAAAATAAAGCTAAACGCCACGTAGTGCCCACTACGTGGCGTATTAGCATTTAATAACCCCCAAAACGCCCCCGGTTCCCCACAAACGACCCACGCGACGCCCGTTTCCTCTCTACGCCGCTGACCACCGCTGACCGCCGATAGGATCTCGTTTGCACCTCGTTTGCTACTTCAAGGTTAGTAATCCGACCCGTTTAATCTTGGTGGATGACCGGGGGTTGGGTTATTGAAGCAAACGGGACCGCGGCCCCCTCGTTTGGAGCACCACGGGGCGTTTGCCCCTTCTGGTTCAAAACAAACGCCCCATATGAGCCACTACGGGGCGTTTGCTCCTACTGTTTGTTTTTTTTATTATTAATATTTATTTATTATTTATTATTATTATTGTTATTTATTGATTATTTATTATTATTGTTATTATTATTATTGTTATTATTTATTTATTATTTATTATTATAGTTATTATTACTATTATTGTTAATATTTATCTATTATTTATTATTATTATTGTTATTTATTGATTATTTATTATTATTGTTATTATTACTATTATTAATATTTATTTACTATTTATTATTATTGTTATTATTTATTATTGTTATTTATTGATTATTTATTATTATTGTTATTATTACTATTATTAATATTTATTTACTATTTATTATTATTGTTATTATTTATTATTGTTATTTATTGATTATTTATTATTATTGTTATTATTACTATTATTAATATTTATTTACTATTTATTATTATTATTATTGTTATTTATTGATTATTTATTATTATTGTTATTATTACTATTATTAATATTTATTTACTATTTATTATTTATTGTTATTATTTATTTATTATTTATTATTATTATTGTTATTTGTTTACTCCCTCCGTCCCATTAAAAGTGTCATAGTTTGAAAAACATAAATATTAAGGTAGATTGAATGATTGTTTTTTTTGTTACCAAATGACAATAATGCCCTTGCCATATAAGAAAATATCAATTATATAAAAGATGTAAACAAATTTTTGGTGGGCCCATTTAAGGGTAAACTTGGAAATTGACTAATAAATTTTGAAAGTGGACACTTGAAAGGGGACAAATAAAAAAGGGAATCAAGACACTTTTAATGGGACGGAGAGAGTATTATTTATTATTATTCTTATTATTTATTTGTTTATTGTTATTATTTATTATTACTATTATTATTATTTATTATTTATTATTCGTAATTTGTTTTATTTTATTTGTTCATCCTTAAGATATGTCTTCTTCTGATGAGATGGAGATTGCTGGTGACGATGTGGGACAGCCGCATGTTGATGATCTAGATGTCGAGCATTTCGACGAGCTTATGGACCATCCCTGGTTGGCATTTCCTCATTGGACGAGCGCGCGTAGGAGGCGCGATCGTCTCCTGAAGAAGGAGATGGGCAACCAGAAGGCGATTGACTACGACCTGCTGGTCGAGCTCGGCCAGCAGTAGAGGATGACGGAGATCATTGGCAAGGACACGCCATGGTCTCGTCTTTTTGAGATGACGTATGCTCCACAGTACCGACTTATTACTGTGGAGTTTCTTTCGACATTTAGGTACAGGCCTTAGGCTCCTGATTTCCAGCCACAGCCGGGTCAGGCCCAGCCGGCAGAGGTTTCCTTTAAACTCTGCGGGGTCGCGTACCATTTGTCTTTAGCCGAGTTTGGGAGCGTACTCGGTTTGTACACCGAGGAGGAGACTCATATGCCGATCTACACGACGGCTATTCATACAGCTGACGACGCCGTCGTCAGTGCTTGGTGGCCTCGGATAGGCGACGACGCCTTTGTCCGCAGTGCCCGCGTCACGCGTATTCGTGGCCCGCTCATTCAATATTTGCACCAGTGCATTGCCTCGTCTGTTACAGGACGTGGCATGAGCCAGGAGTGGTGCACTTCACAGGATTTATTTTTTTTGTATTGTATATTGAGTGGGAGACCGTGCAACCTTGCACGTTGTCTCGCCGAGTACTTTAGCACGTATTACCACCGCCAGGAGAGGGGGCTGATCTTCGGGGGGGTGTATGTGACCCGTATTGCTCATTTTAACGGGCTTATAGATATGGAGCCTGCCGGTATGGAGGCCTTTCATCCAGTTCGTTTAGATCGACGGACAGTGCTTGGCATGCATATCGCGCAGACATTCCCACGGGTCAGGCTTCGATTTTCGCTCGAGAGGGGGGTCATTTGGCAGCCGGGGCCAAATGATCTCCACTACAGAGACGAGGACCCTATGCCTGTGTTCCCACAGCCACAGCCCCAGCCACAGCCCCAGCCGCCGCAGCCGCCACCGCCACATGGCGAGGGGGAGCCGCATCAGGATGTGCCACATCAGCATCCTAAGCGCATATACAGAGTAGTGCGGCTTCCCGCTCGTGTCGAGGCTATGTTACAAGGGATAGCTGATTCGACTCCGCAGCTCATCCAGCAGCATGAGCACATGCAGCAGCAGCTCGAGCTCACGCAGCAGCAGCTCGAGCTCACGCAGCAGCAGCTCGAGCTCACGCAGCAGCTGTTGCAGATACAGCAGCAGACGCAGATCCTACAGCAGCAGTCTGATCAGACCCGACGACTGGATCGGTTTATAGGATCTGATCTCGTGGCATGTGCATGTCGAGCTTAGGCATGCAGAAGGTGAGGGTATTCAGCTTCCTGCAGTTCCTCGGCCACGAGATTATCCTCCTCCACCTCCACCTTAGTATTTTCAGTCATATTTGTATTTGTTAAACAGACACTTGTATTCATGTTTATAGTTTGTATATATTTGGTTGTTTTGATTGATGACGCGTGCATATATCTGGTTGTTTTAGTTAGTGATGCGTGTTTATTATTTAAATATGCTTTGTTGGTGATACATGTTTATTAATTATATGTTTTCTTGTTGATGCGTGTTTATTATTTAAATATGTTTTGGTTGGTGATGCATTATTTATCGTATTATTCTGTAACATCAGTATGCTTAAACAAAGAACGTCATTCATATATAAATTATTTAATATATTTAAATTTTAATTAAATCTAAAAATTAAAAACATTTTTAGCTTTCAAAACTAAATGTTTTAAAAAACAATTAAAAAATAAACGAACAGAGAGATCGTAAAAAATAAAAAACAAGTTTTAAACAAAAAAATATTAGATTTTTACAAACAAAAAAACATGCGTTTAAAAAATAACTAAACTTTTAAGTACGAGAGATACGTCGTCGTAAAATAAAAATGCTACGAGAGATACGTCGCAAATACGCAAAATATAAAAATAGTTTTTAACAAAAAAAACTATATTTTTACACATCAAAAATCATACCCAAACCCCCCAAATCACCCTCAAACGACCCAAGCTGTTGGGCGTTTGTTTTTTGACCTAAACGCCACGTATTGGTCACTACGTGGCGTTTAGGTCCTGAAAAAGCTGACAAAAGAATTCTGTCGTTTAAGGTTGTCAGTCTGTGGCTCAAACGCCCCGTAGTGGCCACTACGGCGTATGGGTGGCGGCGGGGTGTTGAATTAAAATCCTGGGGTGTGTAGATAACCCCTCCCTTCATAATATTAGTATGCGTCTAGATGTGATGTTTTTGTGCGCGCGATAGGACGTCTGAATTCTGGAATCATGTGGTGGGTAACCCTCATATCAATTTAAATATAAAAATAAAAAATATATCAGTTTAAATATATGTATTTAAAAATGAGTATAATATTAATATCAAAAATATCAAAAAGTGGGGTTGTAAACTCACCTGAGTTCAGCAGTTGTGCATAAGTGGCTGGTTGTTTGTCCTTATCGATTACCTATATCACATAGGTGTCATGAGTTCGTGTTCACGTTCATGTTAGTCTCACTAGACCTCGTTTGTGTCCAAGCAATTCTAAGTTGTTGTGATGGTCGTGTTGACCGTGTTGACCGTGTTTGACTTAACAACATGTTGGTGATTCGTTTAGTTATAGTGATCGTTCAATGTGCCTTTTACTGTCGTGTGATATGTGTAACATATAAGTTACGTTCACGGGATAACTTACTATTTATAGTAAGTTTCCATTTTAAGAAAGTTTCTATTTTAATCAAGGTTCACATAAAATCACTTTTTTTTTATTCTAGCATGCTAATTTATCCTATATGATTATGTTATCACATAGCACTTAGTTTCATATTGTCAAATAAGCATACATTCCATTTAAAATTTCTATTTATAGAAAGTTGTAACAAATATACATATTTCATCAAATCTAATAAATCAAACTCATTCAAAATTTATCTTAGTTCCAAATAACCATTTAAGCATGCTTGTTATGACTAGCACATTATCATTCATCGATTTGTCATAACAAAGTTACTATTTATAGTAACTCACGTTAAAACTTCTATTTCAATACTTTTAATATAAAAAATACATCAAATATCATTATATTAGATTCAAATACCCATTTAAACATGATAATCATGTCAAGCTTATCATTCTTTAATCACTTGTAACTTAAAAGTTACTATATTTAGTAATAAGTGTGTAAATCACATTTTATATGAATTTTATTAAACCAATACCCCAATAATCATCATTTAGATCATAAATCATCATTCTAGATACATGCATGTTTCTATTTCATTATCTATCAACATTTTGTAATTCCAAAGTTACTAAAAATAGCAATATCTCCAAATAAGTATTTCTTGACTAAAATAACTATATTAGAACTTGTAAAACATCTCAAATATCATTAATAATCATATTTCTATATCAAAAATCATCTAAATCCTCGTGGATCATACATGCAAGAAACTACAAGTTGCTATTTTCAACATTATGAACAAAATGAGCCACAAATCACAACAAAATCATCATGGATCACTCCCATATCATCAACTCAGTAGAAAAACACTACAATAATAGATCCATCACAACAAAATTTTGTGCATGTGTAGCTTGAGTGTTTGCATGTGGGTTTTAAGTCTTGCATGTGTGTGTATGAGTGTGAAAAGTGCAAAATAACCATAAGGATACCTTCTCAAGCTCCAAGAACTCTGAGATGATGGTTGGACAGCTCCTAAAACTTCTAGAGATGGTCTTCAAACAGGGTTGGGTGATGATGATGAGAGGAACAAGCTTTCCAAGCTTCCTTTTATGCTCCAATGGCTTCCTAGAGCTTCAAGATGCAAAAAATGGAGTTCTATGATGGAAATGATGAAGAAGCATATTGTATGGCTCGAGATGGAGGTGATTAAGTCGAGATATAGGGTGGAAATTATTAAAAATGAGATAGTTTGAGTGTTAAACTAGTTTTACCCCTACGACTCACAGGCGTACCGCCTAGCGAGCCACCATGGGGCTAGGCGTACAGCCTGGTTAATCTGTGCGCATCACCCCGTCCGGATGTAGCATACTAGGCGTAGCGCCTGGTTCTTGGAATACCACCTAGACCCAAGTCTTGGCCCTTGGCATACCGCCTGGTTCTCTAGATGAGCCCAATTGGCCCAATTTTGTTGTTTAAGCTCGTTTTTTGATTGTTTAGCGTTTACGAACATCATTTCATGACTTATTGTCGTTGTTTAACTTATTATAAGTCCTCATAAGGCTTAATTGTAGTTTAATTGAATTTTTATTCGTTTATTTCACCAATGTTCGTTAACCAAGACACATGTGTGCATTTTTTGAAAATTCCTCGAATTATCGCGTTGTTGTTCATGTTTGGACTGTTGTGCCATGTGTCACACTAAATTAACTAATTTTAGTGCCATGTAAGTAATAATAATATAAATTATTATTAAAATAAAGTAATTGCTGACGTGGAAAATACGAGGTGTCACAGATTACTCTCTTCCATATGATCGTACTCTTAAAACAATGAACGTGGGCGAAAACCGTGCGCAAAACGAAGTTAGAACGAAGCGGGAATTCCGAAAACAAGTTTGATATTTGTTGATGATTGCAAGACGCGAAATCCCTTTAAAAACCATCCCATATCGCCCAAGAAACCAGTATGCTCTTGACGAGGGGGTGCTGCCCTTCGAGATCATATCGTCTATAAAGCTTCTTTGAGGTAATTTTCTTTCTTTCTTCTTCTCTTTGTTATTCATTTATTTATGTTTTCTTAATCTAAGTAGTTGAGCCTAGGTTCTTAGTTATTGAGCATTAGGCTCATTTAGGTTGCCTTGTTTAGGCCGCCTTTAGAGTTGGTGTAGCCTTGTAGAGGCATGTTAGGCCCAACGAGTCCGGCCTATGATGTTCGTTCATTAGTTATGCCTAGTATAATGTTGACTCATTCTCGTTGCATTCGTTTCACTAGGTTGAACCACGTTTCCATTCGGATCGTATACTTGTTTATTTGAGTTGTTGTCTAGCCACACGTTCAAACCTCAGGGCATCCAATTTGATACAACTATTGATATTGATTCTTCTTTAGTAAACTAATTTCCTCGAGCACCTTTGTTTGAGTCAACGATCTATCTAGTCTTGATTTAAGCTTTCTAATATCACTTGTTGGGATTCTTGCTTTGTGCTACATGAAACTTACATACGCTTTAGATCTTGTTCTATTTAGGTTAATAGTTTCGCTTCATTTTATACGTATTATATTAAACTGTTTTGAATTACTTACCAACTATGTAAATAGTTGACCCTTTTATTTTACATATGTAACAGATTAAAATGAAGACATATGACGAAGACATAGATTAAGTACTATTTCATTTGTAATTTGTTTTGAACTATTGTATGTTATTGAATGTTTTGTTCGAATAATTTAATATGGATGTTTTAAATATTGAAAATTTAACATAGCACCATGAGCATTCACAATCGCGCCCCGATGTATTCCGCCGTCGGTCGGGGTGTGACATTTTATATAGAAAAAGTGGGTTACTAACCATTCCATGACCTATATATATATATTGTATCCTGTCAAAAATCAATCCTATCTAGAAAACCTGACCGACATCGATGTACCGATTAAATAAGAGTTTAAAGTGTATGTTCCTAGCTACCTTAACTAGTAGGGTAAGTAAGGTGTCGAACCACGAAGAGTTTTTGTGGATGGTGTAATTGCTACTTGATTTAGTACCTAAAATTAACTAAAAACATAAAATGTAAACTTGATTTGAGAATTGTTGTATTAAACTAAGAAAACCGATTATAGTTAAGAAAACAACTAAAAGTAAATGATTTGTAATTCAAATGTGGAAACGAATCACATTTGGGTTTTGGTTTAGCAAATGATTAGGTAGTCTCATGATTTGATCGATTAAGAAATCATATAGACATTATTTGCTTGAACTTCGTATGAATGTATAATTGTAACTCAAAACTATGATTTTGTAAATTAATTGATGAAAACCAACTAATAATAAACCTAGATTCTCAATCACAATTACCAATTTGAAATCAATAATCCAATTAAAATCCAATATTTGACAATGTTAAACTGAAAAATGATGAATACCTAAGTGAACTAAATAATTCAAATCATTCAATCCAATACGAAATCAAACATACAAACGAATAAAGATTCTTAAATCTAACAAAGTTTGCATCCAATGATCACGAGGATTTTAGCCTTGCATCTTCATACTGGATTGATCTAACATTGATTCCGGAGACTCTAATGTGATTGGAATAGTAAATTGATGATTCTCCAGGCCTTGGAACTCCCCCAATATCAAGAAAAGCCGTCACAATCAAGGATAAGTCTAGCCCTAGGTTTTTGGGCTTAAATAGGTGGCAAAACGGAAAAAATCTGCACAATAAGGGACACTCGGCGTATCGTACACCAGGACCAGCGTATGATACGTCGGCCTTAGCCTTTCCGCCTTAAAATTTCTGTGATACGCCACCAATACGCCATTTTGATACGCCACTTCAAGGAAAACTTCGTTTTCTGCTGTTTTGACCTTCCAAACTCCCCTTTTCAACTATCCTTTGTTCCTTGAGCCTCCAACATGCATACTTTTCATCTGAAAACCTAAATTTCACCAAAACACACAACCAATCACCAAATTCCGTGTATTTATCTAAGAAAAGCCTACAATTACACACTTAAAATACATTAAAATACCCAAACCACCAAAACCCTTATACCCTATCAGAATCATCAATTACAAAAAATTTAGTATGACTTACATTTAAAATTTAGCGTATTTTATATATTAATAATATACTCATATGAAACACATATATTTCAAATATCCAAACTTGCGTAAAAGTTTTGGATATTTAGATAATTTTTCGAATATTTTGGATAATTTTTCAAATATTTTGTAGAAATTTTCGAATATTTCGGATATTAGGATAATTTTTGGATATTCAGATATCCAATATCCTTAAAATTTTTTATCTTTTTTCAAAGGTCAGATATATGATTAGTTATCTGAATCTGTATCTGAAATTTTGAACGAGTTCGGATATCCGATTGGATATCTAAATCCTTATCCCAAATTTGATATCCGAAATTTTGGATACGTATTCGTATATTGAAATTCACTTTCCCGAAAAGGAACACCCGTAATTTCCAAGGAATCTTTCAATCTTGTGAATCAAAAGTTTAAGAAGGATCTTGAGCCATTAGATCATTAATCAATATCTACGATTAAGTCAAGTTGTTAGGAGGTATGTAAGTAATTATTACTTTTGTTGACTTTTATCAAGTTTCTACATCTTCTTTAAACCTTCGTAACTTTTACATATGAAATTATTTTTTGAAAAAAAATATACCATAAAAATGAGCATTTTTTTGTCTTTAAAATAAGTATAGTGTTGTTTTAGAAAAAAATTGATTTTAGTTCATTTGTCTTTTTTACAGGTCATTGTGTTTTTTGTGTTTCTGCTCCATGTTGTGTTTTCGTGAACAATCTAAGACACAATGATGTTGCGGAATACATAATGTCAAACAAGGATAACAAAATGACAAGTATGAATATTACAATGACGAGTATGAATAACACAATAATCTTAAAAAAAATACACAATTACCATAAAAAAAGACATAATAAAGAATATGAACAATTTTATAGAAGTCATTGTGTCTTTTGCATATGCATTGTATCTTTTGTACATGTCATTGTGTCTTTTGTGTCTTTTGTGTTTCTGATCAATGTTGTGTTTTTCTAAACAATTTAAAACACAATGATATTGTTGAATATTTAATGTTAAGCAAGGATGACACAATAACGAGTATAAATAACACAATTATCTTTAAAAAAGACAAAATTACCTGTAAAAAAACATAATTACCTGTAAGAAAAAACACAAAAATATAATTATACACAAACGATTAAAAAAGACACAATGACACAGTGAGCTGAAAAAATTTCATTTTTTTAAGCAACACTATACTCATTATAAAGATAAAAAAAAATTTGTTTTTATAATATATTTTTAGAAAAATAACATCTTATGTAAAAGTTATGAAAGTTTAAAAAATATATGGGAAAATGGTTATGACTAAATTAACCTATGACAACTTTCCTCTCTAAAAAACTAAATGTTCCCTCTTAGGTTTGAACTAATGATCTAATGGTTGATAATCATTTTAAACTTTTTAGAATAAGAAAAATATTTAATTGAAACTAATCCTAAATAATTAATGCTTTCGAAAATACATTTATTTTGAGTCATATTCTAAATTAAAAGGTTATTTTAAAAATTACTTGATATATATATTAAATGTAAGTTAGAATGAGTTAAAAAAATGCGTGTGTATAAAAATTGGTAAAAAAATTAATAGGAATTTTACTAAATAACTTAAAATTGTTATAGTTTAAGCGATTAATAAGATTAGGTACCAATTTCAATAAAATTGGTAAAAATCTACGTACATATATTAGAGGGGCATTTATGTATTTCATCTTTCCAATATTATTTATTGCATATTTAACAAATTAAAAAAAGTCAATTACGTATTTACTTTTCCCAAAACATATTTCTCCTTTTAAACAAGTTTTTTTTAACAACTTGGTACAACGATACCCAAGAATTGGGTAAATATGTAATCTTATAAAGAATTGGGTAAATATGTAATCTTATATTAAATATACATGTTAGAGGTCTTTACCAATTAATTTTTTTTTTTAATTGATAGCCATAAACCAATTTTGACCTAATTTTATCGATGTTTACTGTCTCTCGATTTTATGGACAACTAGGTGAAACACAATGGTGGGCTACCTATTAATTTTGATTTTTGCAACATTGGTTTTTCCCTCTACAAAAACACAAGGTCTTAAAAAAAACATATGAGACCTATTTATTATCTTACTTAACTACTAAGGTTTTATATGGACACTTGATATATTAATAGAGCACATTGATGTTCTTTTACCCGTCTCTCGTTTCTTTTCTTTTCTTTTTCTTAGAATAACAAATTTTTTTCACCTTTATTCACTATAGGACTAGAACTCTCAACTCGTCTCTCTTTTCTAATAAATGTTCTCTAGGGACACTTGACATATATGAGATCTATTTATTATCTTACTTAACTAATAAATATACTTTTAGCACATTTTAAAATAAAAATAAGACTTTTTTTAATACATTAAAAATATTTTCATATTAAAAAAACAAATTAATATAAAATATTAAATTTTTAAAAATAGTTTTACAAAACGAAATATTTATAGGAAGAAACTTTGAAAAAATTAGTGTTTAAAAAAATAATATAATTATTTTATTATTTAATCTATGAAATTATATTTAATCATATTTTATATTAAAAAAATTCATCTTAGATAGTTTAAATTATTATTGGTGATTATTAATTAATAATATTTTTTTTATTTATTTCGTGTAATACATAGGGTACTAACCTATTTTAAATATATATGAGATAACTTATAAACCTAATTTGATTGGTTGCCTAATTTAAGGAATTTGAAATGTGTGGTCCATATTAAATTTGGGAAAAATGAGTGGTTGAGATTTCTTTAAGGGTATTTTGGAGATTTGCGAGGTGTACTTGATTTGATTTTTAAAATAAAAGTTTACCCCCAATTTTTTAAACATTCATAACTTTTATATACATTATTATTTTTTTAAAAAAATTACACCATTAAATTTGTCACATTTTTATCTTTAACTCAAGTATAGTTTTGTCAAAAAATTTTAAAGTTTTCGAAATTACACTGATGTAACGATCTGAATTTTTCCAAAGTGTTCGTAATTACACTGATGTAATGAGCTGAATTTTTTAAAAGTGTTAATAATTACACTGATGTAACGAGCTTAATTTTTTCAAAGTGTTCATAATTGCACTGATGTAACGTATCGTTACACTGATGTAACGAGCTGTAACCTATCATTTTTTTAAGTTACAATTATCTATCTTTCTATCTTATTTGATATGAATTTATCTAATTAACTAAATTTTATAATAAAAAATAAGTTTGTAATATATATTTAAGATGAGAGAAAAAAATTTGATGGAAAATTTTTGAAAAAAGAGAAAAATTATTGTACTAATGTTTTTTTACGTTGATGTAATTACGAACACTCGAAAAAAAAATTGGCATGACTATAATGAAATTAACGAGAAAAATATTACGAGTTTAATGGTGTGATTTTTATAAAAAAATAACATAGTACAAAAAAGTTATAAATATATAAAAATTAAGAGGGGAACTTTAATTTAAAAATTAGAAAATAGATGATTTTTTAAGATTGTGACACTTGTCACTCTTATATTAAATCTGATTTTTGCAATTAACACAAAAAACCATAATGCCCTTTTGTATTAAAATTTAATTATTGACACATGTCACAATTAGATTAAATCTTGAAAATTTCAACCACTGGATTTAAGTTATTGAGTTTTCTCAATTAGAGTGAGTTCTTTTGTTAACCCTTATTTATTACGTTAATCGAATGATTACATATAAATAATTTGGGGTTCACATTAAAATAAATATGAATGTGTAAGTTCTTTCTTTTTTTATTAATGTAAGTGGACCCTATATTAATTACATTAATTAAAAAAGAATAAAATAATTACACCTTTATATTTACTTTTATGTGAGCCCAAAGTAATAAAATGTATTTATTTTTTTTCTAGGTTAACGCAATAAGAAAGTTAATTTGTGATCATCTCCCTATATATATACTAGTCTACAAACCCATGTAATAACCCATGTATTACATAGGTTGAATAATAAAAAATATCATTCATTAACATTAAATAATAAAAAATATTTAATAATTATAAAATTATATTTATGATAAAATATAATTGAATTATTCTTATTGTTTGTTAAATTATAATAAATTAGTAAATTATTGAAACAAGAAAAATTATATTTTTTAATATTTAACCACATAATCTAATTACTAAAAATGAATAGTATTTATTAGAAGAGAGATGCTTGAAAACATTTTCAGATTTAACCAGAATGTGACACGTGTCTCTTCTAAAAATATTCCTTTATTAGAGTAGCTATGTGTGTGTATATATATATATATACTAGGTTAGTATCCCGTGTATTACACGAGATGAATCAAAAATATTATTAATAAATAGTTACTAATAAAAATTTAAACTATAAAAGATGATTTTTTTAATATAAAATATGATTAAATAAAATTTCATAGATTAGATAATAAAATAATTATATTTTTTTTAAACATTAATTTTTTTCAAAGTTTGTTTTTCTAAATATTTCATTTTGCAAAACTATTTTTAAAAATTCTATATTTCATAATAATTTTTTATTAAAAAAAGTGTGTGTTTTCAATATTAAAATATTTTTATTGTTTTGAAAAGGTCATATTTTTAATTTTAAAATGCGTTAAAAATATTTTTAATATTTAATCTATACTATATAATAAATAAATAACAATATGCCACATGACGTTATTTTACCCTATTCATGTCACAATTGCCACGTGACATATTTATAAGCTAACCATGTGGCATTTATTGCAATAAAGTCAAATTTCAAAATTTAAAGAAAAAAAATTAACAAGCATTTTTTAAAATATTAATTAAAATTTAATCATTCCAAACTTTCCATTTTCAATTAATAATTTTGAAAATTCAAAATTTTAAATCTTATTCTTATTTGTATTGTTTAAAAGTGTTTAGATTTTTTATAAAAATACACTTTATTTTCTTATTTTAAAAATATTGAAACTTTTATATTATTCGTATATCTATTTTTGTATAGTAATTGCTTTGTAATGCTTATTTTTATACAACTCTGTGTAATACACATGTCAATAAACTAGTATATAATATATTTATAGGAGAGAGAGGCGTGAAAAAAAGTGCAAGGTGCTTTATGGATGCGCCATGTGTCTCTAAAAAACCTTAATTTATTAAAGAAGTAAGATAAGATATAAGGTAAAGATATTTTAAAAAGACTTAAAACCTTAACAAGTTTAAAAAGACACAAAAATGGCATGTGAATTAAAAGCTTAAGGGTAAATATGTTAAAACAAAAAATAAACTTACACATACAAGTCACATGTAGATTTCTCTCATTTTTTTAAACGCTCATAACTTTTTTTGTACATTAATATTTTTTTTAAAATTACACCATAAAATCAAGTGTTTTTTTATCTTTCTAAAGAGTATAATATTAATATATATATATATATATATATTTAAAATAAAAATAATGACTTAAACCGAGTTTTACGAAGTGTTCATTTTATGTTGTTTTTTCAAATGTTATTTTAATAGAATCTTATGGTATTTTTTTTGTAACGTATCACCATATTTTATGATGTTCATGTTTTATGGTATCTTTCAAATTATTTATGTTGCTAACATTTATAGTGTTTATAATGTTGAGAAGTTAATAAACTAAAACAAAACATTTTATGGGTTTTTTTTATCACAAAAAACACCATAAACACTTTTATGGTGTTTTTTATGTTGTTTTTTATGTTGTTTTTTTGTAACTCATTTGTACATTTTATGGTGTTTTTCGAATTAATTTATGGTGTTCATGATATCTGTAACACCCCGACCAATGGCGGAATCATCGGAGCGTACACGAAGTGTAGATTGTTCAATAGCACAGGGTGGTTATTGTAATAAATTCAAACCATTTAGTCTAATAAATTCAAATTTAATATTCAAATAACATCCATTACATCATAAAGGAAATACTAAAACAATCAAATTCTAAACATAATAAAACTAAATCCACTCTCATATCATGTCTATGTAGCATTCCCACCTGAAACATGTTTAAATAAAAAGGGTCAACTATAAAGTTGGTGAGCTTCACAGGTTTAAGCACACACACCAAAATAGTTGAATAAAATGTTGATAAATGTTGTAAATAATATGTGTATCCAAGCAATATGAACATACAATATTGAATTAGTAAATGAAGCAGATCAACTAATGTTAACAGAATAATGTTTGACCATGGTAAGCATCGCAATGCTTGAACTAGTAACTATCACTGCGGGCTTCCCCCGAAGGGTAAATCAAACACAGTGGAATGGCCGGTCAATAGATCTATCATAGTCACTAGGGGTGATCAATGCTAAATGTTAACTAAAGTTCAACATGTATAATGCCATAAACTTGTTTCACATAAATAGTTTAAAAGATTTGATAACATGTTTCACCCCAAATAATAAAAGCATAAAAAGGGGCTATGAAGACTCACCTTGTGTGATGAGCTAGTCGTTGCAATTAAATGACAAATATGTAGTCCAAATAATATCCAACTCGATTTAGCTTAACCTATAATTCAATCGCACGCAACTAATGTAACTATGACTTTGCATAAAGTTTCATAATGTATTTGTGTTCTATATGTTTATAACCAAATCCATAATATGATCTCATAAAAATTGTTTCAAGTCGTGTTATTGTTTAAAATTTAAAATATTTATTAATGTTGAAAAATACTATAATAATAATTATATTAATAATGATAATTGTGATAAAAGTAATAATACTAGTAATACTAATGTTAAAAATAATACTAGTAATAATAATAATATTATTATTAATAATAATAATAATAATAAGAATAATAGTAATAAAAATAATGATATTAATAGTAATAGTTATAATGATATTTTTATTAATAGTATCAATAATATTTGTAATAGTAATGATAATAATTTTGTTAATAATAATAATAATAATAATAATAATAATATTAGTAATAATAATAATAACAATAATACTATTAATAATATTAGTAATAGTAATATTAATACCTTTGATATTGATAATAATAATTATTAATTATACTAATAATAATAATAATAATAATAATAATAATAATAATAAACAACAATATTAGTAGTTCTAGTAATAATAATAAGATAATAATAATTATAATTTCAATAATAATAATAATAATATATATATATATATATATATTTTTTAAAGAAATAAGTAAATAAATGAATAAATAATACATAAACTAAATATAACCTTTTATGTATCTAATTAAAAGAAATAAATAAATAATTAAATGAATGAATTAAATAAATAAATTAATTAAATAAACTGAATAATATATATTTTCTTTATTAAATTAATAGTTTTTAAGTTTATAAAATTTTAGGTGAAATCAGATTTTAAAAATAATTTATCAATAAAAAGTTATTAAATAATTTGAAAAAAAATGGGTTAACCCGCGCCCAAGCCGGATCGAACCCGCGACCTATGATCTCAAACCCGAGAGTGTTAACCAGTTGATCTAAGGCTCTAAGCCGCGAAAGGAATGCGTTTTAATTATAGTTAACATAGTTTTCGTTTGAAACCCAAATTTCCAGATTTAACATTTACAAGCCCTAGTCCTTAGATGAATCCAATTCGATCAGAACTTGATAAAATCGAACCAGAAACGTTAGGGCTTTTGTTAAGAATCTAAAAACGAGTAGAATGATGTATAGAAAACTTACAAAATGTTGGTGTTTAGCCTGGTTTCGAACTCGTGTACAGAACCGCTCGAACCGAACTTTTAGAGGCTTGATTCGCGATCTGAGAAGCTTCTGAATCGATTTCGATTACTCAGACTTGTTCGTAGATGTTAAGAGAAGATGTGGGTGTGATTAATTTGATTATTACGCTCGTTTATATAGATTTTAGGATACACGTTCGAATCCGGGTATTTAGGAACGGATTTTGAATAAATCCTTGACTTATTTGACGATTTGAAGTTTGTTATCGATCCATAATGTTCGGAGGTGTTTAAAGTTCGAATTTTTTTCATTTTTATCCATGGATTCGAGCTCTAGATAGAGTTGGGTCGGTTTGATGTTAAATGGGTATCCATGGGAATATGGGTGGAAGAGATGATGAGTTTGGGTTATTTACAAACCAGTCCCTCTCCTTTTTCTTTATTTTAACTTTTCAGCTTAGACAATAATAGCCCTTACAAGTTCTCAAAAACCTTTTATAAAATTTTATTAAATTTATAAACTTTATAAAATCACCACATTAAATATTTATTCATTTTAATAATATTAATAATAGTATTAATTTTTTTATTGTTGTAAAAATAAAAATAAATAAAAAAAAATTATATATATATATATATATATATATATTTATAAGACTTTCCTTTATAAATCTTAAACACTTGAGATTTTTATTTATATTGTTATTATTGATTTTATTGGTAATATCATTATTAATTCAATAATAGTAATGATAGATAGATAAAAATTTCCCATTTAAATTCTTGAAATTACATAAATTCGAAATGTTACAGTCTCCCCTACTTTTAGGAATTTCGTCCCGAAATTAAGAAGAAACTATAGAAAACAAATGTGGGTACTTCAACTTCATTTGGTCTTCGCGTTCCCAAGTGAACTCGTGACCATGTTTCGATTCCCAACGAACTTTAACAATCGGAATTCGGCTTCGCTTGAGTTGTTTGACATGACGATCCATGATTTCTACCGGTTTCTCAATAATGTTCATCGACTTGTCAATGTGAACGTCATCGAGAGGTACGTGTAGAGTATCATCGGCCAAACACTTCTTCAAATTAGACACGTGAAAGGTCGAATGAATGTTGCTAAGCTCTTGTGGTAGATCGAGCTTGTAGGCTACCTTCCCAATTCTTTCAAGAACCTTAAAAGGACCCACATAGCGAGGAGCAAGCTTTCCCTTTTTACCAAATCGTATAACTCCTTTCCAAGGTGAAACCTTAAGAAGTACCATATCACCGACTTGGAATTCCAAAGGTTTACGACGTTTGTCGGCATAACTCTTTTGTCGACTTCGAGCAGCTAACAAGTTGTCGCGAATAAGATGAATCTTGTCGGTCGTTTCTTGAATCAGTTCGGGACCGATGATTTGACTTTCACCAATCTCGTTCCAAGCAATAGGCGATCGACATTTACGGCCATAGAGAGCTTCAAAAGGCGCCATGCCGATACTCGCATGATAACTGTTGTTATACGAGAACTCGACAAGCGGTAGATGATTATCCCAATTGCCACCAAAATCAATGGCACAAGCTCTAAGCATGTCTTCGAGAGTTTGAATCGTTCGCTCGGTTTGACCATCCGTTTGAGGATGATAAGCTGTGCTAAGATCCAATCGAGTACCAAATGATTCATGTAGAGATTCCCAAAAACGAGCAGTGAATCGAGCATCACGATCAGATATGATGCTAAGAGGTACACCATGTCGGCTTACGATCTCATTAACATAGATACGAGCTAACTTTCGCACGGGAAAGTTCTCGCGAATCGGTAAGAAATGAGCTGATTTAGTCAAACGGTCAATGATCACCCATATACTATCATGACCACTAGAAGTTCTTGGGAGTTTAGTGATGAAGTCCATAGAAATGTTTTCCCACTTCCACATGGGAATTTCAGGTTGGACAAGCAATCCCGAAGGTCGTTGGTGTTCGGCTTTGACTTTAGAACAAGTCAAACATTTAGTAACATACTCGGCAATGTCTTTCTTCATGCCGGGCCACCAATATAGAAATCGAATATCTTGATACATCTTGTCCGCTCCAGGATGAATGGAATAACGAGACTTGTGTGCCTCGTTCATGATGGTCATTCGAAGATCGTTTCGATTAGGAATCCAAATACGATTCAAGAAATAGAGTAAACCATCATACTTGATTTCTAGTTGCATTTCGGCACCACAAGACATTTCATCCTGCAATTTGCCTTGATTCAAAGAGATTTGTTGAGCCTCATAGATGTGGTTATGAAGATTTGATTGGATCCGAATGCTATGCACTTGAGTATGGCTCTTTCGACTAAGTGCATCGGCTACCACGTTGGCTTTACCGGGATGATAACGAATCTCGCAATCGTAATCGTTTAGAAGTTCGACCCAACGTCGTTGCCTCATGTTAAGTTCTTTTTGATGAAGAATATGTTGAAGGCTCTTGTGATCGGTGAAAACAACGCACTTTGTGCCATAGAGATAATGCCTCCAAATCTTTAAGGCAAATACAACAGCACCGAGTTCGAGATCGTGAGTGGTGTAATTCTTTTCGTGAACCTTCAATTGTCTCGATGCGTAAGCAATAACCTTTCCCCGTTGCATAAGAACACAACCGAGTCCTTGATTAGATGCATCACAATAAACAACGAAGTCATCGTTTCCATCGGGAAGAGTCAAGATAGGAGCATCACAAAGCTTTTGCTTTAGCGTTTGGAATGCTTCTTCTTGTTTTGGTCCCCATTCATAAGGCTTGTCCTTATGAGTCAAGGCGGTGAGTGGAACAGCAATCTTTGAAAAATTAGCAATAAAACGTCGATAGTAACCGGCAAGACCGAGAAAAGAACGAATCTCGGTTGGAGTCTTTGGTGTACTCCAATTCTTAACGGCTTCAATCTTCGCCGGATCTACATGAACACCTTTTTCATTGACAATGTGTCCTAAGAATTGAATTTCCTTAAGCCAAAATTCACATTTAGAGAATTTGGCATACAGTTGTTCTGTTCTTAAGAGCTCCAAAACCAATTTAAGGTGTTTTTCATGTTCAGATTTGCTTTTAGAGTAGATCAAGATGTCGTCAATGAATACGATCACGAATTTGTCCAAATATGGTCTACACACTCGGTTCATAAGATCCATGAAAACCGCAGGTGCATTGGTTAGCCCGAAAGGCATAACCACAAACTCGTAGTGACCATATCTAGTTCGAAAAGCAGTCTTTGGGATGTCATCTTCATGAACACGAAGTTGATGATAACCGGAACGAAGATCGATCTTTGAAAACCAAACCGATCCTTGAAGTTGATCAAATAAATCATCGATACGAGGCAATGGATATCGGTTCTTGATGGTGAGTTTGTTGAGTTCACGATAGTCAATGCACATTCGGAATGACCCGTCCTTCTTTTTAACGAAAAGGACCGGTGCACCCCAAGGTGAATGACTTGGGCGAATGAAACCCTTATCGGATAACTCTTGGAGTTGACTAGCAAGTTCTTGCATTTCAGAAGGTGCAAGACGATAGGGAGACTTTGCAATCGGATTAGCACCGGGTACTAAGTCGATTCGAAACTCGACTTGTCGTACGGGTGGAATTCCCGGGAGATCATCGGGAAATACTTCCGGATAGTCGCGAATGATCGGAATGTCTTGAATACTTTTGTCCTTGTCGTTCTTCTCCACAACATGGGCTAGAAAGGCTACATATTTCTTTCGTAAATACTTGTGAGCTTTCGTGCACGACATGAGTTTAAGACCGCTACAAGGCGTCTCTCCAAAGATTCTCAGAGTTTCACCCGACGGTAGTGGAATACGTATGAACTTCTCGAAGCAAACAATCTCGGCTCGATGAGTGGCTAACCAATCCATGCCAATTATAACATCAAAGCTACCAAGAGGCATGGGTATAAGATTGATAGGGAAAACGTGATCCATAAGGTTCACCGTACATCCTAATATAATAGTATCAATGTCTATCGCGTTACCGTCAGCCACTTCCACATTATAAGGTTTGTCTAATCTAGTTCGTGTTCTACCAAGTAAAGGCTCAAATTGACTAGACACAAAACTCCTATCAGCACCAGAATCAAATAACACAGAAGCATAACAGTCATTAATCAAGAAAGTACCGTTCACCACATCTTGGTTAGCTTGGGCTGTTTGTGCATTAAGCTGGAAAGTACGTGCCCGTGTAACCCTCTGTTCATTGCCCACAAGCCTTGGGCATTTGTTCCTAAGGTGATTGGGGTCGCCACATTCATAGCAGGCCCTTCCATTGGTTATAGCGGGAACCGGTGCAGCTGGTTGTTGGTTAACTGGTGGAGCTGGTTGACCTTGCTGCAAGTTTTGTCCATTCCGACAGTAATTTGCAAGGTGACCGTATTTCCCACAAACAGTGCATACCCTGCATTGTCGGTTTGATGCATGATGGTACCTACAAGTAGAGCACAAAGGTTGAGCCCCCACATAGGTTCTATTGTTTGGGTTTGGTGGAGCTTGTTGGTTGACAGGTGTAGCAGGGATAGCAGGGGTTACTATAGCAAAAGTTTTAGCCTTCCTCTTACGGTTAATGGACTTTGAAGCATTAGAAGATTCAGATTTAACCTCCTTAGAAGGTTCATCAGTAGTGGACTTGGCTTCCACTTTCTTGGCTCCCTTTCTAGTTAAAGTACCTGCCCTAACATGGTTGTCAGTTAGGGTAGCAGCCAATCGAATTGCATTTTCCAAAGTAGTCGGGTTGCTCCCATAACAGGTGTCTTGGATTTGCATGGGTAGGCCACTAATATACTTCTCAATAGCACGAGAAAGTGGGGTGACCATGTGTGGCACCAACAGACTAAGTTCGTGATGACGGTTCGTGTAAGCCAGATTTTCACCACTATCCTGTTTAAGATTCCAGAACTCCAACTCCAGTTTCATCATTTCGTTGCGAGGGCAAAATTCTTCTGTCATTAGTCGTTTGACCTCATCCCAAGTTAAGGCCATTGCAGTTTCTGCACCCTTAGTTCGTTTCACGGTATTCCACCAAGTGAGTGCCCTTTTCTGAAAGACACTGGTGGCATAACGAACCTTGAGGTTCTCAGGGCAGTTTGAATGGAGGAAGGTACTCTCCATGCTTTCGAACCACTGAAGCAGTCCAGTGGCCCCTTCAGATCCAATGAACTTGGCAGGGTGGCAAGAATTGAAATGCTTGAAGGTGCAAGTTTGGTTTGCACCCTCACCATTTCGGTTGTTGTTTTGAACCCCACTAGCTTGATTGAGCTGGGTCACAAGGCCAGGCAGGACTGTGGCCATTTGCTGAGTAATGACAGCAGCCAATTCTTGCATGATAGGGTTATTGAGGTTGGTGGTGTTATTAGCATTGTTGGTGTTGGTGTTATCGGTATTGGTGGTGTTGGCATTGGTGGTATTGGTGTTTGTGGTGTTTGTGTTATTGACATTGTCGGTGTTGTTGGTTTCATTACCACTGTTGTTAGCATTCGTGTTGTTGGCAACATTGCGACGAGGAGGCATGATTCTACAAGAGTTCAAAATGAAAAGGATCAGAAATAAATCAAGGAGTTCAAAAACAAGAAATTGATAGTTCAAATGAGAGTTCAAGCACAAATCAATATAGATTGCATTCCCTAAGGAACACTTTTGACATATCAAAGTGTTTAAGTCCAAATTAACTTTTAGAAAGACATACTTTAGCCTATAGGTTCATACTCACTCCAAGGGTTCCCAGGAAAGTATAACAGGTCCATCGGTTGATTTGGATTTATACGAAATACTTTCCTAGACAGAACTCCCCAAAGTACAGGCATTCCCCCTTCCAGATTGTATGTGTTTCCTACTCATTAATGTGAACCTAAAGACTATTGACGGGAGTCAAAGATTTAATTAGACTTATAAGTCTAAGAGTGGTCTTCATAATGACGATCCTCTTGCAAGACGTAAGAAAGGGGTCAAGAAGTTCAGAACCCTAAAGTCTAGTGTGTGCATGTTAGGCATCCTAAACTAGGTTCAAATAATTGACCTATCAATTAACTAGTCAAGTAGTACAAGTAGTCACATAATCAAGTTTGACCTATAATGGCAACTATGTAGTTCAAACTTAAGGTTCATGGCCTAGTCCTTACAACTATAAGGTTCAACTTAGAGTTCATGGCAACTACTTAGTTCAACTAAGTCATTCTATGGTTATAGTCTAGGTCATTCATTTTATAACCTAATTCTCTATAACCCAGGCTCTGATACCAATCTGTAACACCCCGACCAATGGCGGAATCATCGGAGCGTACACGAAGTGTAGATTGTTCAATAGCACAGGGTGGTTATTGTAATAAATTCAAACCATTTAGTCTAATAAATTCAAATTTAATATTCAAATAACATCCATTACATCATAAAGGAAATACTAAAACAATCAAATTCTAAACATAATAAAACTAAATCCACTCTCATATCATGTCTATGTAGCATTCCCACCTGAAACATGTTTAAATAAAAAGGGTCAACTATAAAGTTGGTGAGCTTCACAGGTTTAAGCACACACACCAAAATAGTTGAATAAAATGTTGATAAATGTTGTAAATAATATGTGTATCCAAGCAATATGAACATACAATATTGAATTAGTAAATGAAGCAGATCAACTAATGTTAACAGAATAATGTTTGACCATGGTAAGCATCGCAATGCTTGAACTAGTAACTATCACTGCGGGCTTCCCCCGAAGGGTAAATCAAACACAGTGGAATGGCCGGTCAATAGATCTATCATAGTCACTAGGGGTGATCAATGCTAAATGTTAACTAAAGTTCAACATGTATAATGCCATAAACTTGTTTCACATAAATAGTTTAAAAGATTTGATAACATGTTTCACCCCAAATAATAAAAGCATAAAAAGGGGCTATGAAGACTCACCTTGTGTGATGAGCTAGTCGTTGCAATTAAATGACAAATATGTAGTCCAAATAATATCCAACTCGATTTAGCTTAACCTATAATTCAATCGCACGCAACTAATGTAACTATGACTTTGCATAAAGTTTCATAATGTATTTGTGTTCTATATGTTTATAACCAAATCCATAATATGATCTCATAAAAATTGTTTCAAGTCGTGTTATTGTTTAAAATTTAAAATATTTATTAATGTTGAAAAATACTATAATAATAATTATATTAATAATGATAATTGTGATAAAAGTAATAATACTAGTAATACTAATGTTAAAAATAATACTAGTAATAATAATAATATTATTAATAATAATAATAATAATAAGAATAATAGTAATAAAAATAATGATATTAATAGTAATAGTTATAATGATATTTTTATTAATAGTATCAATAATATTTGTAATAGTAATGATAATAATTTTGTTAATAATAATAATAATAATAATAATAATAATATTAGTAATAATAATAATAACAATAATACTATTAATAATATTAGTAATAGTAATATTAATACCTTTGATATTGATAATAATAATTATTAATTATACTAATAATAATAATAATAATAATAATAATAATAATAATAACAACAACAATATTAGTAGTTCTAGTAATAATAATAAGATAATAATAATTATAATTTCAATAATAATAATAATAATATATATATATATATATTTTTTAAAGAAATAAGTAAATAAATGAATAAATAATACATAAACTAAATATAACCTTTTATGTATCTAATTAAAAGAAATAAATAAATAATTAAATGAATGAATTAAATAAATAAATTAATTAAATAAACTGAATAATATATATTTTCTTTATTAAATTAATAGTTTTTAAGTTTATAAAATTTTAGGTGAAATCAGATTTTAAAAATAATTTATCAATAAAAAGTTATTAAATAATTTGAAAAAAAATGGGTTAACCCGCGCCCAAGCCGGATCGAACCCGCGACCTATGATCTCAAACCCGAGAGTGTTAACCAGTTGATCTAAGGCTCTAAGCCGCGAAAGGAATGCGTTTTAATTATAGTTAACATAGTTTTCGTTTGAAACCCAAATTTCCAGATTTAACATTTACAAGCCCTAGTCCTTAGATGAATCCAATTCGATCAGAACTTGATAAAATCGAACCAGAAACGTTAGGGCTTTTGTTAAGAATCTAAAAACGAGTAGAATGATGTATAGAAAACTTACAAAAGTTGGTGTTTAGCCTGGTTTCGAACTCGTGTACAGAACCGCTCGAACCGAACTTTTAGAGGCTTGATTCGCGATCTGAGAAGCTTCTGAATCGATTTCGATTACTCAGACTTGTTCGTAGATGTTAAGAGAAGATGTGGGTGTGATTAATTTGATTATTACGCTCGTTTATATAGATTTTAGGATACACGTTCGAATCCGGGTAATTAGGAACGGATTTTGAATAAATCCTTGACTTATTTGACGATTTGAAGTTTGTTATCGATCCATAATGTTCGGAGGTGTTTAAAGTTCGAATTTTTTTCATTTTTATCCATGGATTCGAGCTCTAGATAGAGTTGGGTCGGTTTGATGTTAAATGGGTATCCATGGGGAATATGGGTGGAAGAGATGATGAGTTTGGGTTATTTACAAACCAGTCCCTCTCCTTTTTCTTTATTTTAACTTTTCAGCTTAGACAATAATAGCCCTTACAAGTTCTCAAAAACCTTTTATAAAATTTTATTAAATTTATAAACTTTATAAAATCACCACATTAAATATTTATTCATTTTAATAATATTAATAATAGTATTAATTTTTTTATTGTTGTAAAAATAAAAATAAATAAAAAAAAATTATATATATATATATATATATATATTTATAAGACTTTCCTTTATAAATCTTAAACACTTGAGATTTTTATTTATATTGTTATTATTGATTTTATTGGTAATATCATTATTAATTCAATAATAGTAATGATAGATAGATAAAAATTTCCCATTTAAATTCTTGAAATTACATAAATTCGAAATGTTACAATATCCAGGTGTCAACAGTACATTTTATGCTATTTTTTAACTCAGCTTTATGATGTCTACATTTTATGGTGTTTTTTGAGATATTTGATTAAGTTTATGGTGTTCGTATTTTGTGGTATTTATGTTGTTCGAATATTCATTAGATCAAAGCTGGACACTTTATGATGTTTTTTGTGTTCAGTGTTATAAACATTTATAAAACACCATAAAACTCAAAATTCATATACATCAATTCAGGTCGGTTATTTATATATCAATATTATACTCGTTGAAAAGATTAAAAAATGTTGGATTTTATGATATAATTTTTTTTTAAAAATAACATATAAAAAAGTTATAAACATTTAAAAAAATAGGGGAAGTTGTTAAAAAGTCAAGAATGACTAAAATATTCATTATACCCTTCCAACCACTTAAATTTTCCCTTAATTCTATCCAATAATGTGGCACACTTACAACCATTCATATTAAAAATCAATGGCTTGTATTTCTTCCTACGTTTTTTATAGTTTTTATCATTTTTAACCTAACCATATACTATATATATATATACATATATATATATAGGGGATGGAATTTTTGATAACCCTCATATTTTGTTACAACCCATTAACCATCATCCAATGGTTACTTGAAAAAGGTAAGTATGTAGGATCGTGACACGTGTCAGAATTTTTTTTTCTTTTTTTTAATATAAATGGTATTTAAGACATTTGTTATTTAAGTAAAGTTTACCTCTTTTTTTATAAACATTCATAACTTTTTAATACTATATTATTTTTTTAAAAAAATTGCACCATTATACTCGTCTAGTTTTTCTCTTTAATTTCGTTATAGTCTCGACTAGTTTTTTTTTTATGTCATGTATTTACATCATTGTAACGAGCTTAAAGATAACAAATTACTTAAAAAAATTTATAGCAATTGTATATTACAGTAATGTAACAAAAAATGAAGTAATGTAACACCAAATGAAGTAATTTACAATGACATAATTAACGGTGACGTAACGCATTATTTTATTTTTCTCTAACAATGATAATTATAATGATAAATTACAGTGATGTAATTTTACACATTATTTTGATTTTTTCTCTCACAATGATAATTATAGTGATCTAATTTTTCATTGTTCGAAAAAAATGTAAACTAATTTGTTGTCAATATAAATTACATCAATTTATAGCAATGGTATATTACAGTTGTGTAACGAAAAATGAAGTAATGTAACACAAAATGAAGTAATTTATAATGACATAATTAACGGTGACGTAACACATTATTTTATTTTTCTCTAACAATGATAATTACAATGATAAATTACAGTGATGTAATAGAATACATTATTTTGATTTTTTTCTCTCACAATGATAATTATAGTGATGTAATTTTTCATTGTTCGAAAAAAATTTAAACTAATTTGTTGCCAATGTAAATTACATCACTGTAATTTAAACCAAATTCACCGAAAAAAACCGAAACCGAATTTTACGTCAATGTAAATTATATCACGATAAATTACGTCCATGTAACTTACATCACTATAATTTATCATTTTTAAAAAAATTTCAAATAAATTTGTTATATTTAAGCTCGTTACAATGATGTAAATATATGGCATTTAAAAAAAGAAAAAAAATAGTCGAGACTATAACGGAATTAAAGAGAAAAATGAGACGAATATAATGGTGTAATTTTTTTTAAAAAATAATATATTATAAAAAAAATATTAATTTTAAAAAAGAGGGGGGGGGAAATTATAAGGGATAAATGACTATGATGCCCTTTTTAGTATTTTAATGAAATGCATATGTGTAAGCAAATATATATATAGGGCAAGGTATAAAAAATAACCCTCTTTTTTTGCTACAACTACATAACCAATTTCAACCAATCATAAGCTTACACATATGCATTTCATTAATATACTAAAAAGGGCATCATAGTCATTTTACCCTTTATAAGTTTTCCCCCCTCTTTTTTAAACATTAATAACTTTTTCATAATATATTATTTTTTAAAAAAAAATTAAACCATTATATTCGTCTCATTTTTCTCTTTAATTCCGTTATAGTCTAGACTAATTTTTTTTTCTTTTTTTAAGTGCGATATATTTACATCATTGTAACGAGCTTAAATATAACAAATTTATTTATTTTTTTTAAATGATAAATTACAGTGATGTAAGTTACATTGACTTAATTTATCGTGATGTAATTTACATTGACATAAAATTCGGTTTCGGTTTTTTTAGTGAGTTTGGTTTAAATTACAGTGGTGTAATTTACATTGACAACAAATTAGTTTAAATTTTTTTCGAACAATGAAAAATTACATCACTATAATTATCATTGTGAGAGAAAAAGATCAAAATAATGTGTTCTATTACATCACTGTAATTTATCATTGTAATTATCATTGTTAAATAAAATAAAATAATGTGTTACGTCACCGTTAATTATGTCATTGTAAATTACTTCATTTTGTGTTACACTACTTCATTTTTTGTTACATTACTGTAATATATCATTGCTATAAATTGATGTAATTTACATTGACGACAAATTAGTTTAAATTTTTTTCGAACAATGAAAAATTACATCACTATAATTATCATTGTGAAAGAAAAAATTCAAAATAATGTGTTTTATTACATCACTGTAATTTATCATTGTAATTATCATTGTTAGAGAAAAATAAAATAATGTGTTACGTCACCGTTAATTATGTCATTGTAAATTACTTCATTTTGTGTTACATTACTTCATTTTTTATTACATTACTGTAATATACCATTGCTATAATTTTTTTTAATTAATTTGTTATCTTTAAGCTCGTTACAATGATGTAAATACATGACATCAAAAAAAAACTAGTCGAGACTATAACGAAATTAAAGAGAAAAATGAGACGAGTATAATGGTGCAATTTTTTTTTTAAATAATATAGTATTAAAAAGTTATGAATGTTTAAAAAAAAGGGGGTAAACTTTACTTAAATAACAAATGTCTTAAATACCCTTTATATTAAAAAAAGAAAAAAAAAGTATCTGACACGTGTCACGATCCTACAAACTTACCTTTTTCAAGTAACCAATGGATGATGATTAATGGGTTTTAACAAAAGATGAGGGTTATCAAAAATTCCATCCTATATATATATATATATATATATATATATATATATATATATATATATATAGGATTTGGTTCAAATAAGAACCCACCATTTTTGTGGTAACCTATTAACCCATTTGAGCCAATCAGATTCATACACATCATAGATTCCTTTTTGAGTTTATGAGGGTATTATGGACATTTTATTAACTCATTTGAGCCAATCAGATTCACCCACATCATAAATATAATATCTATTTTCCTTTTTTTAAATCAAAGTTTCCCCCTTGATTTTTATACACTTATAACTTTTTATAATATGTTATTTTTTTATAAAAATTACATCATTAAACTCGTTATATTTTTCTCGTTAATTCCATAATAGTCATGCCAATTTTTTTTTGAATTTTTTTCGAGCGTTTGTAATTACACCAACATAACGAACAATAAATATAATAATTTTCTCTCGTTTTTTCAAAATCTTTCCATCTTTAAAATGTTTTCGAGCGTTCGTAATTTTCTCTCATTTTTTCGTTTAACATGTTTTTTCGAGCGTTCGTAATTTTATCTCATTTTTTCGTTTAAAATGTTTCAAAATCTCGTTTAACATGTTTAACATCTTTAAAATATTTTCGAGCGTTCGTAATTTTCTCTCATTTTTTCGTTTAACATGTTTTTTCGAGCGTTCGTAATTTTATCTCATTTTTTCGTTTACAATGTTTCAAAATCTCGCTTAACATGTTTTTATGAGCGTTCGTAATTTTCTCTCTTTTTTTTCGAGCGTTTGCAATTACACCAACGTAAAATATTGTCATCTTGTTACAAATTATTTTTTACTACAAAAATTAGTTCATTAATATTTTAAAAAATTAAGAACACTTTGAAAAAATCCAGATCCTTACATCAGTGTAATTACGAAAACTTTGTAAAAATTCAGCTCGTTACATCATTGTGATTACATCAGTGTAAAAAATGCATTTCGTTACGTCAGTGCAAAATGTCGTTGCATCAGTGTAAAACGTCGGTGCATCAGTGTAAATTACGAAAATTTTAAAAAAATTTGACAAAATTATACTTGAATTAAAGATAAAAAAGTGACAATTTTAATGGTGAAATTTTTATAAAAAAATAATAATGTATATAAAAGTTATGAGTGTTTAAAAAATTGTGGGGTAAACATTTTTTAAAAAAGAAATCAAGTACACCCACCAAATGTCAAATCAGTGTAAAAAAATGCATTTCGTTACATCAGTGTAAAACATCGTTGCATCAGTGTAAAATGTCGCTGCATCAGTGCAAATTACGAAAATTTAAAAAAAAATTGAAAAAATTATACTTGAATTAAAGATAAAAAAGTGACAAATTTAATGGTGAAATTTTTATAAAAAAATAATAATGTATATAAAAGTTATGAGTGTTTAAAAAATTGGGGGGTAAACTTTTTTTAAAAAAAGAATCAAGTACACCCTCACCAAATGTCAAATCAGTGTAAAAAAATGAATTTCGTTACGTCAGTGTAAAATGTCGCTGCATCAGTGTAAAATGTCGCTGCATCAGTGCAAATTACGAAAATTTTAAAAAAAATTGAAAAATTATACTTGAATTAAAGATAAAAAAGTGACAAATTTAATGGTGAAATTTTTATAAAAAAATAATAATGTATATAAAAGTTATGAGTGTTTAAAAACTTGGGGGGTAAATTTTTTAAAAAAAAGGAATCAAGTACACCTTGCTAAATGTCAAAAATGCCCTTAAACAAATCTCATTCACATGTTTTTTTGACTTTTTCAGATTGAATATGGACCACTCATTTCAAAAGGATTTATTTTAACAACCAATGAAAATGAGTTAATAGGTTACCACAAATATGGTGGGTTACCATTTGAATCTTCCCCTATATATATATATATATATATATATATACGGAGATGACCAAATGTTAACCCTTCTTTATTGCGTTAACTTAATAACTACATTTTATTACTTTGTGGCCCACACTAAATTAATTCTAAACGTATGTGTTTTTTCTTGTTTTTAATTTATGTATAGTCCACTTACATTAATAAAAAAAACCTACACCTTTAGATTTTCTTTAATGTGAGGCTCAAAGTAATAAGATGTATTTATTCGGTTATCGCAATAAGAAAGGGTTAACATTCGAACCATTCCTTATATATATATATATGTAGGTTCATATATAAAATTGATTTTTTGTAAAATTGGTAGGAACGAATTATGTGTTGACATTTGTCCATTTATTTTATTATTAGAAAAGGGCAATTTAGGCAATTTAAATATTAACACAGAATTAATAGTCCATTAAACAAGGAAAGTTTAGTAGTCAGCTATATAAAAAAATATTATTCCAAAAATTCTTCATTTTGTATTCGAATATCAGTGTTAACAACAAATAGTAAAGCAAAACTTTATAAATAACAAAACAAAACTTCATTTTTATTGTCAATTTATTATTTGCGATTGTATGTGTGACTAAATTAAAAATGTTAATTTTTTATTAAATAAATAATGTTTACTAATGTTACGTCTTTTGTGCTACTTTGTGATGCTTATTAATTAACGTTATAACATTATGTATATACTTATATGTGTTGTTAACTAAATAATGTTACGTTTTTGTGTTAATAAACAAACAAACAAACTTACCTAGTACATTCCCACTTTTCTAGTAGGGTGTGGGGTGGAAGGATATACACAAACCTTACCCATATCCCAGCTGGGTTAGAGAGGCTGCTTCGAAAGAGTCACCGACTCAAAGTTATCGTTTGAACTTGACCACTCCAACATTTTTAACGTTATTTTCACAAAATAAGTAAAATAACGTTAAAGTTAGTTCAAATTTACTTAGGCTCCTTAAGAGCTCACACATATATATACATTATACATGCGCACCGTAAATGGGGCGTGTTTTTGTGCTAATATGTGTTGTTTATTAATTAATGGTATGAAATTATATTTGTGCTAATATGTGATGTAAAATAATTAATGCTACATATGTGTGCTAACAGGTGTTGTCATGTTACTTATGTGTGATAACAGGTGCTGTTATATAAAATCTTTTGTAGTAATGAGTTGTAAATTTTTAGATTTGGAATTTCATATGCTATCATGTGCTAATATATAAACTAAATATCGATGGGTTTAACCACATGACCAACTAACTTCTAATCTAGTATTATATCGTGGAAATTAAAACAAGTTGTTGGCTAGAGTTATATAACTTAAAACTAAATGTCGGTGGGTGTAAGTACACGGCAAACTAACTTCTAATCTAATATGTAGGCCTGTAAACGAACCGAACGAACACGAACACAGGCATGTTCGTGTTCGTTCATTTAGATTTAACCGAACACGAACACATTAACAAACATGAATTTTGTGTTCGTGTTCGTTTATTAAGAAAATGAATATGTTCGTGTTCGTTTGTGTTCGTTCATTAACAAATTAAACGAACTGTTCATGAACATAAATGAACACAAACGAACCAAAATAAACGAACAAACATAATGAACATTATTTAACACAATTGAACAATCATAAACAGACATGAAAACTATTGAACAAACATAAACAAACACAATTGAACAAACATAAACGAACACAAACGACAAGCTTCTTAAATGTAAATGCATATCATTCGTAAATTAGATAGTTAACCGAACATAAACTAATATTACATAGTTAATTAACGAACATAAACGAACATTAACGAACACAAATAAACGAACATAACCAAACAATTCATGAACATAAATAAACGAACACTAGGTGTGTTTATGTTCGTTCATTTATTAAATAAACGAACTTTAACGAACTTCACGCCGAACAGTTCATGAACTTTCGGTTTGTTTACAGGCCTACTAATATGTATATTTTCTGGTGGAAATTAAAACAAGTTTTTGGCTAGAGTGGCACTTAATTAGGTTTTAGAGAATTCTAAGGGTCAACGCTTTGATTCCTTGTGAAAGTTTTTTTTTTGAAATTTTTTTTCTCTATCCAAAAACCGAACCGAATCAAACCGATTAAAAACCAGATAAAGTGGTTAAAAATCGAATAAATCGAATTCAACCTTATATTATTAACAGGATAATAAATCTAAATATGAATTCAGTTTAATCGGATACAGTTAGGTACCAAACCAAAAACCAAATTAAGAATTTGGTTCGGGTTTTTTCAGTTACTAATACGATTCGGGCTTTTTGTTACGGATGAGCTTCGGAATTTTCAATTACGAGTATGGTTAGGTTTTCGGAATTAAACGGCTATCAGTTTTCATGAACACCCTACTTTAGTATTTGAATTTGCAAGAGAGCATTTTTTTCCTGGCTCGTCCTGGGCACCTCAATTCTCAAAACGTCCACGAAAAGAACCCATTTTTTCTCATCTCAACCCTTGTAATTTTTCTATTTTATATTTTTAGGGCCGGCTCTGTGTATAGTTATAGAAAATATCGTAGTTTCCTCTATCCCGTATGAAATACATTTAGAATTCAAAAATATCGTGCATGTTACATCTCAAAATTAATAATTGAAAGCAACGTATGTGGATGCACATGAAGTAGAATTGGTCAGCAAAATACCTTAAATACTACAATTTTCGTTGACCTTACTCGTCTTTCCAAGTCGTTATTTGACAAGGAGCCACTTCAATGAGATACAACCAATGTTTTCATCACCGAAGCAGGCGTTGAACCGGACGTCTTACTATACACTAGTTGTACCAATTAAATTTGATTTAAGAACCAGGTGACATAATTACTAATACATAAAAATTCAAAAAAATTTATAGAACATACATATACGTAAAAGATAATTAAAGTTGAAACAAACATAATTATAATTAAAAATATACAGGGTTCGATTTTCATATTTCATTCTTTGAATTTAAGTGGGAAAAAACCTAAAAAACGGTCCGACCAGAGAACCAACCGGCTCGTTCTAGGGCGGTTCACGTGACTTATTTGGACCGGTCTGCTTTCGTTTCTTGTCTAACCGGTCGATCATGTCTGGTTTATAAAACATGGATAGAACACATACAGAGCATGAAAATGGGTTTGGTTGTGATCATAAAGTGTTTAAATGGATGTTATTGTGAGTTTTTATACGCTAGTCATTCAAATAGAAGCTACCATGGTTTCTTGTGGCTCTGCAGGTTAAATGGGGTAATATGATGAGTTTAGGCGGAAACTAGACAGCCGGAAGCAGGAACGAGCACATCCGAAAATGCAAACACATGAAGTAGAAGTCGGAAACTTTGAAGAGACATATATTTAGGAACACCGTTCACAAAATAAACAAATATTTTTATTATTCAATTATTCGAATTATAATTATGAGAAATACAAAATATAAATAAAGTATTACAAGAAATATAAAAATGCAAACCAAAACAAGGTCCCTTAAAACAGATTTCGGACCACCTAGGTGAATCTGACTGTTTCCAGGGTACAACAACCGAAACATTATGTACTGTCGGAGTTAACCAAAAACCAGAAACATTACCTGAAACAAGATTGTTTTTGCAATGTAAGAATCAATCTTTGTAAATTGTTGAAAACCCAATAGAGTATATTCTTATGTTGTGAACTTTTGAAGCTTGTGTTTGTGTGTCTCAAATGGTGTAGAGATTTCAACACTTAACAACTAAAATAAGAGATCAAGTGTCTCTATTTATACATGTATCATATGGTATTCCAAAGGTTGTTATTATGTCAATTAACAAGTCTATTAATGACTTATTTACTAACCAATTCATGACCATTGAATTTGTAGATGAAATGTTTTTCATTTTATTTTTTCTTTTAACATTTACACAACACAATTTCGAACGTCGATATGTCATTCATCTTAGCTCCGTTATGGACCCGATTATGTTCCTTGCAATTTTCTCACGTCATAGAACAAAAACGTAATATATAGTAATCATATTCGTAACATATACGAATAATTATCATAGTCCAAAATTAATAATAAAACATATTTATTGTTAAATTCCAACAATATTTTGGGCTAGAAGAATAGTTATGGGAACCATAATATATGAAAATTGCATTGCTCGACGAGACGAAGCTAAAAATGAAGCTTGCTCGACCGTAACTTATGCCCAAAGGGCGTAACTTACGCCAGGTACCTTTACACCGTAACTGGAACCGTAAACCAGAGAGTTGGAGGCGTAAGTTGGGGTCCTGGGCCGTAAGTTACGCCTGATGGGCGTAAGTTACGCCGGGTGCATCTGAAAAACACCGAATTGTGTAATTTTGGGGTATTTAACGTCCAAATCAACCCTAGTCGCATATGACAACTTGGGGGAGAACTTTTAGACAATTTTGGAGCATTCGAAAGCCCCAAATCATCAATCTGAACATCAAGATCAAGATTTCATGATGCAATTTACCATGAAACTTGAAGATTCAATAATTAGAATGTCCGGCTAAGCTTTTCGTGATCTTCTCCGGGTGAATGGTTAGGTTTGATAACTAGGTTTTCTTTTTATTTGTATAACATTGGTATTGGATTTGTCTTCATAGATTTACAAATTCAATATTTCTTGATTATGAAACGATAAACGATCTTTGGTTTATTTTACAACTTTGAATTCAATGTCATTACTTGTTTTCCTCTATTGTCAAGTTTAATGTTATTGGTTCAATTTTAAAGTATTCTAGAAATCCTACATTTTGTGAAACAAGTAATTAAGTGATTCAATAACACCGGTCTAGTTATCGGTTGTCAACAAAGTCATTGACTTGGTTCCAAATCATAATTGTTTAATAATTTAAGCATGAATCATGTCTATGTGATTGGAAGTTACCAAATCAAGATATGCCTAGTTGTTTTACTAACTTGAAACCTGGATAGATCACATTTTTCATACATTTTTACAACTCTTTAACTTACGTTTTAGTTTACTTAAGTTTGTTTTACATAAAAACCAAAATCCAACATTCAAGTTTATTTTCTTAAGTACATTTAATTGGTTAACCGAAATTATATAACACTGACCACATGTTCCTCATGGATACGATACCTGAATTACCTAGCTACCTAGGTTAATTAGGTTTTTGCATGACCCTAACAACATGTAATCACCACCTTCCGGCTTTATTACTCCCCTTGTAGTTTTTCTATTTTATATTTTTAGGGCCGGCTCTGTGTATAGTTATAGAAAATATCGTAGTTTCCTCTATCCCGTATGAAATACATTTAGAATTCAAAAATATCGTGCATGTTACATCTCAAAATTAATAATTTAAAGCAACGTATGTGGATGCACATGAAGTAGAATTGGTCAGCAAAATACCTTAACTACTACAATTTTCGTTGACCTTACTCGTCTTTCCAAGTCGTTATTTGACAAGGAGCCACTTCAATGAGATACAACCAATGTTTTCATCACCGAAGCAGGCGTTGAACCGGACGTCTTACTATACACTAGTTGTACCAATTAAATTTGATTCAAGAACCAGGTGACATAATTACTAATACATAAAAATTCAAAAAAATTTATAGAACATACATATACGTAAAAGATAATTAAAGTTGAAACAAACATAATTATAATTAAAAATATACAGGGTTCGATTTTCATATTTCATTCTTTGAATTTAAGTGGGAAAAAACCTAAAAAACGGTCCGACCAGAGAACCAACCGGCTCGTTCTAGGGCGGTTCACGTGACTTATTTGGACCGGTCTGCTTTCGTTTCTTGTCTAACCGGTCGATCATGTCTGGTTTATAAAACATGGATAGAACACATACAGAGCATGAAAATGGGTTTGGTTGTGATCATAAAGTGTTTAAATGGATGTTATTGTGAGTTTTTATACGCTAGTCATTCAAATAGAAGCTACCATGGTTTCTTGTGGCTCTGCAGGTTAAATGGGGTAATATGATGAGTTTAGGCGGAAACTAGACAGCCGGAAGCAGGAACGAGCACATCCGAAAATGCAAACACATGAAGTAGAAGTCGGAAACTTTGAAGAGACATATATTTAGGAACACCGTTCACAAAATAAACAAATATTTTTATTATTCAATTATTCGAATTATAATTATGAGAAATACATAATATACTCCCTCCGTCCCATTAAAAGTGTCTTGATTCCCTTTTTTATTTGTCTCATTTTAAGTGTCCACTTTCAAAATTTATTACTCAATTTCCAAGTTTACCCTTAAGTGGGCCCACCAAAAATTTGTTTACATCTTTTACATAATTGATATTTTCTTATATGGCAAGGGCATTATTGTCATTTGGTAACAAAAAAAACAATCATTCAATCTACCTTAATATTTGTGTTTTTCAAACTATGACACTTTTAATGCGACGGAGGGAGTAAATAAAGTATTACAAGAAATATAAAAATGCAAACCAAAACAAGGTCCCTTAAAACAAATTTCGGACCACCTAGGTGAACCTGACTGTTTCCATGGTACAACTACCGAAACAGTATGTACTGTCGGAGTTAACCAAAAACCCGAAACATTACCTGAAACAAGATTGTTTTTGCAATGTAAGAATCAATCTTTGTAAATTGTTGAAAACCCAATAGAGTATCTTCTTGTGTTGTGAACTTTTGAAGCTTGTGTTTGTGTGTCTCAAATGGTGTAGAGATTTCAACACTTAACAACTAAAATAAGAGATCAAGTGTCTCTATTTATACATGTATCATATGGTATTCCAAAGGTTGCTATTATGTCAATTAACAAGTCTATTAATGGCTTATTTACTAACCAATTCATGACCATTGAACTGGTAGATGAAATGTTTTTCATTTTATTTTTTCTTTTAACATTTACACAACTCAATTTCGAGCGTCGATATGTCATTCATCTTAGCTCCGTTATGGACCCGATTATGTTCCTTGCAATTTTCTCACGTCATAGAACAAAAACGTAATATATAGTAATCATAGTCGTAACATATACGAATAATTATCATAGTCCAAAATTATTAATAGAACATATTTATTGTTAAATTCCAACAATATTTTGGGCTAGAAGAATAGTTATGGGAACCGTAATATATGAAAATTGCGTTGCTCGACGAGACGAAGCTAAAAATGAAGCTTGCTCGACCGTAACTTACGCCAAAAGGGCGTAACTTACGCCAGATACCTTTACACCGTAACTGGAACCGTAAACCAGAGAGTTGGAGGCGTAAGTTGGGGTCCTGGGCCGTAAGTTACGCCTGATGGGCGTAAGTTACGCCGGGTGCATCCGAAAAACACCGAATTGTGTGATTTTGGGGTATTTAACGTCCAAATCAACCCTAGTCACATATGACAACTTGGGGGAGAACTTTTGGACAATTTTGGAGCATTCAAAAGCCCCAAATCATCAATCTAAACATCAAGATCAAGATTTCATGATGCAATTTACCATGAAACTTGAAGATTCAATAATATGAATGTCCGGCTAAGCTTTTCGTGATCTTCTCCGGGTGAATGGTTAGGTTTGATAACTAGGTTTTCTTTTTATTTGTATAACATTGGTATTGGATTTGTCTTCATAGATTTACAAATTCAATATTGCTTGATTATGAAACGATAAACGATCTTTGGTTTATTTTACAACTTCGAATTCAATGTCATTACTTGTTTTCCTCTATTGTCAAGTTTAATGTTATTGGTTCAATTTTAAAGTATTCTAGAAATCCTACATTTTGTGAAACAAGTAATTAATTGATTCAACAACACCGGTCTAGTTATCGGTTGTCAACAAAGTCATTGACTTGGTTCCAAATCATAATTGTTTAATAATTTAAGCATGAATCATGTCTATGTGATTGGAAGTTACCAAATCAAGATATGCCTAGTTGTTTTACTAACTTGAAACCTGGATAGATCACATTTTTCATACATTTTTACAACTCTTTAACTTATGCTTTAGTTTACTTAAGTTTGTTTTACATAAAAACCAAAATCCAACATTCAAGTTTATTTTCTTAAGTACATTTAATTGGTTAAACGAAATTATATAACACTGACCACATGTTCCTCATGGATACGATACCTGAATTACCTAGCTACCTATGTTAATTAGGTTTTTGCATGACCCTAACGACAGGTAATCACCACCTCCCATCTTTATTACTCCCCTTGTCTAAACAAAACCGACTTTGAGTACAAACATTTATACATACATAGATACACAAAGTGGTGGCTAAGAGTATGCACCAAAAAAATTCGTTGAATACACATGCATGTACACATACATAGATACATAGAGCGGCGGCTAAGAGTACTATGCATGAAAAAATGTGATCGCACAAAGTTTGTTTTTCCAAGGGCCCAAAATTTTAATTAGTTTTGTATGCATATATTGTTGGATATTAGATGTCTAGTTAACGATAAGTTCAACGTTACTATAAAATGTATGATCCAAAAAGTTACACTTTGGAAGACAACAACTGTATGTTTAATTGTTAAACACAATATACGAATACGAATTGTTGGTTTTATTGAATTGACTCTTATTATTTATGAAATAATATTCGGTGGAAATTAATTATTCAGATAATTAATAGATTGGATGAATAAAGTTGTATACTTTATTAAAGGGTTATTTATTAATAATTATTAATTAATAAAAGGAGGATTGATTAAATAAGTAATGTTTGATTTAATTAAATATTAACTATTTAATGGACATTAACTAATTAATTGTTAATAAGTTAAAGGATAATATAGTAACTAAATGTGTTAATTACTATGGGGTTTATAGTGTAGTTATTTACAAGGGTTTTAAGTGTAAATACCTTTTTAATAAATTAAAGGTTTTACCACCTCATTTTATGGATCTAAGTACGAAGAACTCAAAACCCTAATTATCTCCCAACCCTCCCCCTTGGTCGTCGCACCCCTCCCCTTGGAGCCATTGTCGTCGCCCAATACCATAACTATTGGGTGTTTCCGTCAACTAGCCACAGCGCACCGTCAATCTGTTAATTGATTCGCGAGCTATATTGAGCCGGATTTGGATTCAAGTTTCTTTTATGATTCGTAGGACGAAATCCGGACTCGGGAGATCATATTGAGTCAACTAGCGAGACTGTTGCCGAATCCATCGTGTGGATTTGGATCCTCTTCGTAAAGGTCGATTTCTAAAAACCCTATGGTTGTGTTGTAATGCATTTGCTATTTAAACTATTTGTAATTAGATCCTTATCAAGGAATTGTTTGATTGTGAATCGAAAAGTTTTATAACCTAATTGCTTATGTTGTGTCTGATCTGGCTTATTAATCATGATTTTGAGAAAACGGATATTATCAATTAATATGATTAATTGACTCTGATTAATTAAAAAGGTTACCAAAAATTCCCAACGGTAGTCAATGTTTAACAACTGATTTTATCAATTAATATGATTAATTGACTCTGATTAATTAAAAAGGTTGCCTAAAATTCCCAACATATATTATATATATAAATATTTGATCAATAATTTTGCATCAAAGATTGATACAAGTGTCATGATATATTTAGGTATTATTATCTAAATTGTGGTTTATTTATGAATCTTACTTAACTTATAAATAAAGGTTTCTAAAGACACTTGACGCATTTTTAGAACACCTTTATTTTTTTCTCATCTCTCTCTTCTATTAAATATATCATATATTAAATAATAATATTAAATATTAAATATTCTTTTCATACATTTTTAAATTAAAACTAATTTTTTTAATACATTAAATATATATTAATATTTAAAAAAACACTTTTTTTTAAAAACCAATTGTTATAATATGAATTTTTAGAAATAGTTTTCAAAACGAATTTTTTAAAGAAACAAACTTTGAAAAAATAGAGTTTAAAAAAAGATATAATTATTTTATTATTTAATCTATGATATTATATTTAACCATATTTTAGATTAAAATATCATCTTACATAGTTTAAATTTTATTGTTCACTATTAATTAATAATATATTTTTATCCATCTTGTTTAGTACACGGGTTACTAACATAGTTTATTTTATTTATACAATTTATACATGAGCCTATTTTTAGTAATCGCATAATGTACCCAAAATTTCAAAAATAGTATTCCATACACACAAATGTGTGTGTGTGTATTAACTAAATAAAACAACCAATATACAATTTCAAACACATTCGGAAAATGTAGTTTCTTGCAAATGAAATTAATTGGATATCAAGAGTAAATTAAGTGTAATTATTGTTGACAACAAAAATATCGTTTACAAGTGTAATTGGTAAATAACTCATGGTCTAGATAACTAAAATCCAATTTTTCGAAATAAAATCATCAAACTTGCTTTATTTTTTTTTCTTTTTTTTCTTTTTTTTCAAAGTAAATAACATAGATTTAAAGTTTTATATAAACTAGACGTCTCCATTGTGTGTTGCATCGTGGCCTAGACATTTACCCTCGTGTTGTGGCCTTTACAAATGTATGAATCACTGTGATAAATCCTAAATAAGTAGAGTAATGTTGTATACAGAAATGATTAATTATCATTAGAGGTGACAATTTTTACTCATATCAAAAAAATTGATTGATTTGGGTAAACAGTTGTAGTATGATGGGTTGAAATGGGTAACATCATAATATTGAATGGGTTGAGATGTGTAACATTTAAACACAATGTGGGTTGATGACTGGGGTAGGTACATCCCTTTAGCTGAGCTAACGTGTACAACGGCTAACATTTAGCTCGACAAGCCTTAATCAAGACACCAACGTCACAGGTAAGCTTGGTCAGCACAAAGCAACAAAAGGTATAACCGGTAGGAGGTGGGTCACATTTTCTTAAAATAATAATAAAATATATTACGATACTCTCGTTATATTTGGGAAACAAACTAGTATAATATTATGTATCGTAAATAAACGATAATAACTATATAAAATTAAATATGTATATATATATATAATATTATATATATATATATATATATAATTCAAACCGTTTTCTGCATCAAATTCTTCGTAACTCTTTCTTGTAGTATTCTTGAATGTTGTCACACCCCCAAATTCTCACTCGTGGCGTATGTCCACGTGGATGTGACGTGTCCAGAATCACAGCTCAAGGTCATATAGAACACCTCTATATGCGTTTACAAATCCAAGTTTGACACATACACTCACAAAATAGTTTGCAGCGGATTAAAAGTTATCATGTCATATTGCAGCGGAATATCAAATGTTTGACCAAATGCAGCGGAAATGTAAATAGTTTAACACAACATTGTTTAACAAAATAAAAGTAAAATGTTTTCAAAACGACAGAATGCATGTAAGTCCCTATGCTCGTCCCTTAATTTGTGCAATCCTGTCCTCATGCTAGCCGCGCTAGTTACTTGAGAATACAAGTTAGAAAAAGTGTCAACACAATGGTTGGTGAGTTCACAGGTTTTGATATACATATATAGTAAGAAAGTGTGTCATGCTGTTTATCATATGTTAGTACCGAGCCCTTGGCCCAAAGTGTCAGTGCGTCACTACCGAACTAGACTTGTTTGTCCTTGCCTCCGCTATGTCTCGTATCCATAGCAAGTTAGGTCAGAGTTTGCACGGGTTATGACATCCAGTCAACATAGTGCCCCGTGGGGTTAGTCATTCCCTAATGGATCCATCCAAATCTACCACGTTGTTCGTACATTAACGGTAAGACTTTGTGAGGGCTTAATACGAGTTCAACACTTAATGTTTGTCCAATAACCCAGCATACACCAAATATGTTTGTACAGTAATAAATGTTTGACTCGATGTAACTAGTATTCTCCCCCTATTTAAAAGCGTTTGAAAAAGAGTAAAGAGGGGCCGTAAACTCACCTTAGTGATGTGAACGTAAGTATGCGTAAGCTCCTGATGTAGTAGGCACGTCAGTCACCGGCAACCTATATCGTATACCGTACGTGAGTTCGTGTATGTGACCGTGCTAGTGTCTGTGTTAGTGCTCGTGTTCGTGTCCAACAACCCTTGGTTGTTCATGTTTGTCCGTGTCGGTTCTCAATGACCGTGTTTGCTCGTATTGGTCCATATTGACCGTGTTTGACCGTGTTTGACCGTGTTTGACTGTGTTTGACCAAAGTTGACCGTGTCAAATCAACGACCCGTTGGTGAACCGTGTGACGGTTGTGAATCGTGTAGCAATCGTGTAAGTGTTTGTCGTGTGCAAAACGTGCATGTCGCGTCTATGGACAACTTACTATTTATAGTAAGTTTCCATTTATGGAAAGTTCACAAAGCATGTCGGTGTTAGAGTTCTAGCATGCTCAATGGTCCTACGGGGTCATGTTAACACGTAACACATTATCATACAAGGTCATATACGTCGTTTATAGCAAGTTAGCACATAAAAGTTTCCTAAAATGGAAAGTTTCCATTTTTAGCATACGTGACATCGGAAACCATCTAACTTAGCATCTAATCATCATGTCATAGCATTATAAGTCATTTAGCATGCTCAAATCATTCAACACGTTGACAAATCGGTTTTTGTAAAAATAAAGTTACTAAATATAGTAACTTTCTAGTTTTTCATGAAAATGACCATTCTATCATTCCTAAACCATTTTCACATCATCATTCATCATAATAAGCTATTTACTAACGTCTAATCATGTCAACATAGTCTAAATCATCATCCATCAATATTTTTACCCAAAAAGTTACTAAATATAGTAACAATGTTGAAAATGACCATAATAATATCAAGATCACATTCTTAGGTTTCTAATCATCATAATATCATCCAAATAGCAATTTCACATACATGCATGTTCATCAAAACACTAAATCATCAACTTGTAACTAAAAAGTTACTAAAAATAGTAAGTTTGCCTCTAAATCACATTTTGACCATCATAACCACAATCTAATCTTGCAAGGACACTTATACATTATCATGAATCATTTCAACATCAATAAAACTATCTAAAATGCCTTAGATCATACATGCATGTCAATATATCATCACAAAACATCACTTTAAGCAACAAGACCCATACTCATCATCATAGATCATCATAGATCATCATCTAAACACTTTAGATCATCATAAATCACCTTAAAATCAACAAACCCAGAAGCAAATCTCGTGCATGTGCATCCAAAGTGCTTGCATGTGTGAATATAAGCATGCATGTGAGTGTAATGGTGATTTTAAGCTACTAGAGGTGTAGAGACTACCTTCTAAGGTTCTAAGAACACTGGAACGATGGTTGAACAGATTCTAAGCCCCCTGGAGCTGCTGGACTCGACAGAAACAGAAGGAAGGTGATGGTGCTCGAGCTTCTTCTTTGATCCCAAGCCTTCTAACCTTCACTTCCAAGCTTCAAAGAGTGTAACAATGGCTTCCAGAAGGATTTCCAGGTGAAGAAGACGCTCTTGAGTGGTCTGTAACTCGAGAAATACAAAGTAGAGCGGCTAGACATGATTACATCTTGGTTTTATAAAGATTTGCCGTCTGACACTCGTCGCGTACCGCGGAGAAGGCTCAAAAAGAGGCTCCGCGTACCGCGGCGGATTTCGGGAGTCAACTCCCCGCGATGTCTGTCGCGTATCGCGACACTTCTCCCTGTTGGGCCATCGCGTACCGCGATAGGCCCCTGAAGAGCCCAATAAGCCCTTTTTTTTATGGGTTTGATCCGTTCGTCATCGTTTTCACGTTTCCGAACTATCGTTTGGCCTCGTTTGAACTTCCAAGTTCAGTGTGTGAGTGTTTCGTGCGGTTTTGAGTGTTGTGCTACACAATGTGCTTGACGTTCACAAACGTTCGTGTGTTTTGACACGTGTGTGTTGTTTGTCGATAATTCCATGAATTATCTAGTCAGGTGTCAGTGTTTGTACTGTCGTGCCACGTGTCACACTAAATTAATCTAATTCTAGTGCCACGTGTACATAAAGCATTTAAATAAACATTTAAATAAATACAAAGCTGACCTGGAAAATACGGGGTGTCACATCCTCCCCATGTTAGAAAGAATTTCGTCCCGAAATTCAACTTGCGTTGTTAGCATTTGTCTGTTCCGAGAACAGGTGTGGGTACTTTTGTTTCATCTGGTCTTCACGTTCCCACGTGAATTCCGGTCCGCGTCGCGAATTCCATCGCACTTTCACATTCGGTATCTTGCTGAGTTTGAGCTTCTTGGTTTCCCGGTCCATAATCTCCACCGGTTCCTCAACGAAGTTCAATTGTTCGTCGATTTGTATCTCCCCGAGAGGAATAACAAGTGTTTCATCAGATAGACACTTTTTGAGATTCGAGATGTGGAATACGTTGTGCACGCTGCTCAGTTCAACTGGCAGGTTTAGTTCGTAGGCTACAGGGCCTATTCGTTTTGTTATCTCGAACGGTCCAATGTAACGAGGGTTCAACTTTCCTCGTTTGCCAAACCGAATGACTCCCTTCCAGGGCGAGACTTTGAGTAACACTCTGTCCCCCACCTGAAATTCTAACGGTTTGCGTCTTTTGTCAGCATAGCTTTTCTGTCTGTCCCGAGCCGCTGCCATTCGTTTGCGTATTTGTACAATCTTTTCAGTTGTTTCGTGCACGAGCTCTGGTCCAGTCAGTTGGCTGTCTCCAACTTCTGCCCAGCAGATGGGTGATCGGCACTTACGTCCGTATAGTGCCTCGAATGGTGCAGCTTGGATGCTTGTGTGGTAGCTGTTATTGTACGAAAACTCAACTAACGGTAGATGAGATTCCCAGCTACTCCCAAAGTCAATAACGCATGCCCGTAGCATATCCTCCAGTGTCTGTATGGTTCGCTCACTCTGCCCGTCCGTTTGCAGGTGGTAAGCGGTACTCATGTCCAATCTCGTGCCCAAAGCCTCATGCAAAGACTTCCAGAAATGCGACGTGAATCGACTGTCGCGATCAGATATGATTGAGATTGGCACTCCATGCCGAGTGACCACTTCCTTCAAATAAATCCGAGTGAGTTTGTCTAGCTTGTCAGTCTCCTTGATAGGTAGAAAATGTGCAGACTTTGTCAGTCGGTCTACGATAACCCAGATGGTATCGCAACCACTTGTCGTCTTTGGCAGTTTAGTGATGAAATCCATGGAAATCTGCTCCCATTTCCACATTGGTAGTTCCGGTTGTTGAAGTAACCCTGATGGCTTCTGGTACTCAACTTTGACTTTTGAGCACGTTAGGCATTTACTCACGTAGGTTGCTATCTCAGCTTTCATGTTTGGCCACCAATAGGTTGTCTTCAGATCATGATACATTTTGTCAGAGCCCGGATGTATGGAATACCGACTCTTGTGTGCTTCGTCCATCACTACTTCTCTCAATCCTCCGTAGCGTGGAATCCAGATTCGATCCATTAAATAGTAAGCTCCGTCGTCTTTGGCCTTTATTTGCTTATCCATGCCACGCATGGCTTCAAGAGTAAGGTTTTCAGCTTTTAGAGCTTCCTGTTGTGCGATTCGTATCTGATTTGGCAATTCAGAATGAATCGTGAGTTGTAGAGCACGCACGCGTTTTGTTGTTTCCTTCCGGCTCAACGCGTCGGCCACTACGTTGGCTTTACCGGGATGGTACTTGATGGCGCAGTCATAATCGCCGATGAGCTCAACCCATCTTCGTTGCCTCATGTTTAACTCTTTCTGATCGAATATGTGTTGTAGGCTCTTGTGATCGGTAAAGATAGTGCATTTTGTGCCATACAAGTAGTGTCGCCAGATCTTCAAAGCGAACACTACCGCTCCCAACTCAAGGTCATGTGTCGTGTAGTTCTTCTCATGTACCTTCAGTTGGCGTGAAGCGTATGCTATAACCTTCTCGCGTTGCATCAGTACGCAACCGAGTCCTTGTTTCGAAGCGTCGCAGTACACCACGAAGTCATCACATCCTTCCGGTAGGGATAGGATGGGTGCAGTGCATAGTTTCTGTTTCAACAGGTTGAAAGCAGCTTCTTGTTTGTCTCCCCAATCAAATTTCTTATCCTTATGAGTCAAGGAGGTCAGTGATTGAGCAATCTTCGAGAATCCTTCGATGAATCTTCGGTAGTACCCGGCCAGACCTAGGAATTGTCGCACCTCAGTCGGAGTCTTGGGTGCTTCCCAGTTCTTAATTGCTTCGATTTTGGCTGGGTCTACGTGTATCCCCCGTTCATTAACCACGTGTCCAAGGAATTGGACTTCGCGAATCCAAAAGTCGCATTTTGAAAATTTCGCGTACAGTTGCTCTTTCTTCAGTAGTTCCAAGACTAGCCTTAGATGTTCGGCATGCTCCTCCCGATCCTTTGAATAAATCAGGATGTCGTCGATGAACACTATCACGAATTTGTCCAGGTAAGGTTTGCACATTCTATTCATGAGATCCATGAATACTGCTGGTGCGTTGGTCAGTCCAAAGGGCATAACCAAGAATTCGTAGTGTCCGTATCGGGTTCGAAAGGCAGTCTTAGGAATATCATTCCCCTGTATCCTCAATTGATGATAACCCGATCTTAAATCGATCTTTGAATAGTAGCTTGACCCTTGCAACTGGTCAAATAAGTCATCTATTCGTGGCAACGGGTATCGATTTTTGATCGTTACTTTGTTCAACTCTCTGTAGTCAATACACATACGGAATGATCCGTCTTTCTTCTTCACAAACAAGACCGGTGCTCCCCAAGGTGAGAAGCTTGGTCTGATAAATCCCTTGTCTAATAGCTCCTGCAACTGATTAGACAGTTCTTGCATCTCCGTCGGTGCTAGTCGGTATGGAGCTTTGGCAATTGGTGCTGCTCCTGGTATGAGGTCTATTTGAAACTCAACTTGTCGTTTCGGAGGTAGTCCCGGTAGATCCTCGGGAAATACTTCCGGAAAGTCGCGGACTACAGCTATGTCCTCAATCTTCTTTTCTTTCTTCGGATGTTCCGCAATGAGAGCTAGTATTGCGGTGTATCCCTTTTGAAGATACTTGTTTGCTTTTATGCATGACATGATGTTCAAAGGCACTCCCCGTCGTTCCCCCTGAATCGAGATCTGTTCACCGTTCTGCAACGTCACTCGTACAATTTTCTCGTTGCATACAATCTCGGCTTGGTTAGCGGATAACCAATCCATTCCAACGACTACATCAAAGCTTCCGAGAGTTACTGGCATCAGATCGATTTCGAGTTCGTGACCCGCCAATGCCATAACGCATCCTCGAAAAATGTGTTGCGTTTCAATCAACTTGCCGTCGGCTAATTCTACAGTATATTTATAGTCTAGCGGTGTAGGGGTAATGTCTAGCAATTCACTAAACTCACTAGATATAAAACTCCTATCGGCACCGGTATCAAATAATATGCTAGCGTGACATTATTTAAAAGAAACGTACCGGTTACGATGTTAGGATCGTCTTTGGCTTCCCCCGAGCCAATCACAAACGCTCGTCCCTTGGCCGCTCCTCCTCCGGCCTTCTTCAACTGAGGGCAATCCCTCCTCATGTGGCCCGGCTTGCCACATTCATAACACCCTTTGAGAGTGTTTTGGTTGTTGTGCTGATTTTGTTGGTTGTTGGGATTGTTGTTGTTGATAGGAAATCTTGATCTGCAATCTTTGGCCATGTGACCATGCCTTCCGCACTTCAGGCATCGGTATCGTTCGCATTGCCCGGTGTGATGGTATGAGCATCGGTTGCACCGTGGGTATTTCCCTTGGTATACACCCTTCCCCTTATCATCGGGTTGGGTGGCAGTGAAAGCTCTGGCTGGTGCAGATCTTTGTTGTTGTTGAGGTTGATGAGTTTGAGGGTGGCTGGGTTCCCACTTCCTCTTCTGGCTTTCTTGAGGCTTCACGTGCTCGCCTCGTTTCGGTAGCTTGCCCTGTGCTACGGCTTGATCAGTCAGCTTATGAGCCAGTCTGATCAGTGGTTGGATGGTGGTGATGTCAGACGCCATCGCTATGCTTTGAAATTGCTCGGGCAGTCCACTGATGAACTGCTCGATTTTCTTGTATTCCGGCGTCACCATAGCCGGGCATAGCTTGCATAGCTCGTGAAATCGAGTGCAGTACTGCTCGATCTCAGATCCCACCATCTTATGCACCCAGAATTCAGCTTCCAACTTCCTGATCTCATCACGAGGACAATATTCATCTTGCAGTAGCCGGGTGAAGTCAGCCCATGACATGGAGTTGGCACCGTCCAACCCCAGGGTTTGAACATGGGTATTCCACCATGTGAGGGCCGGTCCCTCCAGTGTACCGGTTGCGTATTTAACCTTGTTCTCTTCAACACAGTCGCACATGGCGAACACAGATTCAACTTTCTCCACCCAGCGAAGCATCCCAACAGCTCCCTCAGTCCCCTTGAACTTGTGGGGGTGGCAGTTCAGAAAGGATTTGAAAGAACATCCTTTGTTGTTGTTCCCTTGCGATCCTGCTGGTCAGAAACCAATGTCGTGTGTTAGTGCGTGACATCTACACTGTGTTAGTCATGTTAGGCAAGTGTTAGTACCGTTGTTAGTGCCACTAGTCTCGCTGGCGTGCTTGTTCGCCTCGTACTCCGCAAGCATCCTGTTGAATCTGCGTTCAACCATCATGTTGATCCTTGCCTTTTCGGCCTTACGTTTGAGTCTCAGGGCATTAGCTCCTCTTCCCGACATATTCTATACGGAAGGTTAGAATATTAGTTAGCATGAGTTAGAGTGTTAGCCAATGTTATGAGAGAAGGTAAGTCAGATGTCATGTCAGAAGTCAGATCACATGTCATGATAGTAGTCAAGTCAGATGTTATGTCATCAAGTAGTCATGGTCATAAATGCGATATGTAAAACAAAACATAATTCTCATTAATAATAAGCTTGAAGTACAATAATTTCAAAAGGAAATACATAATAAGTTCTTCGAGCACATCCCGCTCGTCTAGGCCAAAATAAGAAAAATACAAAATAACAGGGTCCTCTAGTCCGAATCCATAGAGACGTGTGAAATGTCGCTGGCAGCGTCTCCGTCATCATCATCCTCCTCCGGGTCCTCATTAGGATCCTCGTCAAAGTCCTCTTCTTCGAGGTCCTCGGCCTCGAATTCAGGACCATCCTCTTGAGGTGGTTCCTCAATAAACTGTGCAGCCCATGCGTTAAGCATGGCATCGCTAGCCTGCACCATCGCCTGAGTTTTGGTTATGTCGGTCCGATTCTCGGTGATACGCACATCATGCTCCTGCATGACGTCAACGACCTGTCCGTGCTGGGTCATCAGTTGAGACACTTGGAGACGTAGAGTCTCCATCTGTGCCTCTAATCTGTTGTTGCGTTTCTCCAGCCTATCGTTTTGTCTCTCTAGTCGATCGTTCTTCTCGTGAAGAGCCCGAACCTCTTCCGATAGTCCCCTAGTCTTCCAGACCTCCCGTCGAGTGCAAGCAACATGTGCCGCGAAGGCCTGTTCCATCGGCATTCCGAATGGTGGTAGTCGATGTCCTGGAGCGGTGTCGCCGGGATATCGATATGGAGGTACTCCCTCCTCGACGATCCAACTATGGAGTATAGCGGGAAGCCATCCCCAATATCTGGCCCGTGTAGCGTCCCTAGCCCGCCGATCCATCTCGGCGTCAACCTGGGCTACGATATCATCAATCCGTCGCCGGCTCTCTGCAGCCATGTCGTCAGTGGTAGGGTGTCGGTCTGCGTTCCTACCGGTGCTGTCATTGTTGGCCATCCTGTAAGTTCTTCGTTAGTAAGCAACAGTTCAATAAGTAACAATGTCATCAATGTGCAAGTTCTACGTGTAGTGTCTAGAGTTGAGCAATGGCTATAGTCTAAGTTTACTACATGCAAACCTAGTTCCCTATAACCAAGGCTCTGATACCAGTCTGTCACACCCCCAAATTCCCACTCGTGGCGTATGTCCACGTGGATGTGACGTGTCCAGAATCACAGCTCAAGGTCATATAGAACACCTCTATATGCGTTTACAAATCCAAGTTTGACACATACACTCACAAAATAGTTTGCAGCGGATTAAAAGTTATCATGTCATATTGCAGCGGAATATCAAATGTTTGACCAAATGCAGCGGAAATGTAAATAGTTTAACACAACATTGTTTAACAAAATAAAAGTAAAATGTTTTCAAAACGACAGAATGCATGTAAGTCCCTATGCTCGTCCCTTAATTTGTGCAATCCTGTCCTCATGCTAGCCGCGCTAGTTACCTGAGAACACAAGTTAGAAAAAGTGTCAACACAATGGTTGGTGAGTTCACAGGTTTTGATATACATATATAGTAAGAAAGTGTGTCATGCTGTTTATCATATGTTAGTACCGAGCCCTTGGCCCAAAGTGTCAGTGCGTCACTACCGAACTAGACTTGTTTGTCCTTGCCTCCGCTATGTCTCGTATCCATAGCAAGTTAGGTCAGAGTTTGCACGGGTTATGACATCCAGTCAACATAGTGCCCCGTGGGGTTAGTCATTCCCTAATGGATCCATCCAAATCTACCACGTTGTTCGTACATTAACGGTAAGACTTTGTGAGGGCTTAATACGAGTTCAACACTTAATGTTTGTCCAATAAACCAGCATACACCAAATATGTTTGTACAGTAATAAATGTTTGACTCGATGTAACTAGTATTCTCCCCCTATTTAAAAGCGTTTGAAAAAGAGTAAAGAGGGGCCGTAAACTCACCTTAGTGATGTGAACGTAAGTATGCGTAAGCTCCTGATGTAGTAGGCACGTCAGTCACCGGCAACCTATATCGTATACCGTACGTGAGTTCGTGTATGTGACCGTGCTAGTGTCTGTGTTAGTGCTCGTGTTCGTGTCCAACAACCCTTGGTTGTTCATGTTTGTCCGTGTCGGTTCTCAATGACCGTGTTTGCTCGTATTGGTCCATATTGACCGTGTTTGACCGTGTTTGACCGTGTTTGACTGTGTTTGACCAAAGTTGACCGTGTCAAATCAACGACCCGTTGGTGAACCGTGTGACGGTTGTGAATCGTGTAGCAATCGTGTAAGTGTTTGTCGTGTGCAAAACGTGCATGTCGCGTCTATGGACAACTTACTATTTATAGTAAGTTTCCATTTATGGAAAGTTCACAAAGCATGTCGGTGTTAGAGTTCTAGCATGCTCAATGGTCCTACGGGGTCATGTTAACACGTAACACATTATCATACAAGGTCATATACGTCGTTTATAGCAAGTTAGCACATAAAAGTTTCCTAAAATGGAAAGTTTCCATTTTTAGCATACGTGACATCGGAAACCATCTAACTTAGCATCTAATCATCATGTCATAGCATTATAAGTCATTTAGCATGCTCAAATCATTCAACACGTTGACAAATCGGTTTTTGTAAAAATAAAGTTACTAAATATAGTAACTTTCTAGTTTTTCATGAAAATGACCATTCTATCATTCCTAAACCATTTTCACATCATCATTCATCATAATAAGCTATTTACTAACGTCTAATCATGTCAACATAGTCTAAATCATCATCCATCAATATTTTTACCCAAAAAGTTACTAAATATAGTAACAATGTTGAAAATGACCATAATAATATCAAGATCACATTCTTAGGTTTCTAATCATCATAATATCATCCAAATAGCAATTTCACATACATGCATGTTCATCAAATACACTAAATCATCAACTTGTAACTAAAAAGTTACTAAAAATAGTAAGTTTGCCTCTAAATCACATTTTGACCATCATAACCACAATCTAATCTTGCAAGGACACTTATACATTATCATGAATCATTTCAACATCAATAAAACTATCTAAAATGCCTTAGATCATACATGCATGTCAATATATCATCACAAAACATCACTTTAAGCAACAAGACCCATACTCATCATCATAGATCATCATAGATCATCATCTAAACACTTTAGATCATCATAAATCACCTTAAAATCAACAAACCCAGAAGCAAATCTCGTGCATGTGCATCCAAAGTGCTTGCATGTGTGAATATAAGCATGCATGTGAGTGTAATGGTGATTTTAAGCTACTAGAGGTGTAGAGACTACCTTCTAAGGTTCTAAGAACACTGGAACGATGGTTGAACAGATTCTAAGCCCCCTGGAGCTGCTGGACTCGACAGAAACAGAAGGAAGGTGATGGTGCTCGAGCTTCTTCTTTGATCCCAAGCCTTCTAACCTTCACTTCCAAGCTTCAAAGAGTGTAACAATGGCTTCCAGAAGGATTTCCAGGTGAAGAAGACGCTCTTGAGTGGTCTGTAACTCGAGAAATACAAAGTAGAGCGGCTAGACATGATTACATCTTGGTTTTATAAAGATTTGCCGTCTGACACTCGTCGCGTACCGCGGAGAAGGCTCAAAAAGAGGCTCCGCGTACCGCGGCGGATTTCGGGAGTCAACTCCCCGCGATGTCTGTCGCGTATCGCGACACTTCTCCCTGTTGGGCCATCGCGTACCGCGATGGGCCCCTGAAGAGCCCAATAAGCCCTTTTTTTATGGGTTTGATCCGTTCGTCATCGTTTTCACGTTTCCGAACTATCGTTTGGCCTCGTTTGAACTTCCAAGTTCAGTGTGTGAGTGTTTCGTGCGGTTTCGAGTGTTGTGCTACACAATGTGCTTGACGTTCACCAACGTTCGTGTGTTTTGACACGTGTGTGTTGTTTGTCGATAATTCCATGAATTATCTAGTCAGGTGTCAGTGTTTGTACTGTCGTGCCACGTGTCACACTAAATTAATCTAATTCTAGTGCCACGTGTACATAAAGCATTTAAATAAACATTTAAATAAATACAAAGCTGACCTGGAAAATACGGGGTGTCACATCCTCCCCATGTTAGAAAGAATTTCGTCCCGAAATTCAACTTGCGTTGTTAGCATTTGTCTGTTCCGAGAACAGGTGTGGGTACTTTTGTTTCATCTGGTCTTCACGTTCCCACGTGAATTCCGGTCCGCGTCGCGAATTCCATCGCACTTTCACATTCGGTATCTTGCTGAGTTTGAGCTTCTTGGTTTCCCGGTCCATAATCTCCACCGGTTCCTCAACGAAGTTCAATTGTTCGTCGATTTGTATCTCCCCGAGAGGAATAACAAGTGTTTCATCAGATAGACACTTTTTGAGATTCGAGATGTGGAATACGTTGTGCACGCTGCTCAGTTCAACTGGCAGGTTTAGTTCGTAGGCTACAGGGCCTATTCGTTTTGTTATCTCGAACGGTCCAATGTAACGAGGGTTCAACTTTCCTCGTTTGCCAAACCGAATGACTCCCTTCCAGGGCGAGACTTTGAGTAACACTCTGTCCCCCACCTGAAATTCTAACGGTTTGCGTCTTTTGTCAGCATAGCTTTTCTGTCTGTCCCGAGCCGCTGCCATTCGTTTGCGTATTTGTACAATCTTTTCAGTTGTTTCGTGCACGAGCTCTGGTCCAGTCAGTTGGCTGTCTCCAACTTCTGCCCAGCAGATGGGTGATCGGCACTTACGTCCGTATAGTGCCTCGAATGGTGCAGCTTGGATGCTTGTGTGGTAGCTGTTATTGTACGAAAACTCAACTAACGGTAGATGAGATTCCCAGCTACTCCCAAAGTCAATAACGCATGCCCGTAGCATATCCTCCAGTGTCTGTATGGTTCGCTCACTCTGCCCGTCCGTTTGCAGGTGGTAAGCGGTACTCATGTCCAATCTCGTGCCCAAAGCCTCATGCAAAGACTTCCAGAAATGCGACGTGAATCGACTGTCGCGATCAGATATGATTGAGATTGGCACTCCATGCCGAGTGACCACTTCCTTCAAATAAATCCGAGTGAGTTTGTCTAGCTTGTCAGTCTCCTTGATAGGTAGAAAATGTGCAGACTTTGTCAGTCGGTCTACGATAACCCAGATGGTATCGCAACCACTTGTCGTCTTTGGCAGTTTAGTGATGAAATCCATGGAAATCTGCTCCCATTTCCACATTGGTAGTTCCGGTTGTTGAAGTAACCCTGATGGCTTCTGGTACTCAACTTTGACTTTTGAGCACGTTAGGCATTTACTCACGTAGGTTGCTATCTCAGCTTTCATGTTTGGCCACCAATAGGTTGTCTTCAGATCATGATACATTTTGTCAGAGCCCGGATGTATGGAATACCGACTCTTGTGTGCTTCGTCCATCACTACTTCTCTCAATCCTCCGTAGCGTGGAATCCAGATTCGATCCATTAAATAGTAAGCTCCGTCGTCTTTGGCCTTTATTTGCTTATCCATGCCACGCATGGCTTCAAGAGTAAGGTTTTCAGCTTTTAGAGCTTCCTGTTGTGCGATTCGTATCTGATTTGGCAATTCAGAATGAATCGTGAGTTGTAGAGCACGCACGCGTTTTGTTGTTTCCTTCCGGCTCAACGCGTCGGCCACTACGTTGGCTTTACCGGGATGGTACTTGATGGCGCAGTCATAATCGCCGATGAGCTCAACCCATCTTCGTTGCCTCATGTTTAACTCTTTCTGATCGAATATGTGTTGTAGGCTCTTGTGATCGGTAAAGATAGTGCATTTTGTGCCATACAAGTAGTGTCGCCAGATCTTCAAAGCGAACACTACCGCTCCCAACTCAAGGTCATGTGTCGTGTAGTTCTTCTCATGTACCTTCAGTTGGCGTGAAGCGTATGCTATAACCTTCTCGCGTTGCATCAGTACGCAACCGAGTCCTTGTTTCGAAGCGTCGCAGTACACCACGAAGTCATCACATCCTTCCGGTAGGGATAGGATGGGTGCAGTGCATAGTTTCTGTTTCAACAGGTTGAAAGCAGCTTCTTGTTTGTCTCCCCAATCAAATTTCTTATCCTTATGAGTCAAGGAGGTCAGTGATTGAGCAATCTTCGAGAATCCTTCGATGAATCTTCGGTAGTACCCGGCCAGACCTAGGAATTGTCGCACCTCAGTCGGAGTCTTGGGTGCTTCCCAGTTCTTAATTGCTTCGATTTTGGCTGGGTCTACGTGTATCCCCCGTTCATTAACCACGTGTCCAAGGAATTGGACTTCGCGAATCCAAAAGTCGCATTTTGAAAATTTCGCGTACAGTTGCTCTTTCTTCAGTAGTTCCAAGACTAGCCTTAGATGTTCGGCATGCTCCTCCCGATCCTTTGAATAAATCAGGATGTCGTCGATGAACACTATCACGAATTTGTCCAGGTAAGGTTTGCACATTCTATTCATGAGATCCATGAATACTGCTGGTGCGTTGGTCAGTCCAAAGGGCATAACCAAGAATTCGTAGTGTCCGTATCGGGTTCGAAAGGCAGTCTTAGGAATATCATTCCCCTGTATCCTCAATTGATGATAACCCGATCTTAAATCGATCTTTGAATAGTAGCTTGACCCTTGCAACTGGTCAAATAAGTCATCTATTCGTGGCAACGGGTATCGATTTTTGATCGTTACTTTGTTCAACTCTCTGTAGTCAATACACATACGGAATGATCCGTCTTTCTTCTTCACAAACAAGACCGGTGCTCCCCAAGGTGAGAAGCTTGGTCTGATAAATCCCTTGTCTAATAGCTCCTGCAACTGATTAGACAGTTCTTGCATCTCCGTCGGTGCTAGTCGGTATGGAGCTTTGGCAATTGGTGCTGCTCCTGGTATGAGGTCTATTTGAAACTCAACTTGTCGTTTCGGAGGTAGTCCCGGTAGATCCTCGGGAAATACTTCCGGAAAGTCGCGGACTACAGCTATGTCCTCAATCTTCTTTTCTTTCTTCGGATGTTCCGCAATGAGAGCTAGTATTGCGGTGTATCCCTTTTGAAGATACTTGTTTGCTTTTATGCATGACATGATGTTCAAAGGCACTCCCCGTCGTTCCCCCTGAATCGAGATCTGTTCACCGTTCTGCAACGTCACTCGTACAATTTTCTCGTTGCATACAATCTCGGCTTGGTTAGCGGATAACCAATCCATTCCAACGACTACATCAAAGCTTCCGAGAGTTACTGGCATCAGATCGATTTCGAGTTCGTGACCCGCCAATGCCATAACGCATCCTCGAAAAATGTGTTGCGTTTCAATCAACTTGCCGTCGGCTAATTCTACAGTATATTTATAGTCTAGCGGTGTAGGGGTAATGTCTAGCAATTCACTAAACTCACTAGATATAAAACTCCTATCGGCACCGGTATCAAATAATATGCTAGCGTGGACATTATTTAAAAGAAACGTACCGGTTACGATGTTAGGATCGTCTTTGGCTTCCCCCGAGCCAATCACAAACGCTCGTCCCTTGGCCGCTCCTCCTCCGGCCTTCTTCAACTGAGGGCAATCCCTCCTCATGTGGCCCGGCTTGCCACATTCATAACACCCTTTGAGAGTGTTTTGGTTGTTGTGCTGATTTTGTTGGTTGTTGGGATTGTTGTTGTTGATAGGAAATCTTGATCTGCAATCTTTGGCCATGTGACCATGCCTTCCGCACTTCAGGCATCGGTATCGTTCGCATTGCCCGGTGTGATGGTATGAGCATCGGTTGCACCGTGGGTATTTCCCTTGGTATACACCCTTCCCCTTATCATCGGGTTGGGTGGCAGTGAAAGCTCTGGCTGGTGCAGATCTTTGTTGTTGTTGAGGTTGATGAGTTTGAGGGTGGCTGGGTTCCCACTTCCTCTTCTGGCTTTCTTGAGGCTTCACGTGCTCGCCTCGTTTCGGTAGCTTGCCCTGTGCTACGGCTTGATCAGTCAGCTTATGAGCCAGTCTGATCAGTGGTTGGATGGTGGTGATGTCAGACGCCATCGCTATGCTTTGAAATTGCTCGGGCAGTCCACTGATGAACTGCTCGATTTTCTTGTATTCCGGCGTCACCATAGCCGGGCATAGCTTGCATAGCTCGTGAAATCGAGTGCAGTACTGCTCGATCTCAGATCCCACCATCTTATGCACCCAGAATTCAGCTTCCAACTTCCTGATCTCATCACGAGGACAATATTCATCTTGCAGTAGCCGGGTGAAGTCAGCCCATGACATGGAGTTGGCACCGTCCAACCCCAGGGTTTGAACATGGGTATTCCACCATGTGAGGGCCGGTCCCTCCAGTGTACCGGTTGCGTATTTAACCTTGTTCTCTTCAACACAGTCGCACATGGCGAACACAGATTCAACTTTCTCCACCCAGCGAAGCATCCCAACAGCTCCCTCAGTCCCCTTGAACTTGTGGGGGTGGCAGTTCAGAAAGGATTTGAAAGAACATCCTTTGTTGTTGTTCCCTTGCGATCCTGCTGGTCAGAAACCAATGTCGTGTGTTAGTGCGTGACATCTACACTGTGTTAGTCATGTTAGGCAAGTGTTAGTACCGTTGTTAGTGCCACTAGTCTCGCTGGCGTGCTTGTTCGCCTCGTACTCCGCAAGCATCCTGTTGAATCTGCGTTCAACCATCATGTTGATCCTTGCCTTTTCGGCCTTACGTTTGAGTCTCAGGGCATTAGCTCCTCTTCCCGACATATTCTATACGGAAGGTTAGAATATTAGTTAGCATGAGTTAGAGTGTTAGCCAATGTTATGAGAGAAGGTAAGTCAGATGTCATGTCAGAAGTCAGATCACATGTCATGATAGTAGTCAAGTCAGATGTTATGTCATCAAGTAGTCATGGTCATAAATGCGATATGTAAAACAAAACATAATTCTCATTAATAATAAGCTTGAAGTACAATAATTTCAAAAGGAAATACATAATAAGTTCTTCGAGCACATCCCGCTCGTCTAGGCCAAAATAAGAAAAATACAAAATAACAGGGTCCTCTAGTCCGAATCCATAGAGACGTGTGAAATGTCGCTGGCAGCGTCTCCGTCATCATCATCCTCCTCCGGGTCCTCATTAGGATCCTCGTCAAAGTCCTCTTCTTCGAGGTCCTCGGCCTCGAATTCAGGACCATCCTCTTGAGGTGGTTCCTCAATAAACTGTGCAGCCCATGCGTTAAGCATGGCATCGCTAGCCTGCACCATCGCCTGAGTTTTGGTTATGTCGGTCCGATTCTCGGTGATACGCACATCATGCTCCTGCATGACGTCAACGACCTGTCCGTGCTGGGTCATCAGTTGAGACACTTGGAGACGTAGAGTCTCCATCTGTGCCTCTAATCTGTTGTTGCGTTTCTCCAGCCTATCGTTTTGTCTCTCTAGTCGATCGTTCTTCTCGTGAAGAGCCCGAACCTCTTCCGATAGTCCCCTAGTCTTCCAGACCTCCCGTCGAGTGCAAGCAACATGTGCCGCGAAGGCCTGTTCCATCGGCATTCCGAATGGTGGTAGTCGATGTCCTGGAGCGGTGTCGCCGGGATATCGATATGGAGGTACTCCCTCCTCGACGATCCAACTATGGAGTATAGCGGGAAGCCATCCCCAATATCTGGCCCGTGTAGCGTCCCTAGCCCGCCGATCCATCTCGGCGTCAACCTGGGCTACGATATCATCAATCCGTCGCCGGCTCTCTGCAGCCATGTCGTCAGTGGTAGGGTGTCGGTCTGCGTTCCTACCGGTGCTGTCATTGTTGGCCATCCTGTAAGTTCTTCGTTAGTAAGCAACAGTTCAATAAGTAACAATGTCATCAATGTGCAAGTTCTACGTGTAGTGTCTAGAGTTGAGCAATGGCTATAGTCTAAGTTTACTACATGCAAACCTAGTTCCCTATAACCAAGGCTCTGATACCAGTCTGTCACACCCCCAAATTCCCACTCGTGGCGTATGTCCACGTGGATGTGACGTGTCCAGAATCACAGCTCAAGGTCATATAGAACACCTCTATATGCGTTTACAAATCCAAGTTTGACACATACACTCACAAAATAGTTTGCAGCGGATTAAAAGTTATCATGTCATATTGCAGCGGAATATCAAATGTTTGACCAAATGCAGCGGAAATGTAAATAGTTTAACACAACATTGTTTAACAAAATAAAAGTAAAATGTTTTCAAAACGACAGAATGCATGTAAGTCCCTATGCTCGTCCCTTAATTTGTGCAATCCTGTCCTCATGCTAGCCGCGCTAGTTACCTGAGAACACAAGTTAGAAAAAGTGTCAACACAATGGTTGGTGAGTTCACAGGTTTTGATATACATATATAGTAAGAAAGTGTGTCATGCTGTTTATCATATGTTAGTACCGAGCCCTTGGCCCAAAGTGTCAGTGCGTCACTACCGAACTAGACTTGTTTGTCCTTGCCTCCGCTATGTCTCGTATCCATAGCAAGTTAGGTCAGAGTTTGCACGGGTTATGACATCCAGTCAACATAGTGCCCCGTGGGGTTAGTCATTCCCTAATGGATCCATCCAAATCTACCACGTTGTTCGTACATTAACGGTAAGACTTTGTGAGGGCTTAATACGAGTTCAACACTTAATGTTTGTCCAATAACCCAGCATACACCAAATATGTTTGTACAGTAATAAATGTTTGACTCGATGTAACTAGTATTCTCCCCCTATTTAAAAGCGTTTGAAAAAGAGTAAAGAGGGGCCGTAAACTCACCTTAGTGATGTGAACGTAAGTATGCGTAAGCTCCTGATGTAGTAGGCACGTCAGTCACCGGCAACCTATATCGTATACCGTACGTGAGTTCGTGTATGTGACCGTGCTAGTGTCTGTGTTAGTGCTCGTGTTCGTGTCCAACAACCCTTGGTTGTTCATGTTTGTCCGTGTCGGTTCTCAATGACCGTGTTTGCTCGTATTGGTCCATATTGACCGTGTTTGACCGTGTTTGACCGTGTTTGACTGTGTTTGACCAAAGTTGACCGTGTCAAATCAACGACCCGTTGGTGAACCGTGTGACGGTTGTGAATCGTGTAGCAATCGTGTAAGTGTTTGTCGTGTGCAAAACGTGCATGTCGCGTCTATGGACAACTTACTATTTATAGTAAGTTTCCATTTATGGAAAGTTCACAAAGCATGTCGGTGTTAGAGTTCTAGCATGCTCAATGGTCCTACGGGGTCATGTTAACACGTAACACATTATCATACAAGGTCATATACGTCGTTTATAGCAAGTTAGCACATAAAAGTTTCCTAAAATGGAAAGTTTCCATTTTTAGCATACGTGACATCGGAAACCATCTAACTTAGCATCTAATCATCATGTCATAGCATTATAAGTCATTTAGCATGCTCAAATCATTCAACACGTTGACAAATCGGTTTTTGTAAAAATAAAGTTACTAAATATAGTAACTTTCTAGTTTTTCATGAAAATGACCATTCTATCATTCCTAAACCATTTTCACATCATCATTCATCATAATAAGCTATTTACTAACGTCTAATCATGTCAACATAGTCTAAATCATCATCCATCAATATTTTTACCCAAAAAGTTACTAAATATAGTAACAATGTTGAAAATGACCATAATAATATCAAGATCACATTCTTAGGTTTCTAATCATCATAATATCATCCAAATAGCAATTTCACATACATGCATGTTCATCAAATACCCTAAATCATCAACTTGTAACTAAAAAGTTACTAAAAATAGTAAGTTTGCCTCTAAATCACATTTTGACCATCATAACCACAATCTAATCTTGCAAGGACACTTATACATTATCATGAATCATTTCAACATCAATAAAACTATCTAAAATGCCTTAGATCATACATGCATGTCAATATATCATCACAAAACATCACTTTAAGCAACAAGACCCATACTCATCATCATAGATCATCATAGATCATCATCTAAACACTTTAGATCATCATAAATCACCTTAAAATCAACAAACCCAGAAGCAAATCTCGTGCATGTGCATCCAAAGTGCTTGCATGTGTGAATATAAGCATGCATGTGAGTGTAATGGTGATTTTAAGCTACTAGAGGTGTAGAGACTACCTTCTAAGGTTCTAAGAACACTGGAACGATGGTTGAACAGATTCTAAGCCCCCTGGAGCTGCTGGACTCGACAGAAACAGAAGGAAGGTGATGGTGCTCGAGCTTCTTCTTTGATCCCAAGCCTTCTAACCTTCACTTCCAAGCTTCAAAGAGTGTAACAATGGCTTCCAGAAGGATTTCCAGGTGAAGAAGACGCTCTTGAGTGGTTTGTAACTCGAGAAATACAAAGTAGAGCGGCTAGACATGATTACATCTTGGTTTTATAAAGATTTGCCGTCTGACACTCGTCGCGTACCGCGGAGAAGGCTCAAAAAGAGGCTCCGCGTACCGCGGCGGATTTCGGGAGTCAACTCCCCGCGATGTCTGTCGCGTATCGCGACACTTCTCCCTGTTGGGCCATCGCGTACCGCGATGGGCCCCTGAAGAGCCCAATAATCCCTTTTTTTTATGGGTTTGATCCGTTCGTCATCGTTTTCACGTTTCCGAACTATCGTTTGGCCTCGTTTGAACTTCCAAGTTCAGTGTGTGAGTGTTTCGTGCGGTTTCGAGTGTTGTGCTACACAATGTGCTTGACGTTCACCAACGTTCGTGTGTTTTGACACGTGTGTGTTGTTTGTCGATAATTCCATGAATTATCTAGTCAGGTGTCAGTGTTTGTACTGTCGTGCCACGTGTCACACTAAATTAATCTAATTCTAGTGCCACGTGTACATAAAGCATTTAAATAAACATTTAAATAAATACAAAGCTGACCTGGAAAATACGGGGTGTCACAAATGTCTTCTACTTAATCTTTACTACAACATAGATTAATCATGTTGATGATGATGGTTGAGGCACGTATTTTATACGCTTCCCTTAAAACAGATTTCGCGTCTCCTCTAAAGACAAACGCGTCTGTCTCCCAGGGTACAACAACCGAAACAGTTTGTGTACTGCCGAGAATGTCCACACACCCGAGGTATCACCGAATATATAATATGTTTAGAATTGATAGGAAATATATGAAGTTTGATGGTGGATGAACAAGAGAGAACATATCTCTCACATTTTACACAACTTAGTTCAAAATCAAATCAAATCAAAAATTGAACATACAAGTTCATTATTTATACCCAAGATTTGAAACTTGTTCATTTAACTTGTACCAATGAACCATCTCTTATTAAGATGTACTTATGACTTGAATTTAAATGTCATAAACAAAATACTAAATAAAACTTTATTTAAGAATTTAGTTTAAAAGATGTAATCAAGTTTCATATTCCACCTTTCAACCACTCAACTTAGGGATCAAAATCCCATTCATAACTTTAGTAAAAAAACATATTTTTACTAAATTTCCAACAATCCCCCACATGAATGGAGATTGATAAAACATAATAAATTTCAATGACACCTCGACAGTTGAGTCTTGCATAGGATAGGTAGGAGTTACCCTTTGAACCTTCCCTTGTAAAACATACTTAGTTTACTAGCTGTTGGTAGACGCGATGTCCTTGAACCTACAACTGTTTGAATAAACGACAATACGCTTCACACAAGACTCTCCTTAGTCGGGCACATCCCCTCACTGTCGTGTCCAATAATGGTCCTGGAACACTAGCCTGGTTCTGTGAAAGCTCTAGAAATTGCACACCCCACAATTTCATTCGAAGCGACCCCACTTCTCTTTCACATTGGTGATTTTAGTCAAATCATTACACTACAAGAAATTTGGGTCTTTATCTACAAATAGTATGTGTGGTTAAAAGCCTATTATGTGTTGTTAATTGTCTTTACCTACACATAAATTAAGTATTATGATGTGTTGCCTCACAACTGTTGAGATAGATCATTACCTACACATCAATTATATGTAGGTGTACATAAAGATTTACCTACACATGTATGTGTAGCTAAAACTAATTAATATGTGTTGTTAGAATTATAATGATTTGTAAAAATTTAACACAATATGTGTAGGTAATAATCTTCAATTGCATTCAAATAAATACAAAATATTCAAATGCAAATAGATACCAAAATAACCAAATTTAATTGAAAATATGAACACATCATCATTCAAATTACAAATGAAAGTACAAGGTATACAAACTGAAATACTCAAAATAACAAAACATAAGTTATTTATAAGTCACTACAGGTTGCGAAAAATAATAAAACTAACTCACTCCTCAACATTTTCATCACTCTGATGCACTGTTGTAAAAGTCGGTCTCCAAGGCCGAGTACTCTCCGAGTACTCGCTCCAAAGAGTTGTTCCGAAGCCGAGTATTTCCTGAGTATTACCCGAGTACTCCCGTCTAGGGCCGAGTACTCTCCGATTACTCGCTCCAAGGATCTGTTCCGACCTAGGAGTGCCTAGCGACTTTTGCAACCATGCTCTGATGTATCATTTTGAGATTGTCCTCTTGTTTTTGGTAAAGGTGTCATGAGATTCTTTTCAATCAGTATTTGTTGCATTGTTGCACATGTCTCTTTCAATGTTTCAACTTCATCCACAAGTTCATTGTAAGTAGGATGCTTTGATTTCTAATTAATATTCGTGAAGTTACTACAAATATTTGGATCATGTCCCTAATCATGCAAACGAACTGAGGTTCGTCCAAATACATTTTCAAGAATTGACTTGTCGTTCATTGATTCCACATAATGTTGGCTTCTCAACTTCATCATATCTTTCTGTTAGAGAAAAAAATGTTTGAACAAATTTTCAACTTCATCAATAACCATGCAAATGGCGTAATATAAAAGATAGACAAATGAAAACAACTAAATAATCATTGTGTTTGTAGAACTAATTTCAAATGCTTAAAATTATGTGAACAATTAAAGATAGTAAACATACATTCTAACATATTCAATCGTTTAATTGTTTGGGTTACTAAATATAACTTTTTAACCTCAATTGATAGGTTAATCTGTGCCATTCATGGACTTGCCAATAGATAAAGAAGGAGGTGTTGTCATGTCAACATTGTTATGTTATAACTTGAGATGGCTTTCAAAAGATTACAAAATCATTAAAGTAATAAGAGAGTAGCTGCCAAAATTGCTCAAATGAGACAAAGTATCATATTCTAGGAACCAATAAGAACATATTCTAAAAATTAAGATAATTGATTTTGTTAGTGTACTTACTTGGGCAATAAAATATCATCTGTAGACATAGTTGGTATTACATTTATAATCGCTAGATCACCATGGATAAACACACTGCAAAATTTTAAACATTCAAACATATGAACAAACAAAATGAACATTGAACTAATAGTTAAAAGAATTCTATGAACCAATAAAATCTAATTAAAATTTTACAAAACCAACATAACTCAAAATCTTGTTGATACAAATCCATGGATCAAGATTTCAAAAAAAAAAAACAAAAAAAAAACAAAAAAAAACAAAAAAGGTAATCTTAGTTGTTATAACAAAACAACATGCCATAAAGTAATATTTTTTCTTAAACTATGTTATATATATGGAGTCCCAAAATATATATTTAAAGATCAAGTTAACTATCCTAGTAAACTAAAGTATGTAGCAAGAGTAAAGTGTACTGAAACTAACCTTACTATGTGTGTAGATGGTATGGTGATGGTAGGTAAAGAGCATCAACATGATTTTTATGATGATGACTATAACTGATAATAGACCGTGTACCTCTGTTGATGTTTGAAAAGATATCTTGTAACCAAAGCTTAGTTATATCAAACTATAACAAATTTTCAGATTATAGAAATTGTTATACACACACTAAACACACAAATATGTATCTGTTAATAATGTTGCATTAATATGCAAATAAATTTTGACTTTTTTTAGATTATAATATGAAATATCACAACTGGTGCAAACACATCTGTGGTAAGTAGCTAACCAAGGCCTAGCACCACAAACCGAACTCAAATAAGAATTATAAAAAAAACAATAGACATTTCTAGTAATTGCTAAATCTAAGGTCATATCGTTAGAAATTTACTTATTTACATCACATCATCTCATAATTCATCTTATTATCATAATTCATTATATAAGTTGCTATGATAAATCAGTAAATTGGCAGCACAAAACTCCCCAGTAATCACTTGATACGTTTGACCAGAGAGATTAAAATAGCAAAGTAATCCAAACAGTTATAATGTGACAGTCATAAGTGTAATAAGGAAAAAAGAGACCGTGATTCTTTAACAAATGCCAACAGCAAACATAGCAAAAAATCAAATATAGGTTTTAAAACTCAAAAAACTAAAAGAAAAATAGAAGAGATATGCTACCTTTTAACAATATGAAGCTCACCAATGAGCATTCCATCTGAACGGATTATCAAATTAGGGTTCACAAATAGTTTGAACAACAATATATTAATGCAAAATAGAACTAATTTGATGCCTGTTTATCCTTGGATTTAGGTGCATAATCTCTTCGACAAAGCATCACTTGAATCCTCTTAACCCAAAGCACCAACACAAATTCTAATGCATAGAGGAAGGGTCGATGAACAATCCATTCGCAAACAAACAAAACTCACCGGAAATTTGATCGGTAGAAACTTTACATACGAACACACACACACAATTAACACAAGAAAAAGAAACCCTAGATACATTAACCTTGTTAAACAGTGACAACAGATGGAATTATCAAACTAAAAGAGAGGCCGAGAGGGTTCACCGAGGACGGATGAGAAGAAGTCGAGCGGTTGAGGCAATCATGGAGTACGATGAAATTAAACTGACGTGAGATAAACAAGAGATCCTCAATGAACCAATAAATCATATCGTGCTGGGTTCAAATCTCGGGTTTTATTAAATTATTGTTTATTTTATAACTCTTACTTTGGTGGTAGATATGATTGGGTGATGTTGTTAATGGTACCAATAAATCATATGATATTAAGAAATCCGTTAATAATTCAAAAAATTAACCGTTCAAATAAAAAGAAGCAAGACTCGAAAACGTGCGTGGTTGGGAAATTAATGCTTCAGACCCACTTTTGTTATGCTAATAATTGTGCAGGAAAATATATGGATATTAAAAAGAATCGTATATCACACTCTAAACACAACATGCACTTCATTGTTCATATTTGTTTTTATAGAAAAGGTAATAATAATAACAATATAATAATTTCGTTGTGTTTTAATATATAATAATAATAATATTAATAATGATAATTAGTGTGTTAGGCATGAATTTTTCTATAAAAAATATACAACTTGAACCTGAGTTAGCTAGTTCTACTTTTTTTAACGAGAATTTGGATCACCGATATGTAATAAACTCATCCGATCACATCCACAGTAGAAGAAAACCCACCATTGGTCGGTAAAGCAAGTGTGACATACAAAAAGTGCCACTAAAACCAAAATTAGTGGCATAAAAGTTAAATGCTGCTAAAAAAACGTGTGCCACTAAATGACATTTTATTCGTAGTGTATTTGTAGGTATTAGTTTTATCATATATTTAGAAAATAAAATAAAAAATTGTATACTTGATTTATCTACGCATTTATTTATAAAAATTTTGTGTAGGTAAAACATAATCAATTATCCATACATATTTACTTTTTTACATGTGTGTAGAAAATTTACCTACACATAACATAAATTTGTCACATGTGTGAGTAATTCAACATTTGATTAATGGAAAATTTGGGGGTCGGGGATTTTCCAACTAATGTTAAGTGTAGCTAAATTGTATTGCTAACACATATTAAGTGTTGGTTGTTATAAAAATATAATATCAACTATTACCCACACATATACAAGTGTAGGTAAATTATGTGTTGGTAAACACTCTAATTTCTTGTAGTGTTAAAAGCATTAAGGTTTTGATTGATTTAAACAAAATATTTAACCATGTTATGCTTAACCTCACAATAATGTCACTGAGTTTTATAGGAATGGACTAGGACGTATTTAAACACCTTTTTACAGTTTAGGAGGATATATATCAACATATATATTAGCTTATACATCAATTGTATGACTATGCCTCCACAGTGACCACGCTAGATATATGAATTAGTTGTCCTATTGAACCTAGATCTTGGGATCTCCAATCAACTAGGTTAGGTTTCCTTCAAATATCTCTTTACATGGGCTTTAGTCACATTCCTCAACTTAATCTCTCATATTATTGGATCCAAAACATTATCTTTGACTTCACCATGTCAAAAACGATAATTTGCAACTGAGATAAGTTGTTCTAACGTGTTCTTGACTCATAAGTTATACTAGCCATTTTTTCAATTTATAAGACTATAACCAGTGATCTCAACTTGGATCTAGTTATATTACCATGTCTTAAGAGTGATTTTAAACTCATTTCAAGGCTAAATACGTTTCCACTTTTACAGATTGGCATTTGAGTCCAACAACTTGATTAACTCAATCGTGTGCCCCATTTGGTCATAAGTTTACAATAGTTACTTGGATTACTAAGATCCTTATTACCAAATATTTCACACAATTATCTTAAGAGCAAACAACCCCCACATTTGAGTCTTATTGGATAACCATCATCCAATTAATAAGATGTATTTTTCTTAACTGTGAAAAGTTCACCTTTTCCACAAGAGGTGAGAAACTTCTCAAATACCATTTGGCTTCTCCTCCACATTGCTTGCATTCTGATTAAGTTTGAGTAATATTCTCTTTTGATGACTCTGACACCTATGATAAGATATCAAACATCTATATCTTTGTGTCATTGAGTTCATCCATATATATTACTCTATGAGTTCTCCTCATATGAACCGAATAGAAGTATCACCTATTTAATTGCTCCTTTAAAGTTATCTTTTCTTTTAAGCGAATGAAGTTATGTTCATAAACTACAAACTTGCAACTCATTCTCATGCCATCACATATATTGAATGTTTAAAGTTAATTTAATCTCCGCAGAGCATCTAAATTAACATGTATTAGTCTAGCATGCTTTAGACTAAAATATTAGCATGTGAACAGAAGATGCATCATTCTGATCAATCACAACTTCTAAAGATAACACATTATCTTTACAAACATTCATATCTTAGTATAGACAAGAGTGATGAGATTTTAAACCCTTAGTTTAAGAAAACTCATAACCATAGTTAACTTCATCCATTATATTGGAACATAACTCATTTGCATTAAATCTATAAGGCTTCACCATTTAATCATAAGAACTTAAACATAATTCTTAACTCAAGTCACTTTCGTGAACACATTCATCAACATATGATGAATGATGTTTGTATAAAGTGATTTATACATTTATATTGTTGTTTCAACGAAACCATGTATTAGGATACTCTCCCAAATTTAAGGATAAATCCTCCACATAGTTTCAATAACGTTAATGGCTGTAACATAATCTACAAGACCATAACTATTGTAAGTATCTTTAATAAATGTGCAAAATTTATTAAGATTATTTACAATAATAACATATATTTATTTCATATGTTATAGTAATCAGAAGACACTTATGAATCTCCATGTTGATGCTCTCAACATTACACGACATCTTTCGTTTTTGTGTATTTCATCTTAGTGCACTCACCACGTTACATTTGATGTTTAATTTGCGACTTGCAACATAAGTAATGATCACAACTCCCTCGTTGTATACATGCAAATCACTACTTGTACTTTCCGTTAAAATATGTATTTTTATTAAAATTTAAAATTAAAACCCTCCAACATTTCAATATCATTTTATTATCTTTAAATCAACTTGTTTATTTTAAAATAAATAAACTCAAGTTGCAGTTGAACATAATAAAATATAATAAACAACATATTTTAAACGGATACAAGAATGATATATACACATCAAGTCTGAAAGTGTTATTTCTTCAACACTGTCATCATTTATCAAAATCATCGTAAGTGACCTTGTTTGATGGTAAGTTTTGAAGTCCTCCTTCAATAGAAAGTCATGTTTCATTATGACATATAACAAATTAATTTCAAATTTTCATTTGTTGTATCTCATACTATGTATTTAGAATGCTCTTCTAAGTTTGTAGACACATAATCCACATAATTTCAAACACAATGAAAGCAATAGAAGCATCTATATGTCATTATCACTTTATAATAAATCCCACAGAATTTATTAATATAGTTAACTATAACATATATCTCTTTCATATGTTATAGTGATTATTGTGCATAAACGCATGTGTTATCTTAAGATATTGAACACAACCAACACACCAAAACAAATGTTTATTTGTAACAGTTTAAAAAGACATATAGATGAGTTCTAAACATCAAGTCATATAGTGTTACTATCTTGAACACTTTCGGTACCTGACATTTCAATGTCATCTAGCTCCATATCACTCCAAAGTTCAAGTCGGTACATTCCATACTTAATGTTCCAACCGCATTGAACTTAACATTTTCCTTTTTACGAAACATACGCCATTTTTCTGTTGATGCAAGTAAAATCGAGTAACCCTCGATATTCAACTTGGTCGCAGAAATTACACCCTTATTTATGCTCGGGACATAATAAACATCTTTTAGAAATAGGGAATCTCCTGTGGACATTTTAAGTTTCACATTCCCAACTCCAACAGTTTGTGTCATATCACCATTGATCATTATAATGCTTCTTTTTATGGCCCGATAGTCCATAAAATCATTAAGATCCGAAGATGCATGAATGGTTGCACCAGTCATGAGAAACCATCCTCAATATGCAGTGACACGTATCTTTTGGGATAAACCAAAAATAGCCCCAATAACAACATCTTCATTCTTTTGTTGTTTCATCTTGAAACTTCTAATCAAACCATCACAAATCGTTTTAAAATAAAACGATTACACAAATCGTATCTAACTTTCAAGTAAGATAATTAAATTGTTTACATAAAACAATTCATTATTTATAACATATTTTTTTTTAATAATCATATTAGAATTTACTCGATTATAAAATCGTGTCTAATGTTCATGTTAGATAATTGAAAAAATGCTTAAATAAAGCAATTTTATTATATAAGTCATGACTAACACGCACATTAATAAAATGTTTATATAAACATTTTTATCTAAACATACTTCTATCTCGTCATAGAAATAAACCACAAAATTTTAAAGATTTTCTATTTATATAAGAAACCAATTCTAACTCTCCCGTTAGAAATTAACGATTACAAAACCCATTTCTAAAGGATTTTGGTTTATATAAAATAAACCGGTTCTAACACACTTGTTAAAAATAAACGATTACCAAAATCGTTGTAGAACTTATCATGTTTATACAAAATAAACGGTTCTAACACACTCGTTAAATATAAACAAATACAACATTGTTTTGAAAACCTTTTGGTTTGTAGAACAGACCGGAAAACATCACAACTTACGTACCCGATCTCGCGCAAGTTCTAGTTCGTTAACCAACGGTAGTATGATTCGATCCGGTGTTCAACCGTGTTGACCAAAAACCGTATTTTGTTGGCTGCAAAACCAACGATGTTCCACGTTGATTTTCTAGAAAATCAAAGGCAAAGAGACATCGATTATAAAAAATAAATCTTCTTTATTATTCGACGGTTTACAAAGATGGTAAATTGCTTTTTAAAAAACCAATCAAATAACAGTCATTAATTGGAATATAATGGTGTATGATTGCAGCTTACCGTTTCAAATTTTTATTAAATTTGACGCCATGTATTCCCACATTTTGACATTTGATTTAATTTCAAATATTACATTTTAGCCCCTTATCTTTTGGCCTTTATTTATTAAAAGAAAATACCATTTCAATTTAATGCAAGAATCCTTTTGATTTTGCACACAATTACTCATGCATTTAAAACAAATATGTGCGTTAATATTCAAATGTTATATTTCAACCCTTCATCCGACTTTTAATATACATTTTTCTTAACACATACTTTATTACTTTTAATATTCATCTTTCAACAAGTTAATCTTTATCTAATACTCCGTAATAATTAGTAGTATTTTGTTGTAACTTTGCCAACAAAATTCACAAGGTTTTTATTGGAAACGCAATCGGCAACTATCAATACCAACAAAATCAGTCTAACACGTATGTTAGATATGTCAAACAATTAAAATCATCTAAACACAAATGGTTCAATAAATCATTCATTTTATAACACGATAGTTTGGATTATCAATTGTACTCCAATTAAATCCAAATTTATTGTACTAAATTTGTTATTTCCCATATTATACTCAAAATATCCAAAATGTTATGTATTTTAATATTTCGTGAACCCAAAATCCTTAGTAGTAAGGTTTTAAATTTATTTTAATTATTTCACGAAATTCTGTTTTAAGATTGTAGGAGGTGGGTCACGTTTTCTTAAAATAATAATAAAATATATTACGATACTCTCGTTATATTTGGGAAACAAACTAGTACAATATTATGTATCGTAAATAAACGATAATAACTATATAAAATTAAATATGTATATATATATATAATATTATATATATATAATTCAAACCGTTTTCTGCATCAAATTCTTCGTAACTCTTTCTTGTAGTATTCTTGAATGTCTTCTACTTAATCTTTACTGCAACATAGATTAATCATGTTGATGATGATGGTTGAGGCACGTATTTTATACGCTTCCCTTAAAACAGATTTCGCGTCTCCTCTAAAGACAAACGCGTCTGTCTCCCAGGGTACAACAACCGAAACAATTTGTGTACTGCCGAGAATGTCCACACACCCGAGGTATCACCGAATATATAATATGTTTAGAATTGATAGGAAATATATGAAGTTTGATGGTGGATGAACAAGAGAGAACATATCTCTCACATTTTACACAACTTAGTTCAAAATCAAATCAAATCAAAAATTGAACATACAAGTTCATTATTTATACCCAAGATTTGAAACTTGTTCATTTAACTTGTACCAATGAACCATCTCTTATTAAGATGTACTTATGACTTGAATTTAAATGTCATAAACAAAATACTAAATAAAACTTTATTTATGAATTTAGTTTAAAAGATGTAATCAAGTTTCATATTCCACCTTTCAACCACTCAACTTAGGGATCAAAATCCCATTCATAACTTTAGTAAAAAAACATATTTTTACTAAATTTCCAACATAACCATTGAATAAAATAGACGGTTATGCAAATAAGGAAAGTCTGTAAAGGCACTTTTGCAAAAAAAGTAACAACCAACCATTCTAATGTAACTTATTGCAAAAGCATCTCTACATGACTGAAATACAAAGTAACCACTGCATGATGTGAATTGGACCATTGGTGATAAGTCAAACAATAACACCAAATTGGAAACATTACACCAATCAATGTCTGAGGAGGAGATTCAAGGAAGATAGTATCGAAGAAGAATGAGATGATCTGGCTAAACCAAAGCTCAGCTCCTTTAAGAGGGGGAGTTAGATACTTAAGCAAGGTACAACACATTCAACTATCTAACACTCTCTACAATTCTTACGATTACCTTCCATTTCCTCCAACCGGTTCTTATTCTCACGCCGAAGACCCGACCACAAGAGACACCTCATGTGGTGAGACTAACGGTGTGTTTGTGGTGATCTTAGCAGGACTTGATTATCAGCAGGAAGCCGGAGGCCTTTGAAGCAACACGGGTCAAGATGGGTAACCAAAAACTATGAAAATGCAATAGATTCAAACATTTAAGAATAATTACTAACATATTTGATGGGAGAATCACTAAAAAGTATCTAAATGAACTATTTGTTTACTTATAATGCATCTTAAGTCAAACTAAATTGATGTTTTTTAAGAACAATCCATTTAGACCCGAATATATTTTGCTTAAAACCTGTTATGACCCGCACTCATCCTGACCCGAAACCGTTATAAACCGTTACCCAACCCGTCCATTTTACCAAGCATAATTATCTTCTAAATCTATTGTCACCAACGGTCGGTTTATTTCCATTTAAATATATACTACTTCTTGTTGCAAGTTTGTGTTAGGGTTATTTTAAACTTACACACAAGAATTTAAATTTACACACATATACGCGTTGCATATAGACTATTAGATGCAAATACCCTACAAGGGTTAATCAATCAATGAATGATCTCAAAAGGAAATTATATGTTATGGGATAGTTATGGTAATCTTATACCTCATCATGTCAATTTAATTGTCCATGTTAACACGGGGTGTTCATCGGTTCGGTTATCGGTTTATACGGTTTGTTCAGTTCGGTATGTTCGGTTTTTGAAAAAAAACCTATTTGTTAACCGAATCGAACCGAATTCAATGAATGGTTATCCGAACCGAATTCTAACCGAATTCAATTCGGTTCGGTTTCGGTTATAACTGAACAAACCGAATTCAACCGCTCTAACCGAATTCAGTAAAATTCGGTGCAGATGGAGGTCGAGGTCGGTGACGGTGCAGAGAGGCATACAACTCTTAGAGATCGAGGTCGATGCTTGGAGCTGATGGCAGATGAGTGCATACAGCACCTAGGAGCTAATGGCGGATGAGAGCATACATCACCTAGAGATCGAGGTCGATACTTGAGCTCCTGGTGCAAATGGAGAATGAGAGCATACATCACCTAGGGTTTGAGGCTTTGAGCTGATGGCGCAGATGCAGAGAGCCAGAGATCGATTTTGGAGAGTTGGAGGGGATAATCGGCGGTAGTGGATACTGGATATGGAGACCTAGGGTTTTACTTTTATCATATATAATATATATATAAATTAAAAATATATTTAATTAAATATTTGGTTTAAACGGATAACCGAACAAACCGAATTCAAAAAAAAGTGTAACCGAATTCGAAATCGGTTACTGTTAATAACCGAAACGAAAACCGAATTCAGATTTTGGTTCTGTTTTTTTCGGTTACAGATACGGTTCGGATAACGTTTTAAACGGTTTTCGGTTATTTTGAACACCCCTAATGTTAAGCTTGAATATGATTATCTGATGCTACATCAAATGGTATTTGAAGTAAATTTGATTGAAACAGTATAACATGATACATGACCTTGCTGAAAAGAAAATTACATTAATTTGATGTAAATTTGATTGTGTGTAATATGAATCCTTTAGTTTCATATCAAAAGGTTGTTCAAATCTTAGATTATTATTAAACTTGACTATACCCCGTGTGTTACACGGATTTAATATAAATTATTAAATAGCTAGTAATAAAAATTTATAAATTTTAAATAATATTTTTAATTTAAACGATTAAATTACGTATTACTGTATTAGCAAGTTCTCTAAGTATTAAATCAATGATCAAAAACATTATTTTAAGAAATTAATTTTTAAAAAGTTAATACTAGAAAATGTCATTTGTTTATAAAAATAAAAAAAATAAAGAAAGAAAGAAAGAAAAAACTATTGTTTAAAATCTATGCATTATATAGTCTATTTTATTATTTTAAAATTTTGTTTGTTTAGAATGCATGATTTTTAGAAAAAACAATTTCTAAAAAAATACCGATTTAAAATATTTTTATCTCTAAAATTATTTATTATTAGAAAAAATCCATATCTTAGAATTTATTTAAAGTGATTGTTTAATAAAATATTATTTTTAATTGATTATAAAACCTTTTAGTATTAAAAAAGTCAATAATATCATTAATATTATAATTATTGAATATGTGAGTTAATATACTTTTAATAAGAGTGAGAATTTAATAAGGTGATAAGAAGTTACCAAATGGTACTATTAGCCTAAAATTATAACAAGTGACAAAAACATATTTTTATTTATTATAAGACTATCCACAGCGGTCACCCCACTGTAAACCCTTCCCCACTGAAATTTCATGCCACGTCACCACCCCACTGAAAACCTTAAACACCTACAATGGTCACCCCACTGAAAACCCTTCACCACTATTCCACGTCATCAACATTTTTTAAATTTAATTGATTTATTTAATTTTTTTTTGCAAACTAAAAATAATAAACTTAGAATTTAATTAAACCATTCAAATAAAGATACAAATAAAATAAAAATTACATTGCAAATTTAAATTAAAAAAACATACAAAAAAACTAACAATTCGAATAAAATTTAACGATATTTATCCAAGAGTTTCTTTTTCATTTTTTTCATTATTTCAAGATCTTCGTCGTCGAGCTTGTCGGGAGGCATAGACTCAAGTGTTCTGAGGTCGGCTCGGAGAGTTTTCTCTTCGTGCATTTTTTTCCTTTCTTCGTGTTTTTGTTTTTGAAAAGTTGTGAAAGCTTGGAGTTGATCAGCGAGTTCGGTTGTTGACGGGTTAGAGGAGACGGTTTGACGACTCGAAGAGGAAGCATGTTTTGTTGTATCTCGACCCGTCGGTCTAACCGGTTCCGGTGGGATGTCGAATTCGGCTTCTTCTTCGTCATCCTCGAGGTTAACCACGTAATTTGTATGTGCGGTCGAACCCCCCGGAGAATATTCGTTCGATTCGGAGTTTTTGGTTCTTTTTGAAGAACCTTGGACCTCGTTACCTTCTTGGTAAAGAAAACGGAATTTTGGCGAGTCTTTTATCGCCACCCAAACGTGGTAGTGGTTAAACGTTTGGCCGTTACTCTTTAGTTGGTATTCCTTTTCGGCCCATTTCAACACGTTCTCGTCGCTCATCTCGCTTTTTCGGTTGTTGGCGCAGTTGCAATAGATCCCACTAAACTTTGTTAACTTGTTGCACATATCCTTCCACTTTGAATTTAGTTGATGATATGTGTGGTATTCGGCATCAAATCCCATCACATTGTGTCAACTAACGGCTACTTTTTTCCAAAAATTTTCACGTTTTTGCGAGTTACCTACAAAAAAATTAATCAAAAGTAAGTAAAAAAATTAAACCCTTTAAAATAATATATAACAAAACTAAGTAATCAACTTTTTACCTTTGGTTTTGTTCTTGGATTCGTCCATGTAACATCTTCCGAGAGCGATTTCTTCATCGTGAGTCCATTGCTTCGATGCCATTGGACCACTACTCGGCCCTGTTCCGGCCGGCTGTTTGTTTTTCTTACTTTTTTTGCGTTTTTGAGTGTCTTGTGTCTCCGGCACGACCTCGTTATCATGTTGACTCGGTGACACAAAATCAGATTCGAACCTAGGTTGGGAGTAGGGAGCAAAACTGGGTTGAAAGTTTGAAGGAGATTGGAAGTTTGGTGGATGTTGTTGAAAGTGTTGGATGTTTGGGTTTTGTTGTAGTTGAACCAATAAATTTCTAAGCGATTAAGGATCGTATGAGAACAGGTTGAATTCGGGATTGGGATTGTTAGGCTTTGGATTCATGTTTGTAATTTTTTTTTAAAAAATATAGAGAGAAAGATGAAAGATGAAGAGATTTGGGTGGTTTTTTGGATAAAAAGGTTGGGTATTTATTTAGTTTAAAAAAAAATTTAATTTTTTTGCCGTTGAATAACGGTCAAATTAAGTGACCAATCACATTGCTCCATCGTCGACAGGGAGCGGGAGCCGTTGGTGGCATTTGAGCAGGGGCCGCGGGCAAGGGGCGGTGTTCCCGCTGGACACCGCGGCAAGGAAGGACACCGCTGGCCCAACAGGACGCCCATTGTGGGTAGCCTAATAGTAAGATACATCTTTTTTAAAGTGAAACTTACATTAATAAGATACATTTATGCATTTAAAAGCCCTAGATAAAGGTTATTAGATTAAATCTCCTTAGAAAGAATATTTATTACATATTTACCCAACCTGTAAAATCAATTACATGCTTTCCCTAAGAGAATATCATTATTTTACAATAGCAATAATCTCTATGTATGTACAAACCACCACATACCCAGAATTTGACATCAACATTCAACGCTACATGCTCGTGTAAACAAGAGTGCAGATCCATTGACACTTCGAAGAACCATCATCCTAGAATCTATGTATGTCCCACAGACAATCTTTGACAAATCAAACATTTCTGGAGGAATTTGCACCCTAACTTCATGAATCACAGACTGTGCAGCCTCTATATCCTTGCTCAATGGCTCATTTAACACCAAACCAACATCGATATCGCCCGACACAAGTTTGACCACCGGAAGACTCGAGGGCACTTCTCTTTGATGTAATGCTTTTCTCCATTTCTTCCCATAAAGTGTCTTGATTGCTGACTCTTGGGCGTTGGTTGCATTTCCCGGGAGATTTTGGGTGGTTTCGTCTTTTATGTAAAGTCGTTTTCCGGATGTTAATTTGAATGTGGAGTTTACTACAAGTTTTCCGTCAATCCCGATTTTGTTATGTGGCCAATCTTTTCCAACGAGGATCCGGAAGTTGACGTCGGAGGTGAATGAAAATGGTGGTTTTGGTTTTGATGGTTGGGTGATTGTGAGGTGCACGTCTCCGATGAGCACACGTGTCGGTGGTTCACGAGTGGTTAATCCTATGTGGCGCCCAGTGCAGTATACCAATCTCCATCTACCGGGTAGCAACCTTAGCCAGTTCTGCACATAATACAAAAGTTGGTGGTGGTAAATATTATATGATTATTGTACTGTTTTGCAACCATAATTAATGAGATAATCAAGGATTTTATTAACCTTTGCCTTTGAAGGACTCAACATCTCCATTAGCTCAAGGAAGTGAGCAATCCTGATGCGCTGAAGGATAAACAGAAAAATTATAAATAATTACTAAAGTAGAATATTGCAGTTACATCTTTTTAAGTTCAAAATTTACCTTGAACATGAAACATAAAAAACTACGGTCACAAATGAAGAAAAGTAACCAGAAATTTGAGGAGTTTTCAATCAAGTAATAGAAACAAACAAACAAACAAACTTACACAGTACATTCTAACCAGTGTTTTCAGGACCGAAACAAGCATACGAACCGCTCGGAAGAGAACCGGCCGGCCCATCCGGGTGACCGGTCGGACCGGGAACCGGACCACTGGTCGGACCGGTTTTAGTTTTTTTTTTTTTTAAAAAAAACTAAAATCTAAAAAATAAACCATTAAAACCAAACAAGGGGTTGAAATGGTAGCTTTTTCATACAAATGGTGCCCTTCTCTCTTCTTTTTATAGGGAGAGGATGAAGATTTTTCTTGTACTCTCACCAATGTGGGATGAAAAGTTAGGAAGGGAAAGAGATGTAAACCTATGTGGGATGAGAAACAAGTTTTTTTTTTCTTTTTTTTAAACCAAAATCCAAAAAATATAACATTACAATTAAACTTGTATTTTTTTTAAAAATGATTATGTTTGTGTAAATAGTAATTATATTTGTTTAAATATGATTATAATTATATAATTTTTTTTATATATTTATTATGTCGCCCGGTTCGTGAATCCGGTCCGACCGGTACGACCAGTAACCAGTAAGATGTCCGGTTCAGCGTCCGGTCTGGTTCTAAAAACATTGATTCTAACTCTTCAGTATGGTCTGGAGAAAAAGGATATAAACCTTACCGCTATCCCAGTTGGGATAGATAGGTTGCTCCGAAGGAGTGAGAGCTCAAATTTATCGTTTGAAGTTAATCAACTCAACGCTTTTAATGTTATTTTCACAAAATAAGTAAAATAACGTTAAAATTTGTGTAAGTAATAGGAGAAAATAAATAAATGGAAACAAGAAAAACGGGTCAAAAAGAGTCTGATTTTTAGAACATTACTTTTTTCACAAAAATAAACTACGAATTGAACAATACAACTCTTGTAATCATATTTGGCAGACCATCTGACTTATATTGACTCTTACATCAGACGCTTATTATGACAACCAATATGGCTGACCCGTGACCCGCCCATTTTGCAAACCCTACAAACAATCCATGAGATGATTGAAAAAAATTTGCATAATAATTACAAGACCGAGCAAACTTTATTTAAAGAAGAAAACCTGTTGGTGGCCATATATGTACTCCTCCGTAATTCTAACTGCTGTTGATCCCAGGCTCCATCTAATGATATCCATTGATGAGTTCACTCGCCATCTTGGTCCACACAGAAACGGGTGTCTCAAAGCATCTAAGCATCTGCAATAAAGTACCAATGTATTAGCAAACACAAGAAATAATTAATCATACTTGGATTTTTTAGTAATATGTCCATTTTTGCAAGATGTTATGGTTAAAAGCTACCTATTTGATTATTATTCTTGTTACAACTTATCCATGTAGTATTTAACCATTATTCTCGTTACGATTTATCCATGTAGTGAATTGATTTACAGATACAACATAAGCATCTCTTCCCACATCAATGTCATGTCAAGCATGCAGAAGGTTTGAATAGATACTTTATAAAGGGATCATTATTGCTCTCAAATTACTTTTAACCAAGAGTTGGCAGTTTCAATCCATATACTTACAAATGAATTGCTTTGAATCATGTTCATCTCTAAAGAATCAGATAGGAAAAATAAAAAATAAAAACTTTTTATAAAAGAAACAGGTCATATGGGCTAAAGGGATTGAAAGGCTCAAAAGTGTGTTTTAACTCGTGCAACCTACTAAATCAATTTATCCAAAAACTAGATTAATAATGCATCTGTATTTATTGAACTACCTGCCAAAAAAAAACTGTTTCAAGTCGATCCAACTCGTACCAAAATTCCCCATTCTAACCCTTTACCCAACTTTTGGACTTCTCCATTCTGTGACCACTTGTCTAAGCTTATACTAAATTCACCCAAATCAAGCTGTTAAAATCCTTTACCATACCTAAATCATTCTAAACTTGCAAACTTTTCAAACATTGAAAAAGTTAAGTTTTTTTTGAAGAGAAGAATTCATAACTCTAATTCAAACTTGTGTAAAAGATCACAAATAATTGCCATTATTGAAAAAATCTAACTGGGATAGAAATTGCAATGTTTGACTTAGTAGAGAGATTTAACAAGGAATTCCTGACAATTTGTTATATATCTAAGATACCCTTTAATAAAAACCAAAAAGGGGTCATTGGTAAATGATAATATCAGGTAAAAATGAAGCTGCAGTAATTTTCTGGCATTGTTTACCATGTGCTCTTTTTACCTTATTCTATCAAGCGGTTTAATTGCAAGAAGTAATGATAGCAGGTGCCAGCCTGCACCCCAGTTCCTATCTAGCATCTGTAATAAAAAATAACATACAAGAGCTCCTAAAATAAATCAAAAAACACAATGGTGCAAGTACCAACAATTTTTTGAAGATGCATGTGCTTACTTGCAGACCAACATTTCCATGTGATGAGTTTCTGTTAAAAGTTCTTAATAGAAATTCACGCAAGCAGGAAGGATCATTTCCCTGTATAATTTAAAAGAATAGGTGGATATAAATTAAATTGAGCACAAAAGATGTTCAATCACTTGTGAAACTTCCTTTATTATATAAGCAAAAAAAATCTATTGTATCTTACCTTATTAAGGAATGCTTTAAACTTTGTAAAAACAACCGGATCCATGAGCTCACTTAATACCATCTTTATCATGATGAATCCAAGGCATCTAATTTAATATAAGAATAGAATGAATAAGTTTCATGTAATGGTGGAAAACTATCATAGGACTCCTCTTATTTTCCTCTGTTGCATACCTCATGTCAAATGCAATCATCATTTGTTGTCTGTTGATATTACTTGGATCATCCTCAAAAAAGTCAGCAGCATTCCCCAATATTCCTACCTGAAAATAAAGTTAAGGAGATATAAGATAACAACCAGCACGTATATCAAAAGAAGCATTGCTACTACTAACATTCCATCTTTATGAAGTAAATGATTTAGAATCTTCAAATAGCATTTATAGCCCAAGAAACATGTGATGAAAAACTTAAAAGTATCAATAAAAGCGTCCTCATCTATGGAGTGAGGAATTTAATGATCTGCAAACCATCAAAAACATTTCACCTGCTGACTAGAAAGTTAACAAACATGCTTATTCTTCTTCTAATTGGATATATTGTACTTGTGTCATAAGTTTTACTTGGGCTTTGTTTCACTTTATGTAATGCTAATAGAAACATTCAACATTCAATAGGCATGAGGTAGTGAACAAAAAAATGATAGCTGTAACAATTAACTCTTCAGCAGAACATAAGATTATTTTAGATTCAAGAATATAAATTGGCATTTACATGTCCTAAAAAAGGCAGCACAGTCATACTTAAAAAACAGTGAATATTAGCTCGAATGCGACAAAGAGAGCTTGGTACTCACTTTAATATGTCTATCGACTGGACTTATATGAACATTCTCCAATCTAAGCTCTGTATGGGCAAGTCCATGACTATGCAAGTAATTTACCTGAAGTAGAAAATATCAATAAAAAAATTAAATATCATTCCAATCCCTTGTCCATAATACAAACACACAAGTCACAAAGTAACAGATACATGTCATACGACATACTCCAATTAGTAGATCTCTCATCAGAATTCGAATGACACGCAGCTGGCGAGAGACAGCTGGCCCACCAACTCTATCATCACCCACCCGTCTCACTGATTCTTCATCTAAAGCAAGTGTAGCTTCCAATGTCGGTAGCCAGTCCGTCTGGCGAAGCCAATGCCTCAAAGAAAAGCTATCATGATACTGTTTATTAAGAAAAACAAAAGGTGGTATTATTTCATTGAAACATGAAGTATGAAGGGTGTTTGTATCTTCACTAATACTGGGAGATATGACCTACCCCATGTACAAGAGTAAAGGAGCCCTCATCCTCCATTGTTTGGGAACACACGTAGCCATGAACTTGCATTGAATAAGAATGGTACATAAGTTTACGGCGGGCCAGTTTCTTTAGCACCTGTAAATCCATTTTTATGGAAAAGAGGGAGTGTTTCATGAATCCATGCAAGAAAAACACAAATTTCAATAACATAATCTCGCAAAAGCACCTGTATAGCACGTTTTCCTCTGCGTTGCGCTTGAGTACTAGTAAGTCGTCTAAGCACCACTTTCGTATTATGCAAAGGGCTGCACCCTTCATAAAGTTATATTTCCATATGTGTATAGCAACGCTTACACCATGTAAAAGCATACCTGTCAGAATCATTGATAATTGCTTCAAACACAGCCTCACCACCCTACACAAAGGCTCCAAATAGTCAACACAACAGCCAAGGTGAAACATGATAATGCAGGGCACTCAGAAACAAGCTACATATTTACATACTCGTCCACCTAGGCCGATGCTGACCCTATCACTAATCTTGAAATCAGATAACTTGAACTTCATGACATGGCTGATATCTTCTCCATCCAAATTATCTGAAGTAGACACACTAGCATCTTCCTCAAATTCGAGTGGAGATAGAGCTTCTCTTGATAATGAACACCTAATCTGTGACCTTTCTTTCCAAAACGAGTCAAATTTTGTCTTCATTCGAGGCAAGCAGCTTGGTTTTATCAGTGATGTCGGCAAATTAATATGGTAGCGCGTTAATTCCACAGAATTAGTAAGCGTAGATGAATGCATTCCGAATAAAGCCATTGGATTTATATTCTAATTGTGAACACTGCACTGCCAAAAAAAAAAAAAAAAAACATTGCAAATTCATTACCACGACCATCTAGCCTCATGTAGTTCCAACTTTCCATGCAGAAAATAAATACATTTAGCACTCCTGATCCAAGGGCCTAAATTTTCAGATGCCAAATTCAAATGTTTCAGCATTGTATTAGTCCCAACAAAATCTGAGCACTTTCAGAGCAAAATAAAAAGCAATTAGCACTTAGCAGTTTCAAACCAATCTGCTGAACACCACCTTTATAAGTGACCAATATAATTAATAAAAATGGCAACAAAACAAACCAATTGGAGGAAACTAGCAAACACTGACACTATATTAACCACCTAAATAATACCTTTTGCTGTTTATTCAAGTACAATGTTGTATAGAACACAATAATGATTAATCCAGATCATTAGGGAAAGACTAAAGCATGTTAATCATTCAATCAAAAGAGAAAATTTGGCTTGACCTTCAAGAAATGCATCAGAGCCCAAATCAAAGCAAATTGTTTCAATTATCCAAGGAAGTTCGATTAGCACGCAAACAATTTTTCAGAGTAAAGCTCAAATATCTGTTAAATCCAAATGTACAACTTGTGTGAAATCAAAACTGAGATCAGACTATAACTAAATCGGCTTTCGATACCATACAAGCAGTCCGATTAGGGTTAAATCGTAATCAATATTGAATAAATATGCGGATCAATCAAGCGGTGCTTCTTCCTAAATCATAACCACGATTAACAACAAGAAAACAGAAATCATTTCCGGAAGTTATCTACCATTTGTAATGAATCAATCGATCAGAACAGGGCAAAAGAAGACTCACCTAATCAAATTGGCATGAAGGAAAATGGAGCAAACAGTTTATTATATTTTGGGGGTTTGTTTGACGATTATATATATTATATATTGAATTGAATAATGAGATTTTAGTGTGTGTGTGTAAGAGTTGCGTGTGTTAGGGCACGTCTGTAACGTCTCGACGTGAGCCTCTTGCATGTCTACATCGGTCTGGCTCGTCCGTTAGCCATTGGTGCGCGTGCTCACAACCTATAATATCTGGTGTTAAATGTTTGTTTTGGTTAATTCTATACGAATTTAGAAGGTTGGTACAGCTTGGGCTTAGGGTTCGAACCTCGCTTAGAGGGCAAAAAAAAGGGGACCCGAAGCCGGAACCGATCATACCCGAACCGGTGGGTACAAACAGGTCCAGTTTTTAAGACAAATTAGAACCGGAACCAGGAAAAACATAACTGATTCCACCTATACCGGCCAAAACCCGAACTAGAACCGGGCAAAACCCGAACCGGAACCGGTCAAAAACCGGTTGGAACCAATCGAAACCCGGAACACGAACCGGTATTAACTTTGTTGACCAGAACTGAAACGGTTGAAACCGAAATTGGTTCCTAAAAAAACTCGATTTGCGTACCTCTAACCTCGCTAGATAATGCTTTGGATTAGGAGCAGCCCGAGAAAGGGGCAAACCCAACCTCCGTCCCGAACCTATTTTTTAGGGGCACAAAATTTACAATAGATATATTTATATATAAAGATTTATTTAAACGAAAACCAATAAGTTTTATAGAATTAAAAAGAACCATTTATAAACACGTGATTTAATATATACAAAAATATTTTTTCTTTACAGTATAGGACGTTATTTTTATGTCATTTAAGGTAAAGTGTTCGTCGGTTTGTTTAATATTTATTTGGTTCGGTTTAATCGTGTTTCTATTTTCTTTTCTAAATCCGAAAAGTGAGCCGAATTCAGAAAGTGGTTTAGTTCGGCTTCAGTTAAAACCAAATGAACCGATCCGAGTGAACCGAATTCAATCGAATAAACCAATTATAACCAATTAAACTGGTTAAAAACCGGATAAACCGATCAAAATAAATTGAATTTAATTTTATATATTATTAATAAAATAATAAATTTAAATTTGAATTCAGTTTAATCAGTTAACCGAATAAACCGAATTAAAAAAAAATCGAACCGAAAACCGAATATAGAATTCGCTTCGATTTTTCAGTTATGAATGCGGCTTGGTTTTTGGTTTTAAATGGTATTTGTTTTTATAACACGCTATTTTAATATTTGAATTCGCTACGAGTCTTTTTTTTCTGTCTTTTTCTGGGCACAAAATAATGGTTCAAATTTCACATTTTGGCTTGGCTTTGGAACCGCAAATCGATTGATTCCTACGACCTTCTTTAAGTCCTATAAACTTGTTTTCTTTTCTATTTCACAATTCACACAAATTAAGACATTTAAGACGAGTAATCTAAAAATATCTTTTTTTATGGGGTACTAGTAGTTGAAAGTCATGAGAGACAGGCGGCCCCATAGCCTGGCCATGCGGCCCGGGCGTGCCACCATTTCTTGGCCAAGCGGCCTATGGGCGGCCCATCGCGTGGCACTATGACACGGGGTCTTTGGCACCTCGGCCCCCTTGCGGTAGCCTTTTTCATGATGTTTCGAGCTTGTTGGGAAGCTTTGGCAACGTATTTATCGATTTTAGCTTGTGCTGTTCAAAAAAAAAAGACATGTTGCTCCTATGGATGGCAAGTTTTCACACAACAAGAAAATAATCGGCTTTTGATTGAAAAGTATAACTCATTTAATAAAACGAATCGTGTTTGGGTTGACTTGTTAACTCATTTAAGGATTTTAAAAAAAATCTTTCTTGTAACATATATTTAGTTGTTTTTAAAAAAAATATTTTTTTTCATTTATGGCTTTTAAATTTTTTTAACCATATAAATGAATTTATTTTATATTTTAGTTATGATTTGCATAATTATAAGTTTAGTTATAATAATATTTTTTTATTAAAATACTATATTAACTATTTGTTACTTGTACACACTCTCAGAGGCCCCGAGCCCCGGGAGTCCCCTCGGTTGGCAAAACATCAAACCCATAATACTTAAACCATAATTACATTATCATAGCAGCGGAATGTAGGGTAACAACATAAAATATCATACAGATCTAAACAAACTTTTACACATAACCCACGACTCTATGGTTCTATACATAGCCAGTTTATGCCAAGGGTAGTCTTCATCGTATGCCACGAGCCTTACTGCCATTCTTCCTCAATACCATTCAACCTGATATGCATGCTAAAACAAGTCAGCTTTCGCTGGTGAGTTCTAAGTTAACTTTTCATAAAAATAAAATCTTTAATATACATGAAACATTAGCCTTCACTGCCGACTGAAGTCAACAGTCTCAATCATACTAAACATAAAAAATTTCATATACATAACATACATGATATCATAACATCAATCATACAGTGCATAAATGTAGCATGTCCTGTTGACCGAAGTCAACATGCTTGCACAAGACTTCTTAAACTGGCGACACACAGTCGACAGGCCTGTTCTTTCACAGGACTTCTGCTTGTTCTTTCACAGGACTTCCTAAACCATCAACTGAAATTGACGGCTCATACCGGTACAAGAATTCTTGACATACATCATTCATATATAACATGGTTTAAATCATTTAAACCATCATAATGATAAACCATTATAATCATAAATCATTATCCACACCGCAGTGCTCAACATTTGCCCAACCGCAGCCAGGACTTCAAAATCACATTTCCTACTTGACCTTGGCCGAGACTTTTAAAATCATTCATTTCTCAACCGTAGTTGAGTCTTTAAAACATCCATGACATGTCAGCTGAGGTTCTTAAAATCATTTACTTCTCAACTGTAGTTGAGACTTAAAACATTATTTACTTTAAAACATTCTTTACTTGAAAACATTCTTTACCTAACATTAATCAGGTTAGTGTCACTTTCATACAATAAACTTTACAACTTGAAACATTCTTTACTTTAACATATTCTCTTATCTGACCGTAGCCAGATAAAACAATCATTTACCTAAAATAACTTTATAACATGCATATCAGCCCTAAAACGTTAAAATAGTAAAAGAGGGCTCATAGAACTCACTTGATGTCTTATTGTAGCAAGATCCCTCGTAAACTGGTACTAACAGTATAATTCTGCATTGGTTTACACTTAATAAGTTATTTATGTTTTGACCTGCTGATTAGATCTTTCTGAACGTTCAATGTCAAAGACATTGTCTTGAAAGTCATCAAATAATTAATGTTGTTGATTATAATGCTAAAGCATTTCCTAAACAGATTAATGGCTTAGAAATGATAAATCCTTATCATTGATTACCCAAGTATCATGAAATATCACAATGTAGTCTTAGAATAGGTTTGATAACCATGTTTAACATACTAATCTGACTGTTATCATAAACATCAGATAATCGTTCCAATAAGTATGTTAATGACGTGATTAGTTTGAAACACTTAGATTTAACCTTTGCATTTTAAAGATTAACCAAGCTAATCATCTACATTGTCATATTCAAATGGATTAAACCATTATAACCATAGTTGTGATTTCATGCAAACTGGGCATTACAACGGATCAAAACAATGATTTAACCGTTAAAACATCGTGTTCTTCATTTCTAATCAATCCTAGCCATCATCTAGGCAATAATCAACAATCCTAACTATGTTATTACGTTCAAAATCAAGATCTAATAAATCGAAATCGAACTAGAAAGTTAAAACGAATCGTTACCTAATCTGACGGAGTTTTGACTGCAAAACAATGATCAGAATTTGTAGATACGATCCCTGGTATGATCGGTGACTTCTGGTGGCTTCAAATTGAAGGTTAGATGGTGCAAATTCGTCTGTAGGGTGAAGAGAGTTTGAGAGATTAATAAAAATAAAACTCTGCTTGCAATCTGATGAAGAAGATCAACTTACTTCACCGCCTCACCCGTCGCGTACCGCGACGGGAAGCCAATAAAGTCTTCGCGTACCGCAAAGAAATCCGGAGTATTTCAGATATTTTGGTCCATCGCGTACCACGAAGGATCCTCAATCACTTCGTCGCGTACCGCGACGAGTCCAAAATTCCATACTTTGAAATTTTTCTTCGTTTCACGATTCCGGACAATCCGTAACTCCGTTTCGCGCACAGTTTTCTCCCACATTCACCATTTCTCACATACTATCATCCTGTAATAATTTCGATTGTTAATTCAACGTAGATTTTATACACGATCAAACGTGCTAATTATTCGGTTGTTACACACTCACTATACAAGATATTATTAACGTGTTTTCAACCAACAACCAACTTAGAACCTATAAATTTGTTCATGTTGACCTGGACTTATGTCAATCCGAGTAAGGGTTGAAAACTTTGACACGAATAAATGTATGGGTCTGAACCAGGTTGTAAAATTCAACCTGATAACCCGTAATCTGTTATCTCACTAACCCGTCAACTTGACATGATTAGCACCACTCATTGTTACTATCAATGTTGTAAAAATCGGCCTAGACGGCCGCCTAGGTGCTAGGCACCCATCTACTGTCTAATTTTTGGCCTAGGCGGTGCCTAGGTGCTAGACGGCGCCTAGGTGCTAGACGGCCTGGTCAGATTTTTATTTTTTTTTTACTTTTTTTGACTTTTTTATGGTAAAAATTGACCAATTTTATGATTATTTAGAAATTTTCAACAAAAAATCTTTAATATGTCTCTGAAACATCGAATCCAGACAGTTAACATCGAAATTTATCTCTAAACTTTGAGCTCAGTGTTTAAGTTTGCACTTTAAAATATTTTTTTAGTATATTTAAGTATATTTTTTTAAATTATTTGAAGTATTATATTAAATTATTGATATTGATGTGTGTGTGTGTGTATAATACATATTTGTAAAATTACATATAAAAATTCCAATCCGCCTAGCGTCGATTAATCCCTAAACGGTATATCGCCGTCCGACTAGCGCCTAGCGACGTATACAACCGGGGTTACTATCCATGAACATCATTACAATATAGCAAGAGACTGGAAAATACATTATAACATAAAACACCAGCATAAGTTATACTCTATATTATATATATGTGTGTGTGTTATATACATGCATGTATATATAACATAAGGTGTGGATCGAGAGCATGAAGATTTAAACTGTATGTATGCATGTATAATATATATTATATTATATTTATGTATTTTCAAATAAGATCAAGTTAATTGAATAATAATTTAACATTAAGCTTTTATAATGAATTAGTTATCTAGATTTTTAACACAAAAATATCATAGCTCAAGTACTTCTAATGATCAAGATGAAGATTTAAACATGAATTCTTTAGAAATTAGTATTTCTCAAATTGAAAATAATTTATTAAATTAGAATATACCGAAACAAGATGTTAAAACTATATATAAAATAGGAACCTTTGATTTTTTAAAGATTATACGATCAAAACAACTGAACAAACTATACATATTAACAAAGAACATCAAAATCTACAATCTATATCTATACTATATAATAAATGAAAATAATTTTGCTTAGATGTCATTATTAGAGCAATTCTCTCTTAAAAATTGACATGTGTCATTACCACATCAATCTTCAAATTAATTTTGACACATGTCAACGACACAATAAATCAAATTCAAATGTTCTAAAATTTCAAATAGTATTTGAATAATAAATTTAATTATACCCTATTTTTCCGTTTTCTAAAACCGAATGTATATTTTTTTCCAATTTTACTTATCCGGACTCTTGCTTAGATTTTTTATTAATTAATATTTTAATTTCTCTCAATTTTTAATAAAGTATATAATTGTTAACATATCATATTATTCAAAAAAGAACATTTTCCAACTGACATATAATAATTTTTTTTCAATATTTAAATTCTTAATTTTGAAATAATTGCGTATCATCAATAATTAAATATTTTTTGAATTAATTTTTATTTAAAGTTTATTGTAATTTCTCTTTCTTATCCTAAAAACATGCAATTTCAAATCATCTTTATCAAATACATTTAAAAGTCAAAAATTTTAAATTTAAAAAATTTCAAAAGCATATTAAAATTTTATTTAAAATGATAAAATTAAAAAACTAAATTATTTCATATGTATTCATATATTTTTATATTTTAACTTGCTATTTTCATTAAATAGAATAAAACTTTTAAATCTTTTCATTTTTTAGGTAAGTTACAAAAAAACTAAGGACTCATTTATATATTTTACAAAGTATGGTATAATAATAATTCATAAAAGTTAATTCTTTTTATGTATTGTAATATTATTAAATTTTAGTATATAAATATTTTACTTATTCAGGTAGTTATATAATAAAATATAAAATTAACTTTAATATTCATAGATATTTTTTGACAACAACTTATTTTAAATTCTTAATATCTGTTTATAACTCTTAATATAAAATATATATCTATATATATATATATAATTGGTAACATTTATTATCATTATAGTCATTTAGTTTTTGTTCTTCAATGTGTATATATTATTTAATTATTTATATCCATTATTTAATCATGCATTCTAAATTATAGATATGAAAAATAATTAATATATTATCAAGCAAACAAATTTAATTTGCAATTAGTTATAAAGTTTTTAGTTAAACATTTTCTCTTATCTAAACTTCTATTTAGGTCTCTTACTATCATTAACTTCAAATTATGTTCATTAAAATATTCAATAATAATAATAATAATAGTAATATTTTTCCATGAATTATTTTTAAATATTTTGAAATATTTAGCTTGATAGGATGATTTGAATGTTAAAATACAATATGTATAATTACAAAAAAAAAAGTGTAATTCTTATTTTTTTTATAGACATAATGTCACACCCCGGGCCGGCGGGAACGGATCGTGTTTTCCCGTCGGGCGGAAGGTTCTCGGGGCACGATATCATTGGGTTGATAATCAAATGATCAGATTGTTTACATAGCACATGAGATATAAATGAGAAATACTAAACACGACATGAAATAGAATTACAAAATTAAATTACATTGTATATCATAATTTAACTAAGTAAATCTAATCAAAAAGAATCAATGAGTTTATATCTTGATCTGTACAAGATATACAAAAATGATTCAAGGTTTGTCATCCAAAAGTATGCAATCAAAAGTAAGCTAGGTCTTCTATGAGTCCACTAGCTTATCACTTGCATAAAAATTTCTACACATGTTCGTCACCTGAGAAAAACATGTAATTTACACAAAGTCAACACTAGGTTGGTGAGTTCATAAGTAAGTAAATTGAAAACCATTGAACTGATCATGCACACATTCACAATGTTATATCTGTTGCTTGTATATTTGTTTCATCTGTTTCACCCAATGGCCTCTCCTTAGTTATATGTACAAGTAGTATATCACCTAACTAAGTATGCTTATATATAGGGAATCACGAAAGGGTCAAGCCCATACGCTATCCCACCACATACTTAACCAAGTTCCACACCACTTGCGATACAACTAAAGATATCCATTTCCCAACTATCCTAATTGTCTGTTGTGTAGTCATATGTAGAATAATAATATAGTAAGAGGGGTTTAGTTATCAAACCGAAGTATTGATAAACCCTCATTGAGTTAGGAATTTAGATTATTAAATCTGATCCTTGTATTATTCCATTGCTTATGATGTTAACTTTTATATTACACTTTTAAATTAATTAAAAGTATTAGTTAATTGTTCATCATATGTCTCCAAATGCAACGTATAGAATCCGAATGGAATCCATTTTAATCCTCACGTAATCAGATTAAAATGCATTCCATTCTCTCCTATCCCGCCGTGTGATCCCAAAGTTTCCGTGTGGGATTGTATCATGTGATTAACAAAGTCGAATAAGAACTTGTCTTATTACATTATGATAATCGGGTGTAAATGACAAGAATCCCATGAAGTTACGTTATCATGATCATCATTTACTGAATTCATGTGTTTAACAAAGTCGAATAAGAACTTGCCTTATTACGTTATGTTAAATATGTGTAAATGACAAGAATCCCATGAAGTTACGTTATCATGACCGTCATTTACTGTAAATGATAAGAATCCCATGAAGTTACGTTATCATGACCATCATTTACTGAATCCATGTGTTCCCAAAGTATCCATGAGGGAATGTTCTCATTTTACAGTTAAGTGTAGATTGTTTAAGTACTTGATCATGTGGAAATAACTAAGTGTTATAAGTTTAATCTCATAACTGAGTTATTATAATGTGTTGATGATTAAGAATTATCTTATCATAATCATATGAGTTTCCCTGTTATCTCATTGATGCGAGCGGTCAGTATACTAAAAACAGAACTAAATTTAATCTAATTAACCTAAGCTAAAGACACCAAATCTAATCCTAGACCTATACTTAACCTAAACACCTAGTAATAATCGGAAAACCTAAACTAGACCGCTCCTAAGGCAAGTGTACCTGTCGGGTGCAGAATAGCTGACGGAAGTCCGGATATCGAACCACGGACACTAGTGTGGCAAACTAACCTAGACTGTAAACTAAACTAAAGTAAGAGAGGGGGGGTTTGGTGCAACTGATAAAATAATCAGACTGAGTTTAACTAAGTGAACTAAACTAACAACTACACTAAGAACAGCAACACTAAAACTGAAACTGAATCTGGAATCTGAATATGATGAGGAAAAACATTTGTACTTAGGCTGGGAATCAAAAGTGTGACAGATGCTGATCTGGACTGATTTACTAAGGATGAAGACTAGGATCTTAATGAACAGACCTAAAATACCTAAAGGGGACCCAGATCAGATACCAGGCAACTCCAATAGAAATCCTAAGTCTGTAATGAATACACTAGTCAATCGGGTATCCTCCCGGACTCCCCGACATGCATTTGCATTCTATCTGGTGGATCACCTCCCGGATTTCTCCACCAGTTTGCATCCTAAGATACTAGAGAGTCATAAAGTTGACAACTTTAACATGGATTGACACTTACACTAAGTAGATCTAAGACAACGCCCTCCCGGGTAGTTTAACTCAAAATTCCTAAGTGTAAGAGACCAACCATCTAACCTATCACCTTCCGGATTTCTAGGTTAGGTTACAAATGCAAATAACTATACTTAATGAAGTCTAATCCTATGGAATGTGATCAACAACCCATAAACTAACCTAAAACACAAAGTAGTAGGCCTAACATGCATCTATGTGTGGAAAGACATTCCTAAACACATGTGGATCAAACATACACCAAATATAATCATTCAACATCTGTAATAATCATCAAAGTTTCAAGCTTTACAACTGATTACAAAGCAAACATCATCATTAAGCATAAATCAAGTCCATAATCATCAAAGTTCACAACTTTATCATCCCAAACCTAAGTACAACCATAGATCTAGCCACAAATCATAACTACAGTAGCTAAACAAGTCTGATCAAGGTCTATAAACATTAAAAATCCAAACTTTAAACTAAGAACATGAAAAGTAAAGAGAAATACTCAAGATCTAGCTCCTTCTTCACTCTCACAAGCCCTAATCAAGCCCAATACTCCATGGTTAAGCTCCAGCTGCTCCAAGGCTTGATTAGGGTTCAAAATACGCAGAAGAAGATCCCAAAAGCGGCTGGAATGCGATCAATTTATAGAGGGCTTGAAATTAGGGTTTCAAGGCTGAAAATCAATATCAGGCGTAACGCCTGACGTGGGTGCAACCAGTCAGGCGTTACGCGCGGGTCAGAAGGGATCTTGGCGGCTGAGGATTCCGCGCGCATCGCCTGTTTCCAAAGGCCACGACAGGCGTACCGCCTAGGGTTACTTTTCTTGATTTCTTCGTTTATTCACCCGATCTTGATTCCGACGCCCGTTTGCCTTCATTTCCGCTCCTCCGTATCACATTCCTGCACAAAAACAATAAAATGTAAAAAGGAACTAGAATCGACGCAAAATATAAACAAAACAGACGAAAATTGACTCGAATATGTACGAAAACGGATGTGTTAAACTAACACATCACTCATAATCATACAAGCATGCATACAATGATAGTCGATAATAAACAATTTAATATTATCAAATCAAATTATAAATAACATGTTAAGCAAACTTTTAAATAAATAAAAGCAAACATGTTTCTCAGCCCCGAGAGTTAAAATCAGTAAAGATTTAAAGTAAAAGGGGGCATATGAACTCACCTTGTAGTTGTTGTGTTTGACTTAGCTTAAACAAGAATGTACGCGCTCTTGATTGTACTTGAGTGTATTTTCACGATCCTGTATTGATTTCACGATGTTTATAACTTATTAGTATGAATTATAGGGATTTTATGTGTATGTAGGTGTTAGCCATAAGCTTTGGCCAACACTCAAAGTCTTCGGTCTCTGTTGGCCCATCTTTATTTGTTATTGGTTCTTGTAATCCATAGACTTTCCTTGATTTATTCTGGTCTCATCTAGTTTGTATTAAAGCCCATTTGTAGTTTCATGAAGTCATGTTATAAGTTACAAGACTTTGTTGCAAAAAGTGCCGTTTTGGTAGTAATCCCTTGGTTATCATACGTATTAATGTTGAGTTAAAGAGTTACAATAGTTCTTTAGTCATGTGGGCCAAAAATTTAAGTTGGGCCAATGATATTAGGTGTTGAATCATAAAGTCCTTGCCAAAGGTTACAAAAGCTAGTGTTCAAGTGGCCTTGTGGGCCTTGTTTTGGGCCTCTAAGGAATTTATTGGGCCCAAGGTGGGCCTAGGCAATATTTGTTGGGCCTAGAGTCATATAGGGCTGCTGGAATCGAAAGTGGGTCAGAAATAGGTTGTTGACCAAGTTAATGACAAAGTGGCTCCAAAAGTGAGGACAAGGGCCTCAAAATGGGCCTTAAATCAATTTCTGTGGGCCTCGGGTGGATTTTGATGGGCCCTATGGGATTTGTCTCGGGCCTTTGCCAAAAAGGTTCATGGGCCAAGCTGGGCCTAGCTTGAAATGGCTGAAACAATAATGGGCCTTGAATTTGGGCTTTTGGCCAAAATTGTGGCCTTAGGCCAAAGGCAGTGGGCCTTGAGCCCTAAACCGTGGGCCTTGGGCCATTCACTTCATTTTGGACCTTCCCAGAGTCAATGGATCAATTTAGAGGTATTGGGCCTGATTAGTTGCTACTGGGTCCAACCATTTGGAATGTGATTGGGCCATAAGGTGCTATTGGACCGAAACAGGTTGTTTGGGCCTAGCATATGGCTGCATCAGTATAGTTGGGCCATATTAAATTGGGCTTTAGGTTAAATGATGAGCTATCAGCCCACTACATGTCTTTGGGCCTGAGTGAAAGGCTATTGGGCCAAGAGATGTCGTGGGCCAAGTTTCCTAGGTCGAATTAGTTGCCAATTGCCAATACTATGGACTGAACTTGGACCTTGAATCTGTTTTGGTCCTACTATTCACAATGGTACACCAATGAGTGTTGGGCCTTGTTAGTTACATGCTGGGCCACAGAGTTTCTGTTGATACTTCCTTGGTCGACTAGGGTTTCCAGCCGTGTGGCTAGCCGTCCAACCAAGGTGGTCTCGGTCGAATAAGGGTTGTGTGTTCCACGAATGTCACTGGCCGAATGAATGGAGGATGAGGGGCGTATGAAAGCTGGCGAAGGAGAATGGAGGTTTGGGCGAATGGGTGCTCGACTGAGTTGCTCCGAATGAGACCAGTCGGCACTCATTCGACACTGGTTCAGTGGGTCTGCCGAATGAAGGTGATAGCATGAAGAGCGAATGGAAGTGGTCTCCTTCGGCAGTGAGCTCATTCGACGGCTCCTTGGCCCTTCGGCCGAATGGATTCTTTCGGCGGCCTGTAGGTCGGGGTAGGGTTGGGTGGTTCCATTCGAGCTACTAGCCATGATTTTTAATTGTTTCAAGTGTTGAGGTGTGTTAGAACAGGTTTTGAGGGTATAGAAGCCCTAGGAGATGGTCCACGACCGGTTGGGAGATGGTGGCCAGTTATGGTGGGTGAAAACCCTATTTCTCGGAATATTCACAACCTCTTACTTCGATTTCTGGCAAGTTTTACCTTAGATCGGTTGTACTTTTGTGTAGAGGATGATGAGAGCTTCGTGTAGGCGAAAGAATGGCTCGATTTCGTGGAGAAACAAGGAAGTTATGAAGGTTTGAAGGTTAAGAAAACCCTAAAAATGGTGAAACCGGGATTTGAGTTTAGAGAGAGGTTGAGGGTGATAGAAATGAGAGAAAACTCTCATTCTTGAGTTTTTATAACCCGAGGGTGTTCGGGTTCGTTTTCGTTGCTCGGTTCGTTAATTCGTCGCGTAACCGGAAAATTACGCGTAATTTAAATGGATTTAAATAAAAGGATTTAATTTAATTATTTTGATGAGTTTCAAAATTGTGAAATATTATTTATTTGATTTTATTAAATTATTTTCGTTCGTGAGGTGTTTTCGTTGTCGTTTCGTCACATTGTTTTTGTACTGACTAGTCGGTCATCTGATTCCTGTCATCAGTGGACATCAAATCGCAACCGATATGTTTCTGAATATCGTTTGAATACCGTTGTTTCTCATGATTTGTTGTGTTAACTGTAATTAAGTTTTCACTTAATAAACACAACTAATGTTTCAAATGTACGTTGTACTTAATGTATTTAAGTTTATACGAAAATACGTACAACGTTTTCTTGTATTTAGGATTCTGTTAATACAAGTATTGTTTAAGCTTACGTATGTACACATAGAATAAGGTGAAAGTACACATACCGTACGGACTTGCCGGACGATCTGGTACTTGCTGTTACAGTCTCCCCTTGTTAAAGAAATTTCGTCCCGAAATTTAAGCATCAAAGTCGGGTTTTAATTCTCGAACAGATGGGGATACTTTGCTTTCTTGTTGTCCTCGCGTTCCCAGGTAAACTCTGGTCCACACTTGGAGTTCCATCGAACCTTTACAATAGGGATACGACTTCGTTTCAATCTCTTGACTTCACGTTCCATAATCTCTACAGGTTCTTCAATGAAATGTAGTTGTTCATCAATTTGTATCTCTTCCAATGGTATGATCAATGTTTCATCTGCTAGGCACCTCTTGAGATTTGATACATGAAACACATCGTGTACTCCACTGAGTTCATCAGGGAGTCTGAGTCTGTATGCCACAGGACCTATGCGTTGAGTGATCTCCAACGGTCCGACATACCGAGGTGCTAGTTTGCCTTTAGCCCCAAAACGAACTACGCCCTTCCATGGGGACACTTTCAACATGAGTCGGTCACCCACATCGAATTCTAAAGGCTTGCGTCGTTTGTCTGCGTAACTCTTTTGGCGGCTACGTGTTGCTTGTAATCGTCGTTGTATCTGGGCTATCTTATCAGTAGTTTCCTGAATAAGTTCAGGCCCAGTTATTCTGTTGTCTCCCACTTCGGTCCAACAAATTGGAGACCGACATTTTCTACCATAGAGTGCTTCAAACGGAGCACATCCAATGCTGTTGTGGTAGCTATTGTTGTAGGAGAACTCAATGAGTGGTAAATGTGAGTCCCAACTTCCACCGAAGTCTAGGATGCATGTTCTCAACATATCCTCTAGGGTTTGAATAGTGCGCTCGCTTTGTCCATCCGTTTGTGGATGATAAGCAGTGCTCAAGTTAACACTTGTCCCTAAGGATTGTTGCAATGATTGCCAGAACCGCGAAGTGAATCGACTGTCCCGGTCTGAGATAATAGAAAATGGCACACCGTGTCTAACTACTATCTCATCAATGTATAGTCTTGCAAGTTTCTCCATCTTGTACGTTTCTCTGATCGGCAAGAAATGTGCGGACTTGGTCAATCTATCAATGATGACCCAAATCGAATCATGTCCGCTGGAAGTGCGGGGTAGCTTGGTAATGAAATCCATAGCTATTTGTTCCCACTTCCATTGTGGTATCTCTGGTTGTTCCAGCAAACCTGAAGGTTTCTGGCGTTCAGCTTTGACCTTGGCACATGTGAGACATTTACCAACATAAGTGGCAATGTCCTTCTTCATGCCCGGCCACCAATAAAATGACCTAAGATCTTGGTACATCTTATCAGCACCGGGATGAACTGAATAACGTGTCTTGTGTGCCTCGTCAAATATGAGTGTTCGAAGTTCATCTACTGCTGGAATCCAAACACGATTCAGATAGTAGATAACTCCATCTTATCTTGTCTCAATGTTTCTCGGCTCCACAGTCGAGCTCGCGTTTCAGATTGTCTCTTGCCACTGCTTCCTGTTGTGCTTGTAAAATGTGATCTCTCAAACTTGTTTGCACTGTCATTCCCATGGCACGAACGCGTACGGGTTTGACTCTTTCCTTCCGACTCAAAGCATCTGCCACAACATTTGTTTTGCCCGGATAGTATTTGATCACACAATCGTAATCGTTCAGAAGCTCAACCCAGCGTCTCTGTCTCATATTAAGCTCCTTCTGATCAAATATGTGTTGTAAACTCTTGTGATCGGTGAAGATAGTGCATTTGGTACCATAAAGGTAGTGTCTCCAAATCTTTAAAGCAAAGACAACAGCTCCCAGTTCAAGATCGTGTGTCGTGTAATTCTTCTCATGTATCTTCAGCTGTCGTGAGGCATAAGCAATGACTTTGTCTCGCTGCATTAAAACACATCCAAGTCCCTGATGGGAAGCATCACAATAAACTACAAAGTCATCACTGCCTTCTGGGAGTGTTAGAATTGGAGCATTGCACAATCTTTGTTTCAGTGTCTGGAAGGCCTCTTCTTGTTTATGAGTCCACACAAAAGGTTCAGACTTCTGTGTGAGTTTGGTGAGAGGCAAGGCTATCTTAGAGAAATTCGAAATGAATCTCCGGTAATAACCTGCCAATCCCAAAAATGATCGGATCTCCGTCGGTGTTGTAGGCACATCCCAGTTCTTGATTGCTTCTATTTTGGCAGGATCCACATGAATACCATCACGGTTAATCACGTGACCCAAAAACTGAACTTTCCTTAACCAAAATTCACATTTAGAGAATTTGGCATAGAGTTGTTCTTCTTTTAGAAGCTCCAAAATTGTCCTGAGGTGTTGTTCATGTTCCTTCTCATTCTTTGAGTAAATCAGTATATCGTCGATGAAGACGATCACAAACTGATCTAGATACAGCTTGCACACCCGGTTCATCAAGTCCATGAACACAGCCGGTGCGTTCGTTAATCCGAATGGCATCACCATGAATTCGTAGTGTCCATATCGGGTACGAAAAGCCGTCTTTGGTATGTCTTCCTCTTGTATCCGGAGCTGATGACAACCTGATCTCGGGTCTATTTTGGAGAAGTACTGTGCTCCCTGTAACTGATCGAACAAATCATCAATCCTCGGCAACGGGTACCGATTCTTGATGGTGAGTTTATTGAGTTCTCGATAATCGATGCACATTCTGAAAGTTCCATCCTTCTTTTTAACAAAAAGAACTGGAGCTCCCCATGGGGAAAAAGCTCGGTCGGATGAATCCTTTATCGAGAAGTTCTTGCAATTGGTTGGACAACTCTTGCATCTCCGATGGTGCGAGTCTGTAAGGAGATTTAGCTACAGGAGTTGCTCCCGGAATCAAATCGATTCGGAATTGTACTGATCTCTCATGTGGCAGTCCCGGTAAGTCATCCGGAAACACTTCTGCAAAATCTCTCACAACTGGCACATCTTGAATCTTGACTGCTTTCTTGTCTTTCTGAATCACATGAGCTAAAAATGCAACAAATTGTTTCCGTAAGCACTTGCGAGCTTTCATGCACGAGATTATCTTGACACTGTGTTTCGCTTGGTCTCCACGAATCTCCAAGACCTCATTGTTCTCCATAGGAATACGTAGTAGTTTATCGGAACAGATGAACTCAACTCGGTTAAGAGATAGCCAATCCATTCCGATGATAACGTCGAAACTGCCCAGCTCCATCGGTATCAAGTCGATGGGAAATGTATGATCACCAAGTGTTAGTGGGCAATTCCTAAGTACTGTGTCAACTGCAATCTGTTTGCCGTTAGCTATCTCAATAGTATAAGGGGAGTCTAATGATTCCTCAACATGATTAAGATGGCTAGCAAAATCGGATGAGATAAAACTCTGATCCGCACCAGTATCAAATAATATAGAGGCATAGAAATCAGATAGAAGATATGTACCCGTAATGACGTTCGGGTCTCGTCTAGCTGCAGCAGCTCCTATCTGAAAGGCTCGTCCTCTTGGTGCTTGAGCCCCTTGTTGATTTCTCCTGGGACAATCCCGAGAGAAGTGACCAGGTTGACCACAGTTGTAGCAAGACCTGTGATCAGCAGCTGCAGTTGTAGCTGCATTGTTGTTTCTGTTTTGAGTCTTCTGACTCCTGTAGTAATTTGCTGTATGACCAAATCTCCCACAGTTGGTGCAGTGTCTGCACGGGACATTTGATAGATGATGAAACTGACACGAGTTGCACAAAGGTGCTGTGCCAGTGTATGGCTTCTTGACTTGTAGTGGTGGTGGTTGATTAAGCATTGGGGCTTGAGTGGTAGCAGCAAAGTTTCTGACCACCTTCTGTTTCTTTGCCGGCCTCTTGTCCGGCTTCCTTGAAGTTCCAGCTTTGGCTGAGTCAGCCTCTTTCTTGAGTGCCCCAGTGGCAACCATCATGTCAGTCAAAGAAGCTGACAAAGTAACAGCTAGCTCCATAGTCTTAGGATGAGCAGATATCACATGCCCACGGATACAGGGCGGTAGTCCACCAACATACCGCTCAATCCTTTTCTCCAGTGTTGGCACCACGTCAGGTGCCAATGTAGCAAGCTCATGAAATCGTGTGGTATAAGCCAGATGTCCACCACCAAGCATCTCCAGGTTGAGCAGTTCAGTCTCAACCTTTTTCAGTTCATTCCTAGGGCAAAACTCTGCCCTCAGTAGTGCCTTAAAATCATCCCAAGGCATGGACAGAGCCTCATCCCTGCCCCTTGTCTGAACTTGAGCGTTCCACCAAGTTAACGCCCGTTTATTGAATGATCCAGCAGCATATCTCACCCTGTGCTGGTCAGGACAGCCACTAATGTCAAGTGTGGTTTCCATCTTCTCAACCCACTGAATTAAGCCAACGGCACCTTCACTGCCACTGAAACCAGGTGGCTTGCATCCTACAAAGTTCTTGTAGGAATAGTCCTGATGTTGGCGAGTGTTGCCGCTGCCTTCTCCAGATGAGTTGGCAATGTTGTTGCTGTTGTTGGTGTTGATGCGGTTCATCATTTCCGGGATAACATCCCTCAGTTGACTGGTCAACAGAGTAGCCAGTGCGATGGTCGCAGGGTCTAACTGATGAACTGGTGGAGGTGGAGGAGGAGGTGGTTGTGTCGGAGAGTCTGGAGGTGTCGGTGTAGAAGAATGAGGAGCAGAGTCCTGTTGTGGTGGCGGTAGTAAAGCAGGTGGTTGTCTTCGCGGCAGCATTCTGATCATAACCGAAAGAAAATCGGTTAGTGCAGTGATCAGAAGCAGAAGACATATGCAAATAGAATCCTACATCATAAGAACTCTACATGAGGGTCCCTAGGTTATAGTCTAGGCCAAACCGTTCAAGTAATATGACATATATTTCTCTATAACCATGGCTCTGATACCAATCTGTCACACCCCGGGCCGGCGGGAACGGATCGTGTTTTCCCGTCTGGCGGAAGGTTCCCAGGGCGCGATATCATTGGGTTGATAATCAAATGACCAGATTGTTTACATAGCACATGAGATATAAATGAGAAATGCTAAACATGACATGAAATAGAATTACAAAGTTAAATTACATTGTATATCATAATTTAACTAAGTAAATCTAATCAAAAAGAATCAATGAGTTTATATCTTGATCTGTACAAGATATACAAAAATGATTCAAGGTTTGTCATCCAAAAGTATACAATCAAAAGTAAGCTAGGTCTTCTATGAGTCCACTAGCTTATCACTTGCATAAAAATTTCTACACCTGTTCGTCACCTGAGAAAAACATGTAATTTACACAAAGTCAACACTAGGTTGGTGAGTTCATAAGTAAGTAAATTGAAAACCATTGAACTGATCATGCACACATTCACAATGTTATATCTGTTGCTTGTATATTTGTTTCATCTGTTCCACCCAATGGTCTCTCCTTAGTTATATGTACAAGTAGTATATCACCTAACTAAGTATGCTTATATATAGGGAATCACGAAAGGGTCAAGCCCAGACGCTATCCCACCACATACTTAACCAAGTTCCACACCACTTGCGATACAACTAAAGATATCCATTTCCCAACTATCCGAATTGTCTGTTGTGTAGTCATATGTAGAATAATAATATAGTAAGAGGGGTTTAGTTATCAAACCAAAGTATTGATAAACCCTCATTGAGTTAGGAATTTAGATTATTAAATCTGATCCTTGTATTATTCCATTGCTTATGATGTTAACTTTTATATTACACTTTTAAATTAATTAAAAGTATTAGTTAACTGTTCATCATATGTCTCCAAATGCAACGTATAGAATCCGAATGGAATCCATTTTAATCCTCACGTAATCAGATTAAAATGCATTCCATTCTCTCCTATCCCGCCGTGTGATCCCAAAGTTTCCGTGTGGGATTGTATCATGTGATTAACAAAGTCGAATAAGAACCTGTCTTATTACATTATGATAATCGGGTGTAAATGACAAGAATCCCATGAAGTTACGTTATCATGATCATCATTTACTGAATTCATGTGTTTAACAAAGTCGAATAAGAACTTGCCTTATTATGTTATGTTAAATATGTGTAAATGACAAGAATCCCATGAAGTTACGTTATCATGACCGTCATTTACTGTAAATGATAAGAATCCCATGAAGTTACGTTATCATGACCATCATTTACTGAATCCATGTGTTCCCAAAGTATCCATGAGGGAATGTTCTCATTTTACAGTTAAGTGTAGATTGTTTAAGTACTTGATCATGTGGAAATAACTAAGTGTTATAAGTTTAATCTCATAACTGAGTTATTATAATGTGTTGATGATTAAGTGGCCTTGTGGGCCTTGTTTTGGGCCTCTAAGGAATTTATTGGGCCCAAGGTGGGCCTAGGCAATATTTGTTGGGCCTAGAGTCATATAGGGCTGCTGGAATCGAAAGTGGGTCAGAAATAGGTTGTTGACCAAGTTAATGACAAAGTGGCTCCAAAAGTGAGGACAAGGGCCTCAAAATGGGCCTTAAATCAATTTCTGTGGGCCTCGGGTGGATTTTGATGGGCCCTATGGGATTTGTCTCGGGCCTTTGCCAAAAAGGTTCATGGGCCAAGCTGGGCCTAGCTTGAAATGGCTGAAACAATAATGGGCCTTGAATTTGGGCTTTTGGCCAAAATTGTGGCCTTAGGCCAAAGGCAGTGGGCCTTGAGCCCTAAACCGTGGGCCTTGGGCCATTCACTTCATTTTGGACCTTCCCAGAGTCAATGGATCAATTTAGAGGTATTGGGCCTGATTAGTTGCTACTGGGTCCAACCATTTGGAATGTGATTGGGCCAAAAGGTGCTATTGGACCGAAACAGGTTGTTTGGGCCTAGCATATGGCTGCATCAGTATAGTTGGGCCATATTAAATTGGGCTTTAGGTTAAATGATGAGCTATCAGCCCACTACATGTCTTTGGGCCTGAGTGAAAGGCTATTGGGCCAAGAGATGTCGTGGGCCAAGTTTCCTAGGTCGAATTAGTTGCCAATTGCCAATACTATGGACTGAACTTGGACCTTGAATCTGTTTTGGTCCTACTATTCACAATGGTACACCAATGAGTGTTGGGCCTTGTTAGTTACATGCTGGGCCACAGAGTTTCTGTTGATACTTCCTTGGTCGACTAGGGTTTCCAGCCGTGTGGCTAGCCGTCCAACCAAGGTGGTCTCGGTCGAATAAGGGTTGTGTGTTCCACGAATGTCACTGGCCGAATGAATGGAGGATGAGGGGCGTATGAAAGCTGGCGAAGGAGAATGGAGGTTTGGGCGAATGGGTGCTCGACTGAGTTGCTCCGAATGAGACCAGTCGGCACTCATTCGACACTGGTTCAGTGGGTCTGCCGAATGAAGGTGATAGCATGAAGAGCGAATGGAAGTGGTCTCCTTCGGCGGTGAGCTCATTCGACGGCTCCTTGGCCCTTCGGCCGAATGGATTCTTTCGGCGGCCTGTAGGTCGGGGTAGGGTTGGGTGGTTCCAGTCGAGCTACTAGCCATGATTTTTAATTTTTTCAAGTGTTGAGGTGTGTTAGAACAGGTTTTGAGGGTATAGAAGCCCTAGGAGATGGTCCACGACCGGTTGGGAGATGGTGGCCAGTTATGGTGGGTGAAAACCCTATTTCTCGGAATATTCACAACCTCTTACTTCGATTTCTGGCAATTTTTACCTTAGATCGGTTGTACTTTTGTGTAGAGGATGATGAGAGCTTCGTGTAGGCGAAAGAATGGCTCGATTTCGTGGAGAAACAAGGAAGTTATGAAGGTTTGAAGGTTAAGAAAACCCTAAAAATGGTGAAACCGGGATTTGAGTTTAGAGAGAGGTTGAGGGTGATAGAAATGAGAGAAAACTCTCATTCTTGAGTTTTTATAACCCGAGGGTGTTCGGGTTCGTTTTCGTTGCTCGGTTCGTTAATTCGTCGCGTAACCGGAAAATTACGCGTAATTTAATTGGATTTAAATAAAAGGATTTAATTTAATTATTTTGATGAGTTTCAAAATTGTGAAATATTATTTATTTGATTTTATTAAATTATTTTCGTTCGTGAGGTGTTTTCGTTGTCGTTTCGTCAGATCGCGTAACCTTCGCGCGTAATTCGTTCGAATCGTCACCCGAACGAATACGATGATGGTTTTTCTTTCTGACTTTTGTTTTCTACTTTTCAGTCATTATTTTAGAATTCTAAACTCACAGATATGTTTGTGTGAATCGTCACTCACGCAAACACACTGTCAGTTCGTCATTCTGAAAAAACACTGCGTTATGTTTTAATTGTGTTTCCTCACTGTCGGACTCAACTATACATCATGATTTCACATTGTTTTTGTACTGACTTGTCGGTCATCTGATTCCTGTCATCAGTGGACATCAAATCGCAACCGATATGTTTCTGAATATCGTTTGAATACCGTTGTTTCTCATGATTTGTTGTGTTAACTGTAATTAAGTTTTCACTTAATAAACACAACTAATGTTTCAAATGTACGTTGTACTTAATGTATTTAAGTTTATACGAAAATACGTACAAAGTTTTCTAGTATTTAGGATTCTGTTAATACAAGTATTGTTTAAGCTTACGTATGTACACATAGAATAAGGTGAAAGTACACATACCGTACGGACTTGCCGGACGATCTGGTACTTGCTGTTACACATAACTTTAATTTTTATTAAAAAATATATAACATTTTGTATATTAAACTCATGTAACACACGTGATTTAACCTAGTTCATAATATAGAATGGCAATCGTATATCCTAGAAAATAGTGAAAATACTACTTTCTTTACCTGGTTTCCAATATATTGTGTAAAAAACAATATTAAATATCCCAAAGTTAAACATATATCTGTTAATACTAAAATTACTAAAAATTATATAAAAATAAATAATAATGAAAAATTAATAAATATTCACCCACCCCAAGAGGATATAAAATTTTTTAAAGATAATGAAGAATATATAGGTAAACCATTAACAAAAACTAAAGAAGATACAGTTAAATCACTAAATACAGTTATTTTTAAAAACAATTATACAAATGAAAAGTTAAATACAATAGGAGAAGAATTAGAAAGAATAGAAATTAATTTGAAATTTAATGATAAAGCAATAGAAATTAATTTTAAAGCAAGTACATCAAATTCTGTAATAGAACATCCTATATTTAAACCTTTCAATATAGAAACTCCTATAAATTCTTTGATGATGAATTAGAAGCCCAATTTAATAATATTAAAATAGAAGTTAAAAATAAATTAAGAAGAGCTAATTTTAATACTTATCCTCCAAGACTAGAAACAAGGAATTAGTATTATAGGCCAACTCCTCTTGATTTGCAATATGAAGAAAACAATAAAAGTTATAATCAATATGATGGAAAATCTTTATATAAATGAAATATAAATGGACAATCTGAATTTCAAATTTTAAATATATTATAAGAAATGATCATGGCAGCTAATGCTTATAAATCAATAGGAAATGATGAACTCCAAATTCTTACTATGATAATTTCTGGTTTTACTGGAACCCTTAAAGGATGGTGGGATCATTATATTATAGAATCAGAAAAACATACTATAATTAATGCAAAGAAAACCATAATAAAAATGGAAAATAATATGCAAATTCCAACTCAAGAAACATATATAATAAACACTCTTATATTTGCTATTATAAAATGTTTTATACAAAATCCTTCAGATTATCAATAAAGAAATTCATTAATATTACTAAATCTAACATGTAGAAAATTACAGGAATTTAGATGGTATAAAGATGTATTTATATCAAAAGTAATGACAAGAGATGATTGTAGAGAAGCTTATTGGAAAGAAAGATTTGTTGCAGGATTACCAAAATTATTTGCAGAAAAAATAAGAGAAAATATTAAAAAAGAACAAAATAATAATATACCCTATAAAGATTTAACATATTGACAAATTATAAATTATATAAATCAATAAGGATTAAAAATATGTAATGATTTAAAATTAAAACAAAAAATGAAAAAGGAAGGAATAAATGGAACAAATGAATTATGAAATTTTTGTCAACAACACGGTTTTGAAAATATAAAATTAACAGAAAATTCGAAAAAAATAATTTTATAAAAAGGAAAAATTTTAGAAGAAATTATAATAAAAATAAAAAAGAAGAAGAAGAAGATAAACAAAAGTTTTATAAGAAAGGTAAAAAACAAAATTTCTATAAAAAACAAAATATAATTATTTGTTATACTTGTGGAAAAGAGTCATACATCAAAAAATTGTCATTAAAAACAAAATCAATAAATTAAATATCTCTGAAGAATTAAAAGAACAAATTAATAAAATATTAGAAACAAATACTAGTGAATAAGATATATCTGATTATAGTAGCAATGATCTAAATTATATTGCTAGCCGTGATAATAATTCTCAAGAAGAAGAATGTGAGTGTATTGGTCCTTGTATATGTAATATAAATAGTACTATAAATATGATAAATGATGAAACTAAACTATTATTAAAACTATTTGAAGAAAATAATGATAAAAAACTAAAGCAATTATATTTAGATAAATTAAAAGAAAATTATAATGATACATCAATAAAAGGTAAAGAAACTAAGATATACGATTTAGAAGATCTTTTTAATAAAAAAGAAAAACCAATAACTATACAAGAGTTACAAGAAGAATTAAATATTATAAAACAAGATATTAACAAAATTAAAATGCAAATTAAAAATATAGAAAAAGGAAAATAAATTATAGGAAGTGAAGAAGAAAATAGTGGAGTAACCAATAAAATTGACATCTTGAATGAATTAAATTATCAAAAATGGTACACCAAATCAAATATAATAATAAATAATGAATTTAGAATAACATTATGCAACACCCGTAAAAATTCGCTAACATTATGAGGTCAAACACGGTGGATGAATATTTCTAACTCTTATATATACTTTGAACTCGCGATGAGTTCGGTGATCATGAGATCAAAAACAAGGGCAATCAATCATAGGCTTGGTTGTGGACTCATGTAGATTGCATCCATTCACAATTATGGCTTAACATATTAATGATAGCATAGCATTATAGGATTGATGATCCTACTGGATATTTATTGAAACATTTTGTCACACCCCGACCGACGGCGGAATACGTCGGGGCACGACCTTGACTGTTCATTAGCTAATGGTGCTATTACTATGTTTGAATAATTAAAAATTCATTATTAACAATACAAACATTTCATTCATTACACTAAAGTTACATTACAAGAATTGAATAAACAAACAATTACAAATGAAATTCTAAACATTGTTTTAAATAATTAACTAGGTCTACTAACATGAAACATATCCTATGTCTTTACCAAAGCATCCACTTAACATGTTACATATGCAAAATAAAGATTTGGTCAACTATTTGCATAGTTGGTGAGTAACCCATACAGTTTATATAGTATACATAGAAAACTGATGCAATTCAATTAAACTACAAAGTTTAAACTCTAGCATGCATATCCTACTAGTTTGCAATTAAGTTTTTAAAATATATCGTCTCCAAACTTGTATCAATACTTAGCAAAAAAGCTTAGTACATCTACAAGTCTGCAATAGTTTATATCGTCTCCAAACTTGTTCCAATACAAAGCACAAAGCTAAGTATTTCACAAGTCTGCCCATGATTGTACTTTTCGCCCTTTTAACACATTTGACCTAAGTCAAAGTGAAGATGGTATCTAACACACCTTAGGCTACACGGTATCGAATAACATAGAATAACATAAAATAACACATAATCACAAAACAAGTATTATCACATAGCAAAGAATCAAACAAAATAGACTTAAGGCATTGCATCTATAGAATCTGAATTTTGAATACTGGCATATGTAACATTCCAAAAGTACAAAATGTAAAAGAGGGAGTATAGAATTACTCACATTAATGGTGCTCGAGAAAACTAGTATAATGAAGAAGAATCAAGATCAACAGTTTTATCAAACTGGATGCCCTGAAGATTGAACGTGTGTGGCCAAACAGCAGCTCAAAGGAACAAGTATGCGATCCGAATGCAAACATGGTTCAACATAGTCAAACAAATGCAACGAGGAAAAGTAAAAATTATGCTAGTCATAGCTAAATGAATGGACTTCATAGTCCGAACTCGTTGGCCTAACGAGCCTCTACAAGACTACACCAACTCTAAATGCGGCCTAAATAAGGCAACCTAAACGAGCCTAATGCCGACAACTAATAACCTAAGCTCAACTACTTAGACTAGTAAAAATAAATAAATAAATGAACAATGAAAAAAAAGAAAAACAAAATTACCTCAAAGAAACTTTATAGACGAGACGATCTCGAAGCGCAGCACCTCCTCGCCAAGAGCAAAAAAAAACTACTACGTTCAATATCTCAATGGGTGTTGCACTTGTAGAACCACCAAAATTTGGTTATTCTACGTGTTTATACTCAACTAGGAGTTGCAAAGATATAAGGGACCAAGCAAGGATATTTATAGATGTTTAAAGGGGAGAAATATTGGTTTCTTGGTGTGACATCCGTCAATTTTTCAGGTTTTAATCTCGATTAAACTTTAATTTTATGCAACAATATTAGACTCGTTTAAAACGTGGTTTAAATTCAACAAGTTAAATGACAAATAATAATAATTTATAGATATTGATGTTATCTATGTAGTTCAAATTTATATTTCACAATCAAATCTCAAACCAAAAAAATATAATCAAAACTTGTTATTTAATACTACGAACATTGGGTCTTAAAAACGTAATGCAATGAATACGTGTACATATTTTAGGAACCCGATTATACTCCTATACACAACTTTATTATTTTCTTCTAACTCACTTTCACCCATCATCATCCAAAATATTAAAACATACATACATACATTCATACATACATACATGTATATATACATATAGATCTTTTGGACGACTAAAGAAATGGATGTTGAATGGAAGTACATGATTAAAACACACATACATATATATTTGCTTCACATATATTAATGATTTCGGTGTGTATATATACATATATATGTTTAAACAAAAAAAAGATATGAAACCTTCTAAAATTTTATATATGCACAATTACACACTTCTGATTTATGGACAGAATATGTCCTGAGTTCAACGGATCATATCATAGACATAAAAGCTTGAAATTGAGCAAACTCCATGATTAAGTTCATCGAGTTAGCTTTCCAACCACTACTTACACGTTTTCTAACTCAACCAAATGATGCCCGAAACAGCTTCTACAAAATCAGTGCGCGGATTTCGACCTTCGGAATTGGACAGCTGTTTCGGCCTATTTTCGAGCATAATCACAAAAACGTTTCTAAATAAAAGTTATTCAAAACATGTTAAAATACTAGACTGTAAAGTCTCGTAATTTTTGAAAACTTTTAGTTATGTTAAAAGTTCACTAGAAAATATTAAACATAATATGTCCTAAAACGAAAATTATATAAAAGCATACTTACATGTCCTATATATATTTGTCATGAAAATAAAACTCATTTGTGTGTGTGTGTATACAAAGTATTTTGAAATGTTTATTTTTGAAATATGGTATTTTAGAAATGTTGGGTATTAATAAACAAAAATGGATATATTTCAATACGTCGTTATAGTAATAATAAGTGATTATTTTTTTGGCATTATAACATGTTTTATGGATATATTTTATGACACGATATTTCTACAACAAATCCATCAACATAAAATCACTAAGAAAACATAACAACACTAAATAACACAACAACAACATAGAATTTATAAGTTCTCGAACTTAACCTAAATCTATAATATTATAGGAACCAAGTAGGGGTTCAAACAGAAGACGATATTCACACTCTCAGGACTCCGGATTTTCACTAACAGTGAGTTTCACGGCCCCTATTTTTATAATGTTTTACCAACTCACAGGAGGAGAAATCATGCTTATAATCATTTCATTGACACAAGTGGTTTTGTTTCAACACATTATTACATGAGTTACTTTTATCGCATTAAGTCCCCTATTCTATAACCGTTAATTGTGGGTGAACGTGGATTATTGGGAATAGTACTATTCGGGAGTGACAAACCCCACTCATGGTTAGTAGCTCTAACTTTGATTGTAGGTCAGATCGGGTGCACAATATTCATCTCAATACAATGTTTTGCGATAGAACATTGGGATGAGGCAATTCAATCATGTCGAGTTCGGTTATGGGAGCTCATGGTAATAAATAATATACACAACTCATGATATTGTTTTTGAGAACAATAGTCACATTTTGAAACCTTGTGGTCGAATGAAACAACTCAATTTTTACTTGTTTAATCATGTGAACTCACCAGCTTTACGCTGACCATTTTTAGCATGTATTTCTCAGATAATTGAAGCAAGCATTGGGACATATTTTGTGAATGATTAGCTTGAAGTCACAACACATTCACATGCATATTTTTGGGATTTTCCTTGCATAGCCAATTGACTTAGGCCATGTTTGTAAACTCTTACACATCATATTTTGGAAGTTTAGAAATTTTGTTAGTTATATTTTGGATGATTGTAAGTTAAGACATCATGTAAAATTTTATTATCAATGCATGTAGAAGTCGTTCAATGTAAACAATGACTGTGGATCCATGACCGTTGCACCTCGCGTGTTCCGCCTTGGCGGGGTGTGACAGATTGGTATCAGAGCCATTGGTTATAGAGAAACAGGTTGCATGTAGTAACTTGAACTATAACCGTAGGCTCATAAGGTTCTGTTCATGCTTCACATATAGGCAGACTTAAGTAAAAACTTTCTAGGATTGTTTTATGGCAAGCATGCCGATAACATGTAACCCTATTCATGTGTGCTCATCGGATGAGGATTAAACCCCATTCGCACCATCTCCACCACCGCCGTTAGCAGAGACACCATCACTTATCGTGGTGTCTAGCTATACCATTTAGGAGGTCATGGTGTCAGAAAAAAAAACATTGAAGAGAATTACGGGTCCAATCTAGAAGAGCTACCAGGGAGTTTATTTGAGGATGATGCAGGCCAGGTTATCACTAGGAAGGAGAATACTTAATCTAAAAAGATTGTAACATACACAATACTCTAGGAACACTTGATTTCAAATGAGACGGCTGACGAAACTTCCAAGGCTCAGAGTAGTTTATTTTGCACCATCCAACTCAAGTGAATATTTTCTCAAAGACTCTATTTCGAATAACTCTCGACCATATAACCCGTGGTTACAGGGTGGACTCCTGATGTCCTTATGGATAGCACTCTGAACCAAGATATGAGGAACCAAAATGATTATGTAAGGTAAATTGATGATTAAGGGTGGCCAACGTAATGGTGAATCTACACATACATATGAATTTTGGCAAAACTTATTGTTCAGAATACAAAGAAAACCCAACCCATAAAGTAAAATTTACATGATATATCGAAAACACCTTACAAAGGATTGTATTTCCATTCATGACTAAGAAGATTATGGAAGGATGGATTAAGACTCCCAATTTTTCTCTTCTCCTTTCATGTCGTTGTATGTTCATTGAACCTCCAATGGTACAACCCAAGCACTTCCCTTAAGTACTCATAATCGAAAACAATTCAATGACTCCACATCAAGGGTAATGTGTACCCTCACCACACCCATCCACTAAGGAAGCTTTTCAAATAAATCCAAAGGAACGAATGAAGAATGATTGAATTGACACAATAAGCATTTCCTTATTTGAAAGTGAAGTTGAGAAAACTTCGCCCACTAGGGTTGGAAATTAGGGTATTACATGGCTGCCAATGTATGTCGACTATTCATTTGGCTCAAGTTTCACAAACTCTAAACTACTTACATCTTTAAGACACCACATACTGACAAAAAAAAAGCTAGGTTTATCAAATAGATTTCCCATTTGATCTCAACTAACCAAGATATTGATCACGGTCACTGATGGTTTGGTAATATCCATCGTTTCCCCCTCATACATGATACTAGTAAGCCTATAACTCTCATCCTAACTTTCTCTAGAAGACAATCTTGACACAAACCATAACAAAGAATCTAGGATATCCTCATGATCAAGGTATAGGAGTTAGAAATGAGAAATTGTGGTAAGACCACTCCATTGTCACTATAAATTTCTTATTTACTCGAATTTACTTTCCCCGAGTGAAAATTGTTGAACCCCTAACTCTGTAAGTGTCAATCTCATGGTCAACACTTAAACAGATAGTAAACATCGATACCTGAACTCATTACTTATACATATTTCAACAATAGCCAACTACTTCTGGTATAATCCTCGTCATGGAATAACTAAACCTGATTAGATCTTCTGACGCATAAACCCTCAACAATACATCCTAAGTGAAAATACTCCACATGCTTATCTCCCATTACAAGTGCTCGTCACTCAAAAAATGGTGCAGTGATTTCATTTCTACTTCACATTTGGACTGTGAATATGTAGAGACATAAACCAATGTGGATGATTAACAAAACTCTCATGATCAAATATCGAAGGAAGAAGTTGTAACAACTGTGCCGGAAACGTCGCCGGAACAGTGAACGGAACAGTAACGGCACAGTAACTCAGGTACAAACTATGCAAACTATTGATGTACTGTCAACTACGTAATGCTAAACAGTAAACTATTATGCTAATGTTTCTGAAATCTGATTAAACGTAACAGTTTAACAGTCAGAAACACATCAGACAACATGGAACAGTGATACTAATGCTTATTGAAGTACTATTATGTGTAAACGTATGCGAGATTAAGCAAAACAAAACGATAACAGTTGTTGTTACGGAATGCTAAACCGATGAGTTATTCGTATAGGTGACGATCTGTACGAATGATTCTGATAGTTTAACGTTCTGAAATAATAACTGAAAAGTAGAAAACAAAAGTCGGAAAGCAAAACCATCGTCGTGTTCGTTCGAATGACGATTCGAACGAATACGCGCGATGGTGACGCGTTCTGACGAAACGAAAGCGATAAAAGATACGAATGATCATAAATTCAAAGAAATAAGATAATTCTTATTTTACAATTTTGAAACTCATCATTAAATAAATTAAATTAAACTATTTTAAGAAATCGCAAACAATTTAACGAACGCGTAAAAATATTAAATCCGATAAACGGATTAACATAATTATATTTAAAATAATTTATTAAAAATACATTTGTAATTTAAAACGTCATAAAATATTCTTTTAGTTTTAAATGACGAAAAAAAAATGCGTCACGTTCCGGAAACGTGACGAATACGCTAACCGAGCAACGAAAACGAACCCGAAACCTATCGGGGTATAAATACCCTAAATGAGGGTATTTTCCCTCACTTTCTCTTCATCTCTCTCCCATCTAAACCCTAATCCCGGTTTTCATTTTTATTCACCATTTTGAAGCTTCAAATCACCATAACTTTCTTGTTTCTCAACCAAATCGTTCCATTTTCGAACCTACATGAAGCTTTCATCATCCTCTACGTGAAAGTACAATGGATCTAGGAAGAAACCCACTGGAAATCAAGGTAAACAGCCGTGAAAATGGCGATTTTAGGGTTTTCTCACCCTTTGGTTTTAACTCATGGGTTAACCGGTTCTTACCTTCCTACTCTGCGACCCACAACCACGAGAACCAACCCCTTCCAACCTCTGGTCGATTAGCTCGAAGATGCAAAACCCATCTGACTGTCTTGGAACCAGCGAATGACACACACACGCAGGCCGTCGAATGAGTTCCTATTTCGGCCGAACCACACCACGGTAGAATGACCACCCCATTCGCCGAATCACTCCTGGTCGACTGAACCTCCTTCGCCTGAGCTACATACGCCCGAATCAGCACCCTCATTCGTGACTTGCTGCTCTTTCGCCAGACCTCACTCATTCGACCATCTTCATACTCCCAGACCCTCATTCGGCCAACCACACTCGCCGGTCACCTCTCCTTCGGCGGTTATCTAGTCGCCACCCATTCAGCCACAGTGATGTTGTTCGGTCAAATGTTGGAGTCGAACCACCATGCAACCATGCTGCTCTCACAGCCCTCACACACCAACGCACCCGATCCTCACCATGTGACCAAATTCAGTCAGTGGGATGGGAGGCCGTTTGGCCCAGTCTAAAGGCCAACATTGATTAGGGCCTAACATTTTGGCCCAACATTTCGACCCAACAGAATCCCATTTGGCCCAGTTTGATACAATTGGCCTAAGGCCACTGAATTGGCAAAACCTGTTTTAACAGTCATTTACTAGGCCCAATATCGTTTCTTTCGACCCACGTGGTTGACCCACACACCCGCAAGTCACCTAAGGCCCACTATCCAGGCCCAACTTATCTATCCCCTAGGCCCAATGCACAATAATTCGGCCCAATGGTTGTTTAGGCCAACAGCACCTTCATGGGCCTAACCCAACTGTTTGGCCCACAGTTCATGAAGCAGGCCCAATGTGGCCCATGGCCTTGGTTCAATCCAATTAATAGGCCCATGATAACTTATGTGACCCAAGAATACCTAGGTTGGCCCAAGTGAGTGTTTCGGCCCATCTCTCATTCGGTTTCTTGAATCATGATGAAACGGATAATTAAAAATAAACCAATAAGTAATCATACATGGAATATGAACTTAAACATTTCAAAAGTGACAAGATTGGGTGATTGGTTTTCAAAAGCCTAAAAACAATGTGTTTTGATTTTGCAAACTAATGAATTAACCATAGAGACAAATGGAACCCTTATGGCACGAAACTAAGTGACAGAATACTAATTACTAAACTTCACGTAAACTGGTCAAGTGTTAGAAAAATCTACAACAATTGAGTTTGGGCCGAATCATGACCGAGCCTTACGCCTGTTAGCCAAAGTCATGGCTAACACTTACACACACACAAATCATTTATAAACTTATACTTACAAATTCCAAACAACATGAAATCATATACAGGATTGTGAAAACAATATCAGTTACAACAAAGAGCACGTGCATTCTTGTTTGTGACTAAGTCAACTACCACCACTACAAGGTGAGTTCATTGTCCCTTTTCAAACTATTTTGGTTTTAACTCGGTACTGAGAAGCATGTTATACATTTTAAAACAAATGTTTTAAATTTAACAAAATGCTTTTATACTAATTGATTATGCCAAGTGCTAAAGGCATAAGACACAATTCAATCTAAATGCTATTTGAATATGCCAAGTGCTAAAGGCATAAGACTCTATTTAAACTAAATGTTATTTGATTATGCCAAGTGCTAAAGGCATAATACACTATTCAAACTCAAAACTATTTGATTATGCCAAGTGCTAAAGGCATAAGCTACTTGCTAATACTAAAGCTATGTGATAATACCAAGTGCTAAGGGTATTTACTAATTGATGATGCTATTGTAGATGCTAATTCTATGAAATCATGCTACAAGCTAATACTATGAGTTATGCTATATACTAAGACTATTGGTTAAACTAAATGCTAATACTACGGGTTTATGCTATGAACTAACATTGCGGGCTATGCTTAATACTAATGCTATGAGATTATACTACTTGTTAATGCTATGGGTTTTTATGCTAAAGACTAATGTAAACTCTAAATGCTAATGATATTATAAGGCTATGGGGATACTAAATACAAACATACATACATACACAGTGAATACTTGAATCTATGAATACTATATGCTCTTGAATGCTATGTGATTGCCATGCTCAAACAACGGTTTGGCCTCTCAGTGCTTGCCTTACCGGTTGTAAAGCTAGTTCTTGTGCACAAGTTACGTAAATGCTGGACTATTTGTATGCTAAAACTATTGGCTATGGAAGAACAATAGTTGGTCTCTCAGTGCTTGCCTTCAGGTGTTCTTCCTAGTCGGGACTTGAAGAACAATAGTTGGTCTCTCAGTGCTTGCCTTCATGTGTTCTTCACAGTCTTAATTGAGGAAATGGACTGATGGCCTCTCAGTGCTTGCCATGCAGTGTTTCCCACAACTATTTACCTGGGTGATCAGTAACTAGGACGATATTGGTGATCCTTACTTTGTGTCGACCTGGAAATTCTCTATCTTCCCCTGAGTTGCTAATTATACCTGGGGCTGGTTTGGATTGATATTGAATTCCTTTCGGGCATTCGGTTATCCATACCGGTAACTATCGGGCTAAACTCACGGATACTATTGGTGAATGGAGTAAACTTACAAACAAAAGTGCTTAAACTATGACGGGGAAACTATACGGATGGGTAGGTAAAATGCTTAATTATTATTAATAACAGTGTCATATCCGGATTAGTATGTGGTGGGACGTCGTCTGGGCGGGTTGTAGGCTTGACCCAGGGGTATGCCCTATATATAAGCATACCGATTTGGATATTACATGTGGAGTTAATAAGATTAAGGTTTTACCGAAAAGGAGTTTTGTTAAAGCTATTTAAACTTATAAACTACATGAACTCACCAACCATTGTGTTGACTTTGTTTTCTTACATGCTTTCTCAGGTGATGCACAGGTTTAAGCTTAAGCTATTGGATTGCATGCTAGGCGGCCTAAATAGAGGACCTAGTGATTTTGGGAAGCACATTTTTTGTTAATCATACGAATCATTCTTGGATGTCTTGTACAGATTACAAGATAGAATACTTTAATTCTTTTGTTAGGTTTACCAAGTTAAATTATCAAACATTGACATTGTAATTTAACTTTGTAATCCTATTTAAATGCTTTATTGTGCTTTAGTTATTCTTGACATTGATGCTATGTAAACAATCTGATCATCCCGATTATCACACACGATATCGCGCCCCGGGAACCTTCCGCCCGACGGGGACTCCGATCCAACCCCGCCGGCCCGGGGTGTGACAGAAGTCAACACAAACTTTAGCCAGTTAATCAAACACCTACTCCAATGTTACATGCAAGGATCATAATTACGCATTTAGTTTATCTTTACCATTTCATGGACTCTATCACATTGATTCCTACATATAACCAAAGTTTATATTATCACATCTGTATTAATTCAAGCCAATCCACCTCCTAAGATTACCTTATATAAACCTAACATGTCTGATAAAGCAATTTACCTCAAAATCAATTCCTTTTTAACAGTTTTCATTCTTCGTCAGAATTGATAATCCAACTTCCCCTCATCATTTCTCATACGACAAATGATAGGGTACTCCAACTTCTGGCACAAATAACTAGCCATCTAGGAACTAACCAAAGTCGACTACCCAAGATCTTAGCACTCCCCATAACGAATTTGTTACCCAGATTATTTTTACCCAGATTATTTGTGTTAAAGTTCGTATAATGGTTGTCTGAAGCCTCTAGGGTCCTCTATCATGCAAACATAAATGATAAATCATGATGTCTCGATGCACAAATATATGGTCAGCAAGAAAATTATCCCCAAAGGTATATTGTAGCCAACCATTGACCAAACAACTAAATTCATCCTCCTTTGACAAAAGCTTTAGGAAGTTTTAGATATCTATATTTGGTTTGTTGTAACACCACAATTATTTATGGTATATGATCGATTCACCTTCGCTGATAGTGCGGTGGATTAGATGTGGTACACCTTACACATAAATCCTAACGGTACCTCAAATGTGAGAACTACACCTGAATCGGGAACTCGCCTAAGCCTCGAAACCAAATTTTATTCTACCTTGCATCTTGTAAAGAATTTGGCCATCCCTTTGAAAACTTCTAGGCACCATGTCTACTCGTTGCATGGCATCCACACCTTGTGTATCTATGTGACATCCGATGAAATTAAAATACAAAGCTACTCTCTAAACTTCTAAATTATCTTATCATAACCAAACCTGATAATTAACAAAATTCATAATGCCCAACTATTGTTTAGCTTATCAAAAATTAACACTTTGATTGAGTTAACTATTTATCAGAAGATAGAAATCTTATGCTTTGGAAGCTAAGTCCTTTGCTTAAGAAGAATAATCCTTTGAAAAACTTGAAAATTTTCACTGGGAGCTCGGTTTTGAGCTTTTGTAGAACAAAATCCTTAAAACTTCTGTAAGAGAGCTTCCAAAGGACAATGTGAACTTCCAAAAATTTAACTCCATTACATGAAGTATCTCAGCCATTTAATTTAACCCTCCAATGTGTTAACTCAACCATTCGACCTATTAACTTGCCAAGGGTTAGATCCTTCCAAAGAGTAACAAACTCCTCTTCTTAACATGCGACTTTTTCAGCATGGAACTTAATCTATATCTTGAGTAACTTGAACGGTGACTCAACTTCTCTACCAAGATCTTCCAATGACTTAACTAAACCACCGTTTGAAATCTTTGATGAATCGTTACTACAAGCGACTACGTCAAGCCTTCTCTTGACGATGGTGACTCACACAGGTCGATGTCCTTCCATATACCTAGTGACACATAAACACAATATCTCATTAATATTGTACTCAAACCTCATTGTGTACAAAAATACAAATGATATTGAATATGGTTGAGCAAATTCTAACAAAATTCTAGTTCAACTTTACTTGACAAAATCTCATAGATTACAAGTTATACATATGACACTCCTACACTATAATATTTGATGATTTTGCTTCTCACTGACTAGTTATGTTCTAGTAACTAGTTAGCATTTCTTCTTCCTACCCTCACTCAAGAACGAGCACCTCATAACAGGTCAATTATTAAAATTCAAGATACATACCCAAATTTTGTTATGAATACCAACCATGGTGAACATCAACACACGTTCTAATCTTTGTCAAAGATTATTAGTACTAATAATAATCAGCTCTAAGGACATCCCTTTGGATCACTAACGCCTCGAATACTCAAGTCGTGATTAGACCTTGGCATATATACAAACTTATCTCATACTAACATTGTATCACTGTTTCGAGATAATCATGGGATGCTAATATATTCAAAAATAAGTATACTCCTTAGACAAGGTTCTTAGTTGTAGTATCTGAAATAGAAAATAAAAGACGTCACACTAGCCACAAACTAGTTCCCTAAATACAAGACCTGAGTATCTATTATATAGAACAATGAGTGCAACTCATACCTAGCTTGTTAACTCGTACTCGCACTAACCACACCCTTAGAAATTGTTAGTAGTAAGATGATGTGTTCATATTCTCTTAAACACATTGATCATCACACACCACAAGGATACATTATGATCGCCACAACTCATGGCAAGATAGGCTACTAACTTTTGAATTATCATTTCTGCCACTCAACTTTGGACCTTATAGGAATTGAAGTTTCTATATCATGTATATTGGGAAGATATTGGTTAGAGCCAACTCAATGGTCTAGAAATCACTCAGGAAAAAAAAACTTATAAAACTCAAAATCAAGGATTGACTGCAAGTTGCATGTGATTGTTAGAAAACTTATATGGAAGTAAGACGTAAGCCTTTAGAATTTTCAAGTTAGAAACCAAGTCATGTTAAAAATCTCACCATGGAAAGGAACAGTTAGGTTCAAAAATATAAAAAAAACACACGAAAAGCTAAGATATATCAGACAATTTGAAATCCTAGCGAGGACTCGTCCTGTAGCTTACTGTCTCCAACTACCCCTAGAAGTTGGTGGAGTTCACAACACATTTCACGTTTCAAACCTAAAAAAATGTTTATATGTTGAAGCACTCGTTATACCCTTAGATGAAATTCAAATCAATAACAAACTCCACTTTCTTGAAGAACCAATAGAAATCATGGATCTAGAAGTAAAATGATTGAAACAAAGTTGCATCTTAATAGTTAAGGTTCGATATAACTCTAAGCAAGGACCGGAGTTTACTTGGGAACACGAGGACCAAATGAAACTCAAGTACCCCAAACAATTCGAGAAGGCACCAATCTCGAGAAAAAAAACTGAATTTCGGGACGAAATTCTTCTAATGGGGGGAGACTGTGACATCCGTCAATTTTTCAGGTTTTAATCTCGATTAAACTTTAATTTTTTGCAATAATATTAGACTCGTTTAAAACGTGGTTTAAATTCAACAAGTTAAATGACAAATAATAATAATTTATAGATATTGATGTTATCTATGTAGTTCGAATTTATATTTCACAATCAAATCTCAAACAAAAAAAAACATTAAGTAATATAATCAAAAACTTGTTATTTAATACTACGAACATTGGGTCTTAAAAACATAATGGAATGAATACGTGTACATATTTTAGGAACCCGATTATACTCCTATACACAACTTTATTATTTTCTTCTAACTCACTTTCACCCATCATCATCCAAAATATTAAAACAACATACATACATATATGTATGTATATATACATATAGATCTTTTGAACGACTAAAGAAATGGATGTTGAATGGAAGAGTATGAAGTACATGATTAACACACACATACATATATATTTGCTTCACATATATTAATGATTTCGGTGTGTGTGTGTATATGTATATATATATATGTGTGTTTAAACAAAAAAATAGATATGAAACCTTCTAATTGACGGTTGGAGAAGCACAAGAAAAGAAAGTATGGCCTTATATTAAAAATAGTACAAAGTCATTTCCATTCAACCAACCAAACACACAACCTCCAATACTTCAAGATTTGAGCATGGTGGTCATCAAATCTAGTCTCTCTAAGTAGCTCTATAAATAGAAGAGTATGGTGCATAATACAACCACACTAAAACTATTAAGTTGTTTTTTTCTTTTTCTCTCTTATGGTTTACGGCACACACAACACAAAACCAACCATCCATTCAATTCTACCACCACCATCGAAAGGAAATTGACCCATTCAACAGCCTTTATTCAGCTCAACAACATCATTTTCAAGCTCCCATAATTCTCCTTGCTTGTTAAGGTGAAAACTACTATCGAATGCTTAATTAAAATTTTATATATGAGCAATTACACACTTCTGATTTATGGACAGAATCTGTCCTGATTTCAACGGATCATATCATAGACGTAAAAGCTCGAAACTAAGCAAATTCAAACTCCATGATTAAGTCATCGAGTTAGCTTTCTAACCAATACTTACACGTTTTCTAACTCAACAAAATGATGCCTGAAACAACTTCTACAAAATAAGTGTGCGGATTTCGACCTTCGGAATTGGAAGACTGTTTCGGCCTATTTTCGAGCATAATCACAAAAACGTTTCTAAATAAAAGTTGTTCGAAACATGTTAAAATACTGGACTGTAAAGTCTCTAATTTTTGAAAACTGTTAGTTATGTTAAAAGTTCACTAGAAAATGTAAAACATAATATGTCCTAAAACGAAAAATTATATAAAAGCATACTTACATGTCCTATATATATTTGTCATGAAAATAAAACTCATTTATGTGTGTGTATACAAAGTATTTTATAATGTTTATTTTTGAGATATGGTATTTTAAAAATGTTGGGTATTGATAAACAAAAATGGATATATTTCAATACTTCGTTATAGTAATAATATGTGATTTTTTTTTGGCATTATAACATGTTTTATGGATATATTTTATGATACGATATTTCTACAACAAACCCATCAACATAAAATAACTAAGAAAACATAACAGCACTAAATAACACAACAACAACATAGAATTTATAGGTTCTCGAACTTAACCTAAATCTATAATATTATAGGAACCAAGTAGGGGTTCAAACAGAAGACGGTATTCACACTCTCAGGACTCCAGATTTATACTAACAGTACGTTTCACGGCCCTAATGGCTAAAGGATGTCCAAGTTGGCTACTAGTCCAGACAGATGGAGCCTCTAGCCTACCAGTCACCAATTCCCAGGAAAACCCGAACCAAGAACTCACCCAAAGGCATGACGGTGCGAGTCCGGTAAAACCAAGTGGGATCAAGATCGAACCCAGAACTTGTGTCTCCTATCACTTTTCTCATACCTTCATCTTACCATTAAGACAAGACATTATTGGTGACTTGAAACCAGTTTTAACAAAAAAATACAACTCAATTCTTCTTATCTATGAATCCTAATAAACAAACATATAGAGTTGCCACTTGGCATATTCTAATGCCTCTTCGTCCACGTGTCATTTTTTACATTACCCGCTTAGTAGTATACGTGGATCTTCTCAATCAATCTGAAACAAAGGAACCATATGAAAACCCTAACTTTCATATTTTCCTATCGATCTCTCAAACCACAAAATCAATCAACGCAATAGTTTCATTTCCACTCAAGAAAACAAAACCTAAATCAACCTTCTGTTGATTGGAGAGTGGAGACAACGGTATGGATGTTTTTTTAATTTTCTTTCCTCCTTCTCAAAACCCTACTTTTGATGAACGTTTTTAAGATTTACAATTCATTGTATTTTTTCGATTCAAAATGTATGGATCCTTTTTATTTGTTAATAACTTGTCAATAATCCTACTTTTTCACTTGTATTTTAAGGTTCTTGCTCAATTTGACACATGAACCTCAATTAGCCTTCTGATGATTGGCGACAGAACCTGCATGTGTTTAGCTCCATGGTCTTGTAAAAATGGTACTTCTTCCATTTTTGTTCATGGTAATAGTCTTTTTTTTTTTAAGAATTAAGGTTACGTTTGTTTTACTGTTTGTGGTTGCTTCGTTTATTGTTCTGTTGTATAAATTTATTCAATACTTGAAATCGATGTTGTTATTAATATACACAATCTGCTTTTGATTTTTTTTGCATCCTGCTTTGTTGTTCTAATACAACAACCATTGGAGCTGATTGAAAAAATTAAGAATAACAGTTGTGATCCTAATATATGGACTTATAAATTACAATGTATTGATTGATGGTTTATGCAAGATGGAATGCATGTCGGTTGCTTATATCCTTGTCAATATTAGGTTTATATCATCAATTTATCCTTTAAAAAACCCATTTGTTACTCTGCCTCACCGGCTACACAATCTGCTTTTGATTTTTTTTAATCCTGCTTTGTTGTTCTAATTCAACAACCATTGGAGCTGATTGATAAAATCCTTATCAATATTAAGTTTATATCTTCAATTTATCCTTTGAAAAACACATTTGTTTGTTATAGTACATTACGCCTCTGGTGTGTGAGAGTTTCAAAAACCCAATCGAATGTGGTAATATACATGTGTTTTGGAGGCACTCAAGGATTACTTGAGACAAAAGAACCCTGATTCCTAAAAGGTTTTGATTTTGCAACCTTCGTTGATTTGCTCTTAATTTGTTGATTTTCTAAATTCATTTTCGTGTTCATGTTTTATGTTTGCGTATCATGTTGTTTTTTGAGTAATTTGCTGCTGTAATAAACGTTTAAGGCTCTTAAACTTTGCTAAATCTGATTCATGTGTTAGGTTTTGTTATCTGATTTTTTTTGTTTTACCCTCTAATTTAATTTTTGGGTTCTTTGTTTTTTTAGGGTTTTTTGTTATATAAGGTTTAAGATTCCCAGGTAAATCAATTTCCCAATTAAATTCTTAAGATTTAACTGTTTCAATTGATAAGATTGTTGCATAAGCTTTTGATATCTAAGTTAAAATGAATCTGCTCATGAACCTTTTTCATTTTTTAGGATTCTATCTTGACTTCCACAGGTAAATCTGTAAATCAAGTTCTTAGTGTCAGTTGTTAAGAGTTCAGGCTTTCATAGGTAAAATGGTTTCTCCAATTCGATTGTTAATACATGACAGTTTCAATTAAACAGATCCTTTTTTATGGGTTTAATTGCATGTTCACATTCAAATAATTCGTTGTGTGTTCTCAAAAATTGTTTATTCGATCTATCCATTACTATTTTCCATTAAATTGTTAGATAAGTGGCATGTCATATGGAAGTTAATGTTGGCATGTCATATGAAGGTTAATGTTTCCATGTATCCTTATGACTATGTTATAAATCTAATTTTTTCTACTTCATATTTTTATAACAGAAAAAGCCTATTGTTGCTGTTAGCATTAAAAAAATATTAGTTTAAACGATTAAATGGTTTACAATTATGATGCTTTATTGCTTTGCGTAAGTTCAGATCTTCGGGTAGGATTTTGAATATAGTTCAAATTTAACCACATTGTGATCCCAAAGTTGGTTATATGATATGTCAATAACTTACCTCTGATTCCATGGTATGCTTACATTTACTTCCATAAGTATTGTAGATTTGGTTATAAAGCATATCAGTATCAATATTACACAAATACAGATCATTGGTACCCAAGTAAGTTTTCTTTAGATGAATAAGACGTGAGCTTTACTAAAATTTCCTATTTTCATAAAAGCGATATAAGAACTTGCAATGTTTAGAACTTTTTCTTGTCTGTATTTGAATCACCGATCCTTCCAAAGATTGCTTCAATGAAATGTGGTGATTTGAAAGATAAGTATCTTAGCTCTTTCAAAATTTCTTATTCAGATTTTTTTATAATAGTCACGAGGATCCTCTTAAAAATTGCACTGTCTATAAATGATGTTAATATGGTTGAGATCTAACACCCCATTTGCGGTGCACGCATATAATGTATATATGTGTGGGCCCTTAAGGGGCAAAAGTAAAAGTGCACTAATTTTAACGTTATTTTAGTTATTTGTGAAAATAACGTTAAAATCATTGAATGATCAACTTCAAACGATAACTTTGAGCCGGGGACTCTTTCGGAGCAGCCTCTCTATCCCAATTGGGATAGGGGTAAGGTTTGTATTTATCATTCCCTCCATACCCTACTGAAAAGTGGGAATATACTGGGTAAGGTTATTATTGTTGTATGATTCAGTTCTTATTTTTTTTGTTTCTTTTTGTAGGTAAAAATTGAGTTTTTAAGGGCTGATGTTTGCAAATGCCATGCTTCTTTCTCAACCACATCACCATGTCCTATCTTATGAAGGTTTTTCTTAGTATGTTTTGATTTTGTATATTCATCAACTTTCAGCTTCTATGCTTTTATAGCATCTTATTCATTACCTCATGCATGTTATATACTAATTTTAATTATACTTGTAATTGGGTATGATTATTTTGGGTAGTGTTTCATCAACATTCATATCCTCTTTTGTACAATAGGATATCTAATGGTGTTTTAGGTACACTAAAGGTGTCAAAAAATAAAGTTTCAACCAGGACAAGTAAAAACTAGGTGATTTTTTGGGTCAAATCTTATTAAACTTACATTATCTCAAATAAAAAAAGGGTCAAATCTAATTAAACTCCAATTCTAAGATGGTGTGTGTAAATTATAAAACAAGGGTGGTGTGGTTGTTAGCATTTAAATATTAAATCATTAGATTTTTGTTTATTAGGATACATAAATGTTTGGTCCCTAAATTGGATACTTTGTCGAATTGTTTTCAGTCTTTTATATTTTATTGATTTTGACTCATCAATCTTACCATGAATTATTGATTTTGACTCATCAATCTTACCATTGAAATATTATTCTCGATTAATGTTGGTTTGATCTCATTTCTTTACTCAATCTTTTGATTTTAGATTAGGTTATATCCTAATTTTAATTATACTTGTAATTGGATATGATTCTTTTGGGTATATGTTTAAAGGTTGGTGTTTCAGTAATGTTGCTAAGAAACATTGATCAAAAAAGTGGGCTTTATAATAGCACTAGACTATAGGTGATATCTCTTGATAATCGTGTTATAGAAGCATAGATTATATTTCGCAATAATATTGGCACTCGTGTTTTTATTCCTAGACTTGGTTTGGCTCCTTTTGACAAAAATATTTCTTTCAAATTTAGAAGAAGACAATTCCCATTGGTTGTATGTTTCGCCCTGACCATATACAAGAGTCAAGGACAATCATTATTTAGGGTTGGTTTGTATCTGAAACATCCGGCGTTTACCCATGGACAGTTATATGTTGCATTATCTAGGGTTAAAAGTAGAAAATGTTTAAAACTTTTAATTTTAGATAAAGATGGCAATATCACAAATAAAACAAGAAATGTATACAATGAAGTATTTACTAATTTATGAATTTTTGGTGTTGCGTTGCTTTGACTTATTGTATGTAACAAAATTTAATTTTACGCATTCATATATATTACATTTTTGTTGCTTTTTCCTGCATATAATTCATCCCGTGTTTACACGGGTTATAATCTAGTTCAACTTATATATTAAAAAAAAACAGTCATTTGTATCGTTACGAGTTAAACGCCACGTCAAGTAACTAAATGTGATATGAAACGAATTTAATTAGTTATTTTTCTTTCTTTAAACATCAATTTCTTACTTATATATTACATCTTTAAACTCGCACCAATTTATAAGAAAATTACCAACACCACTAAGTGGCACCAAGGTGTGTAGAAAATATGTTCTTTTACGAGTGATTAAGGGTTATGGTTTTTAATTTTTTATAATAGAAATATAGTTCAAAAATTTTACTTGCTATTTAGAAACTTATAAATGAAAAATTAAATCAAAAATTATAAAACCATAAACACAAAATTTTTCTATTACAACATACAATATGTTACTTAAAATTATAATTATATAAGATTGTATATATAAAAAAAGTATCATATAATAACTCATTTTAATTGAGGTTACCGTAATAAGTTTGTCAAAATCAATTCAAACCTTTATTTTTTATCATTATCATTATTATGCATATAAAAGACTCTATAATCTTATGTATATGGACAAATTCACCAAGTGAAAGTAATTTTGCACTGATGCAAATTTTTGGGAATTTTAAATAACAAGTGAAAATTGTCAAAAATTTACACTGGTTCAAAATCAATTACACTTGTTAATTTGTACATGCATATAAAAGAAAAAGTTTTATACAAGTATAATATTTACAATAAAAAAGAGATTTGGATTGATTTTAGCGGATTTATTATAATTGCCACAATTAAGATGTGTTAACAATTAAAACTTGTCATATGTATCTATATATAATATTTTCACAACTAATTATTATATAATAAAATATTATTATAAAATCGATCAAGTCCTTTTTAGTTTTTACATTGCTATCAATAGAGAGAAATGAAATGTGAAGATAGAGGGCACTTGTCTATCGTTTAACCACTTATAGGGTTGCACAAACCGGATTTTTTCTCCAAACCGGTTCAGTTTGGTCAACGGATGGTCAAAACCAGTTTGGATGAAAACCGGTTTGGTTTGGAAACCGGTTTGGAAGATGAGAATGTCAAACATATGCTAAACCGGCGGTTCAGACCGGTTTGGCAACCGGTTTATAAACCCAAACCGGTTTTTTTGCCCATGTCTAACTACTTGTATAAATTAGTTATGACTAGGGGTGGCAATTCCTGACACGACCTGAAACATGACCCGAACACGACACGAAAATAATCAAGTTTTGGTTGCCAAGTGTAACCCGTTTAAAAAAACGGGTCGTGTTCGGGTTGACCCGATTATAAAACAAATCGGGTTCGGGTTGACCCATTTATAAACGGGTTGACCCGTTAACCCGTTTAAGGTTTTAATTTTTTTTTAATTTTTTTTTCCTGTAACATATATTTATTTGTTTTTCTTTTGATTATTTACCATACTTTAATTGATTAAGTAACAAAATTTATATTTTTTTCATCTAAAAAATGATTTTAATTTTTTTTTCAGTTAACTATACAAATTTAAATTCCATACTTTATAATTATGATTACATAATTATATTTTTAGTTATAATAATATTATTTTTTTTTGTTAAAATACTATACTAACTATTTGTACTAATACACAACTACTAACAAGGTTATTATTGATGTACTTTTAAGCAACAACCAACTTAAAATATGTAAATTAATTTGATTTATTTATATAAACGGGTTAAACGGGTCAGGTTTGGGTTGACCCGAATTTATGTCAATCCGATTAGGGTTGAAAACTTTGACACGAATAAATATATGGGTCAGGTTAGGGTTGTAAAATTCAACCCACCAACCCGCGACCTGTTAACCCGCCAACCCGACACGATTGACACCACTAGTTATAACACCTGACCCCGTCTCTCAGTAAGCTCGCTTATGGGCTTAATTGGCTACTCACCCCTTGCATAAATAATTTATTTTCCTTACACTTTTAACAGTTTGAAATTATGCTATTTGATTGTGATATGAATTTCGTATGTTTTTTCTATGCACCAAAAAACCATGTTTTTTACACGGAATAAGATGATAGGGTATTTGCAGTTAACTACTATAGGTAACTTCTATCATCTGGATCAAAATTTTGGGTCACAAGTCACTCCGATCATATAAGGTTTATCAAATTTCATTTAGGTTTCACGTGTTGCCTTGAATCCCACAAGAGACGTTGCCCCCTTAACCCCCGCATAGTCAGGAGCTCGAAAATCTTAAACGAGTGTGCACTACACATCTTCAAGCACTTTAAGATTTATTTACATTTAATTACACTAAAATATACAACAATTTATACTCTTATATTATAACTAGTCGGAAACCCGCGCAACGCAGCGGTGACAACCAATTACCAAATCAATTATAACACCCTACTTTTTAAAAAATATTTTGAAACTATATGAAACAAATGAAACTGCATAAATACCAAATTAACCATTTGAATCTTGTTTAAAACATTCATAAACCAAATAATCCATGGAGATCTTGTTTAACACAAAAAAGTACATAAAAAACTACATAAATCATTCATCTCCCTCACCCGAATCATCTTGGATGGCTTCTTTTATGAATCAAAGAATTGTGAGAGTTATCTGAAACCTTCGTCTTTAAACAAACTTGCAATTTGAGCCTATAAGATTAGTTTTACATTAAGTTAAACCAAAATTGTTTAATACTTTATCAAATAAATCAACATGTAACAAAGTTTGCTAAAACATAGCAAATGGTCAAAACACACAAAAGTTGTCCAAAAGGTTACCAAAGGGATCAAATTGTCAAAACATTAGAAACTTATCTAAAGCTTACCAATTAAGTCAAAACATATCATCTTTGATAAAAATTTAAATAAAAATTATATTAACACGTACAGTAGAACTGGTGCATCTAGAGCTACAAAGACGACCCTCAACCCCTCAAAAAAACCGAAGTAAAGTAAAGAAAATGAACACTATGGATATAACACATAAATTTGTGCGCCTCATAGTTTACCAGCAAAAATTGCATGTCCGGATTCATCTCCATTAATTGAAATAACTACAAATTCCCAAAAAAACTAAAATAAAATGAGTTTGCAAAATATATACAAAGAAATAAAGAGCTGTGCAACTTGCACAACGTAGTGAAAATAAATCTTCCAAGAAATAAAGAAACCTGTCAAGTTGAATAAATGAGTAAAAAGCCAACGAAAGTGTTAATCAAATGCTTTTAATCCAAAAAAAAAAAGATTTAATTTAGGTTAAGCCATAAACCCCATAACAAGACAAACAAATAAACAACCAAACTTACCCCATATATTCACACTTTTCAGTAGGGTGAATGAGGAAAGGAAGAAGTCAAACCTTACCCCTATTCCAATTATGATAGAAAGGTTGCTCCGAAGGAATCCCGACAATGTTATTTTCACAAAAATAAGTAAAATAACTTTAAATTTAGTGTCCTTGAGGACCCACATGTATATACATTATATGTGTGCATTACAAAACCACATAAGCAAAACAAATAAAAAAAGGTTAAATAATCTGATCACGTAGTTGGATCCAAGCCCAAATAAGTCCATCATTTTGATCAAAGAAATTGTACATCAGCAGCAATACAACATGTCATCACAATAGAACTTTTGATCAAATGATTACATGTATCATGTAAATATGCATGTGTGAAACAATCATGTATATATGACACCACAACAGAACTTATGATCTAATGTGTGATGGTTATACATGAGATTAAGCATCCAAAAACAACCACCAAACATCAAGAAGAGAACATTATAAATAACAAAGCTCTTACAAGCAATCAAACTACAATTTACATGGAAAGACACTACCATGTTTTAGACAAATTCCAGCTACTTTCACAAACAAATGCATCCAAAATATGAAGTTACAGAACTGATCTAATTTCACCAAAATTAAAATTTAGCATCCAAAAATAACCACCAAACATCAAGATGAGTATATTATAATTAAATAACAAAGCTCCTACATGCAATCAATCTGCAATTTACATGGAAATACACTACCATTTTTTACACAAATTCCAGCCACATTCACAAACAAATGCATCTAAAATATGAAGTTGCGGAACTGAACTATAGCATGGGAGATGCTGAGTTTGAGGATTTACACAATAGTTTAATCAACCTTATTAATAATAACATCGTTTTATCTATTGCAAAACTAATATGGACGCACACTTTATCGGGATATCATAGATACCAAATGCACCAAATTATAAGTATAAGTTGTGAACATAATGGCCTAAGTGTCCCTGGAAAAATTTTAAAATGAAATGTTACCATTTACCAGCTCTTTTTCCAAATCTTAGTAGACAAAGTAATTTCTAGTTCTAGTTTCACAAAAAATTGATTTAGCTTCATCGAAGAATTGGTAAAAGGATGAACCTGGAGAATGACAAATGAAGTAATAAACCCAAATGCATATTCGCCAATACAATGATGCCTAATGATATCCACTTCCTTAAACGCCTGTGTGTTCTGACCTGCAAAATCATTAATAGGTATTTATGTATTGCATATTTGTCACTTAGAATATGTTAAAATTTATAACCACAACCTGGATAAATTGCAACACAAATTTGCCTTGATGCATAGTAGATACGACGAACAAATGGCATCCGTTTAATGAACCATGATGACATAAACACTCCCACCATAAATATGAACATGATGGAAGTTATAAATCCAAGACCTACAAAAATTAAATCAGTTAAAAAATTTGATCTGTATTGTAGTAATATCATGTTAAAAGCAACAACAAATGGGAGATGCTGCGTTCAAAGATTTTCTAATCAACCTTATTAATAATAATAACACCTTAGCAGTTGCAAAACTGATATGGATGTACACTTTTTTTGAATATCATAGAAACCAGATGCACCAAATTATAAGTATAAGTTGTGAATATAATGGCCTAAGTGCTACTGGAAAAATTGTTAAAATGAAATGTTACCATGTACAACTCATTATACGCGCATGACTATCAAATCCAAAGGAAGAATAAAGTTTTCTTTGTCAACAGCCCTAACTCCATTCTTGCAGAACATTCGAGAGAGAATATGCATAACCCTACATACAAACACGAAAAGGAAAATAGAAAGATATCTTACCCTAAAACTTCATTGTTGCAGACGATTAAAGGAAAGAGGATAGGCAAAGTCGCAAAGACCAGTGTACAAAGCAGATAACCTGTATGCAAAAAACAAAAAACAAAAAAAAAAAAAAATAGATAATGACATAATCTACTTTGATTTTTCAAGGGAGGGAGATGAACCTAGAGCTTGAAGCAACGTCGATGATGGGGTGAATCGGTGATGAATGGAGAAGGCAGGGAGTAATGCTAGATCCTGGATATGTAGAAAAATGGGAAAGAGGTAGGGATTCAGAGGATATTTTGAATTTTGAAAGGGAGTCTCATTTGACGGGTTTGAATTTTGAAACGAGATCTTGGAGCCATATTTCTAGTTTAATTTGACATGCCTTATGAGTTGTACATAAAACATAAAAACTTGTACATTTCTTAATTTTAAGAGATTTCACACCCTCTCTCTAATATCTATTATATATAGTAGATAGATACATATGAAAAGAACTATAAGATAATTTTATCATATTTTAAAAGTTTAAATAAATACAATTTTTAAAATATGTGGTACAATTCTTTAAAGTTGAAATTAATGCTAATAAATATAATTAGTTTAACTTCAATTAATGAAAAATATTAAAAGTTTGCATTAAAGAGGAGACAGTAGAGGTGGGCAAAAACATTGGTTCTGAAACTACACCCAACTATTCTATCGGAAACCAGAAGCGATCCTACCTAAACCGTATGTACACGTGGTTCCATTTTTTCATAAAAATAATAACGAAAACTAAAACCGTTTCCAACTCTACCTAGCTAAAAATTGGAACCAAACCAGCCAAAAATTGGTAAAAGTTGGTCAAACCTGTCAAAATTCAATCAAAAGCCCAAACCTAACTAGAACCGAAATCAGAACCAATTACTAAAAAAATCGGTTTACCTATCTTTAGTGGACACTGTAAATCATATATGTAACATAAAACATGTATATTACAGTATTTGAATACCAAAATATATGATAAATAAATAACATAAGAAATAGATGGTTAAATAAATGAAATATTAGATCGTGCATATTAAAGAGTAAAATATGAATTGCTGAAATAATATTAAAAAAAAATGGGTGTGTAAAATTGCAATACAAACATTTGCTTATTTAACATGCAAGGATTACATCAAAACCACTAAGGTTTTCTCATCTTGGCCAAGTGCTTCACACAAGCATCAACATATGCATCATTCTTACTCTTATCTCCAAACACTTTTTTCAATTTTCTTGCATTTGCCCTCAATTCCTTCCCTTCTTCACTTACTATTGCTAACTTAATCGACTCCGCAACCGAGTCACTCGTAAAAGACCCGTCTATCATATCTCGAGGAATCTCGACTCCGAGTTTCTTTCCACTCAGTAATCTCACATTCAAACCTTGGTCGTTCATAACAGGAAAAAATATCAAAACCTGCCCAAACGAAAGCCCTTCAATAGCCGAGTTCCAACCACAATGAGTCAAGAATCCACCTATTGAAGAATGACCCAAAATCCTTACTTGTGGGACCCACTCAACGCTAACAACCCCCCGGCCCTTGACCCTCTCGAGAAATCCGTCAGGAAGCTGAGTTGACTCGATGATTGACTTTCTTATCACCCAAAAGAAAGGCAAACCCGAACGCTCTAACCCTATAGCCAACTCACTGAGTTCAACTTGACTCAAAACTGCCTCGCTTCCGAGTGCAACAAAAACAACCGAGTTAGCCTGTTGTTCATCCAGCCATTTCTTAATATGATGCCAGGTTTCAAAATCATCAGACTCATTGGTTTCTAGTGATGGGGGCAAAACCCCAATTGGGATAACAGGTTTTTGATAAAGCTCACAAACAAGATCAAGCCATTCGGGTTCAAATTCATAGCTTGTTCTGAACAAAACCAAATCACAACTGTCGATCGAGACTAGAAACCTTACGGTATCCGATACCCCTGATTCATTCCCCACTGCACCCTCTGTGTACTTGGTTACCTCATGGAGACGAAACATGACATCCGATTCAAATGAGACCCACTCAGGAACCCGACAAAAATCCTCAGCCGTTGATCTAAGAAGTGTGTCATTTGATAATAAAGATGGAGGTCCAAGAAAAGCTTGTGTTGCAGCAGAGAATAGGCAAAAGTAAGCAGTTGAGACATCAAATTTTGATGCAAGTGCAGGTAGCCAATGGGAAGCATAGTCAAAGATAATCCAGTCAACTCTTGTTGTTGTGGTTTGAAGAAAAGTCAACAGAAGAGGTTCCAGTTGATCAAATGCTATTTTTAGAAACTGAGCTTTTTGGTAAGGGATATCCATGGAAGACTCTGCAAGTTCTGGTAAATTTTCCACTTTTGGAAATGGGAGTGGGACTAGTTTGATAATATGGGATAGTTCTGGGGGTATTTTGGGAATTCTCTCTAGATTTCTTGGAGTGGAAAGATATGAAATTTGATGGCCTTTTTGAGCTAAGATCTTTGAAAAGTGAAAGAAAGGTATGAGATGGCCCATGGCTAGCCATGGGAACATCACTATGTGAAGAGGTTCTTCATCCATCAGTGAACCAAGGCTACTCGGGTGGGTTGTGAAAAGTGAACCCAGGTGCACCAAGACTACTCACTGGCTCGAACCCATCATGTATTTCAGGTCCTCATTCAGTGTTTCTTCTTTAGCTTAGAAAAGACAGAAATGTCAGTGGTTCTTGTCATCTCCATGGCCATGGAAGATGACTTTATATAAGAAAACAAATAACAAGTGGATCAAGGAGCCATGTTTGACTTGATAAAAATATTAAAAAGAAATCAAACAAACAAATATATAAATATATATATATATAGACACACACACACATAAGCTTATCATGGATGAGAGATATTATACTTTACTTCCTCCGGATGAGCTTGTTTGTTTATATATACTACTAAAATGTTTAAATAAATAAATGATTCCAAAAAGCCTGAAACAGAAAACAACAAAGAGGACATTAAGATCACAAACTAAGGTACACTAATACGGATAGAAATTTTAAAAAATCAATAACAAATCATATATATCTTATTAATTTATTAACAAGTGAATATATAATCAAATATAGTAACAAGTCAGATTAAATAGAAAAGCTAAAGATTATTTGAAACTATATTAAAAGAACAAATATCAAATTAAAATTTCAAAAATAAATAAATAAATAACTTAGTTTTGTATTTATTACTGTTGTAGAACAGCTATTGACTGGAAATAAATACTGGTAATAACCAGTCCATCTTCATTTCAGTTTTTCTTAGTCTTCTTTGTTCTGAACAACGACCCATAGGGCTGGTTCAAGCCAGTTGGGTGGTTCAGCCTGCTTTAATCTGGTGCAGCCTGATTTTTGTCTAGTTCCAAGAGGTTCATGCTCGTTTTAGTGCCTGGACCAAGGCCCTCGTCTCTGAACCAACATGTGCCTGATGCATAACATCTTCTTGCGTCTCTTTAACTAGCCGCCTTTGACTAAATAGACAAAAAGTTGTAATATTATTGAAATAATATACTTTTTGTAATCATATTTTCCATAAACTGTTGTAAGAAAGGTGTTTAGGGTAAACCCACCCATTATGACCCGTGCCAAAAGATTGCCCATTTTTGACATGTTACCCAACCCACCATCTTGTTTTGCCAACAAAAACAAAACCCAATTTCATTTAATATTTATAAAGCTTTCATATTTAATCCAAAATAGCAAAGGACAAACATGTGACAATTGCATCCACACAATTATGATGATCAAGAAAACTATAAAGGGTATGTTTTACCTACCTGCATCATTTTGCAAGCTCGAGCTTCAAGATCCAACGCCCCATTTGTGGTGCACACATATAATGTATATATGTGTGGGGCCTTAATTGCAAACGTAAAAGTGCACTAATTTTAACGTTATTTCAATTATTTTGTGAAAATAACGTTAAAACCATTGGGATGATCAACTTCAAACAATAACTTTGAGCCAGAGATTCTTTCGGAGCAGCCTCTCTATCCCAATTGGGATAGGGGTAAGGTTTGTATCTATCCTTCCCCTCAGACCCTACTGAAAAGTGGGAATATACTGGATAAGGTTGTGTTGTGAGCTTCAAGATCCAATCAAAACACGATGCTCATCGATTCTCAAAATTGATTGGAAGAGTGTTCGCCATCTCTTGCAGAAAACCAAATGCCCATTTTCAATCATGTCATTCAAGTACTGAAATGCTTCAACTGTCCCACCACAATCACATAACAGTCTTATAAGTCTCTCATACAATGCTCCATTTACCGCCATTTTTCTTTTCAACATTTCTTCAAACACCCAAAGTGCTTTTATAACATCATTACTCCTACAATATCCATTAAACATGCTTGTGTAAGTCATTACATTAAGTTTCCCATAATAACCTTCATCCAAAAGCCATTTCTCAAAGAAAAGTTCTGCATTTGCCACATTATTTTGCTTCCAGTAACTATCTAATATGATATTACAAACATTTGAACTGCTTGCAAAACCATTAACAGTCAAAATCTCTTCAAATAACTTCAAAGCATCATTAGTTTTTCCCTTTTCACACAGTCCCTTAATTGCATATCTACCTATTTCATCAACCTGAACCAACCCCTTTTTCCTTTGAATTTCAAAGAATTTCAAAGCATCTTCATCCCTACCACATTGAAAAAGAGCTTTTATGAATGAACCATAAACACAAATTTCAGGCAAAGTTCTACCACGCATCATCTTCTTCAACAAAACTTCCGCCTCATCAAGTTTCATGGCATTACACAAAGCACAAAAATAAGTTTCGTATGCCATTATTTCTGGAAGAACACCTTCGCAATTTAACTGAAAGATCGCTCTTCTACCCTCCTTTAACACCAATTTTTGCTCTCTAAATCCTTTCATGGAATCCTGTTTTATTAACTTTTTGAACAACTTATTGGCTTCGCGATATTTACCCGATTTACAAAGACCATGAAGAAAGGTTCCATATATACAAATATCAATAACAAATCCATTTTTAACAAGCTTCCTCAATACCAAATCGGCCTCATCGAGAGCCCCGTTTCTGCAGTAACACTGGAACATCAAAAAGTATGTCCAATTATCAACTGTCATACCCTTATCAAGCATCTGATTCACAATATTTCTAGCTAAAAATCCCTCATTAGCATTACATAAAGCTGCAGATAAAGCAACATAGCTTTGCCTCTCCAAATAACTCCCAGCACTCATTAGAATTCTGTCATAAACATCTTTAATTTCACCAATTCCACCAAATTTACAGACTAAAATCACATATTTTGAAAAATTCAATCTTTTTACAGACCCACAAATTTCTTCCCATACAGTCTCAACGTCATTGATTGTACCATTGTCAACTAATAAATCAAAGACTAAACTGTATAAAAATGGTTCACTTACTCTTCCTCTTGACTTCAACTGTGAAATTAGGGTTTTGCATCTACCAAGTTTCTTAATTTGGGAGAGGAAATCGATTAAGATGAGTGAAGTTGCCGAATCTAAGAAATGGGTTTTGGTTAATAAGGAATCTAGAGTAGTTAGAGAAGAATAATTTGTGGAGTTTATCGAGAGAAGTTTGATTTGATCGAGTACAGACTGTAAATACATCAAACGAGGCAATGTGGAAGGAGATGGTGACGGCGGCGATTTGATCTCCGTCGAGAAGAGTACGGAGAGAGATCGCCGGAGATGCAACGGAGAAGATGAGTAGGGCTTCATCAGCATAAAAAGCGAATTATTTACTGCTTATTAGCTTTTTCGAAATCCGGCAAAATAACCTTTAAGTCTTTAACAGAGAATAGGTCCGTGACACTTTAATTGATATTTAAGAAGAGGAATATTAGCGAGAATCCTGTGCATCAGGGTACAGTCTCACGATCGACGATTGAGGAATCGATTTTAGTTACCAACTGTCAGGATAACACAACGGAACCCTCGACCGTTTAAAAAAATTGGCTTTTAGAAAATTAAAATGATATTCCAAAAAGACCCTTGCACGTTGAATTTAGTTACTCAAATTATGGTTGGTGGTAGGGGTGATCAAGAAATCGAAAAAACCGACCCAACACCCAAAGACCGAAAAGTTCAAACCGAAATAACCGAACCCAAACATAAACCACGGTTTTGGTTTAAGTTTACATATATATGTATGTGTATATATATTAACTTTCAAAAATTTCAATAATTTATAAACCGTCTATTTTTATTTTCTTGATTTTTGACACCAAAAGTCATAAAAAAATTGTATATTTTATTATTTTTTTTAGGCTTATTATACCAAAAACCCATATGATTTTTACGAAATATAAAGATTTTTATATATGATTTTAAATGTTAAGTAGTGTAGTACTTTAAATAGTTTTAGTACAGCCACAATATTTTGGTTTATTTTTTTATAAGTGTAATTTTAGGCGTAAGTAGAAAAAAGACCGAAACCCAAACTGAAGCAAAATGGGTTTTAAAAAGATTAAAAACGAAAAAAAACGAATCCAAACGGGTTTAAAAACCGTAAAAACCGAAATTTCAGTTTTGAGTTTGGACTATTCAAAAAACCGACCCAAACCGTCTCAAACCGACCCATGCACACTCCTAGTTGGTGGATGGGTTTTAATACGTATATAAATGAACCAAACAAATACGGACAAGTCATTGTTAGTGTTCGTTCGTTTAATTTTTAACATGTTTACGAATGATTTATGATCGTTAATCGAACGAAAAATATTGTTCTTGTTTGTTTATTGAGCAGTTATTAAGCTAGTTACTTGCTATAACTATAATAACGATACACCAATTATATTATAGTTTTTTAAGGGTGAGGCTAAATATACATCCTCTTTTAACTTGTCATACCCCCCTCTCAAAATATTAATTATAAATTTTTTAAAATCAACCCTTTAACTTTATAACACAACGAAAATGCATCAAAACTTTATTTTCACCTTAAATTCTACTAAACGTACATCCATTATTACTTGTCAATACACCTCTCTCCAAATTATAAAATATAAATTTGTCAAAATCAGCCTTCAACGTAATCAATCCCCCAAACTGTAACTCGGGGGCTTTTTTTTACTAGTCAAGGGGCTAATTCAAAACCCTCTGGTAAAATACTGAATGGTTAAAGCACCCAACTCATAATTGGTGAATTCGTAGGTTCAGTTCCTACTGGATGCACTTTATAAAACAACCAAAATGCAACAAAACGTTATTTTCATCTTAAATTTTACTAAGCGTACCTCATTATTACTTATCAAAATCTGTTCCTTCAAAATCCAAGGAACACATAACGCATTTCCATCAATCGGCGTTTGCGAAGAGATCCCTATACGGTGGATTCACCGTCAATTGTCATCGGAGCACACTATCAATTACAGAGAAACAATAATTCATATCTTCAATTTGCAACTGTTTTCGCTCATAAAAACGAACAATGATGACAGAGAACTATCCAAGCATTAATAACCAGAATGCCTCCGGATCTGTTCGGGTGCGTCTATTCATCTTCTCCGTTTGCATTTCGTCACTTTCATACGTCATCGGACCTTAATTTTTATTGATGTATCAGCCTGTATCTGAACATCCCGGACAAACCTCCGTCAAATTCACCGGTAACGTTGCTGCGGTTGCATACAATCATAAATGTAATTTTCTTCGCTAGATTATCATTTCTATTAAAGCAGCCGTTCTTCGATGATTATAAACTAACAAAAAACTTAAATTACAAGGAAGATAAAACTATAAAATAGATAAACTAAAAGACAACTAATAAATAAATAAGTTTTGTGAGGTTATCGATCATGCTTTAGCATCAATCTATTTTAAGTAGTTTTACATGATGTAGGTCTTGCTGAATGAATATATTGCTATACATATAATACTAATTTTTTATTTAATTATTATTTTATAAAAATATTGCTAATGTTTTGAGAAAAAAACACGATGAGTTGGTAAAACACGATGAGTTTGGATCATGGCTGCAAACTTGTTGAGGAAAATGAATTAATTGTTTGTGATAATGTCAGAAGCATCCTTATGTTTTGTTTAAAAGTTGGATTTTTTTAGTTAACAATTAAAAGTATAAGGTTTACTCGTATTTATTTAAAAAGTTTAAGGTGAGTGGTACGACAAGTAAAAAAAATAAAAAGGGGGATATTTAGCACCACCCTTTTTTAAGGATACTTTAACCATCCTTATTCAATTTCTAACTCAACAAGTTGGATCAACAACAAAAAACTAGCTTCCATGTTCCAACTTACAAAATGTAAAGGAACTTCTTGTAACATTTATGGAATTTGTAATAAATATTTATGTTTAATAAAAGAATTATGACGTCATTGGGATTTTTTTTTCTTTTTACACAAACACATACTTGCATAGGTATAGGTATATGTACTAGGAAATAATAAACACTTAATTAAATATACACATGTGTGTATTTATGAGCAAACAAATGATGTAAATTAAATCAATATAAACAAAAACAAATTTATTAAGATTCATAATAAATCTTATAAGTTTAAAAATCATTTGTAACTAAATAAAATAGAAAAAAAATATTAATATAAAAATCTATAGGAATTATAAATGTATATGTATATATATATATATTAGAAATTTTATAAACTTTAAACATAAATGGATAAACTCTAAATAAATAAAACAAATAAATATGTTTTAGTTTTTATTAAGACATTAAAATGATGTTTTATATAAATATGATTAATCTACATTAATTATAAAGTTTAAATAAAAATTTATGTAAATTATAGTAAAACAATGGATTATAAAACATGGGGGTAGAAAGTGTCAAAAGCTGAAACAGGAATTAAAGGGAAAAAGTGGGGGACTAAGATTGTCAATAACCCAAAGTTCTATCTCTCCCTCACCCGGTTTCTATATTCTGCCGACCCAAGCCCATGTGCGACCCGTTCGCGACCCGTCCTTCAAATCCAACTGATTCCAGCTGTAGCCCACTCGATCGGAACAATTTTGGAAGTTATACGAGCGTGTATAATGATTCCAATCCCCATTATGAGCGATTAAACAGTCATTAACACAAAAATCGTTTCCAAATACATACACATATGACCGAAATTCAAATTCGAACAAAACGTGTATAAAAACTCAATTAACTCGACCGGAATCTTCCTTTGCTCCTGTCGAGACTTTCTGTGAACCCAGAACCAACTCACAAATTGATACAATCGCGATTCAAGACCATACAACCCTCGGCCCTTGTCGAAGCTGTCATCAACTCGAACTAAGTCTAGAACCGCTTAAAGGTTAGTAATCTATACATCGTTTTAATCCTTTTTCGATCTAGAACAAAATCCCCATGATTGGAATTACAATCGGGATCTCATTCGAAAGAATTTTGCATGAGAGACAATCTAGGGCTCGGTTTGTTTCCTTGTTCTTGAATCAGAAAAGGGATTTCGAATTCGGGTTATATTAAAAGCAATTGAAATGAACTTCCTACGCAGACTACTGTCTAGATCAGCCGGTTAATCACGCTCGGGTTTAAGGGTGAGGTAGCGGGTTCGAACCTGTCAAACCGGGTTAAAACCGGTTTTTGCCCATGTTTTTTGATATTAAACTTTATTTTAAATATTTTAATTACACAGAAATTTTTTTTTATAAATATAATATTAATCTGTAAAAAAAATGTTATATACTTAAATTGTAATTATAATTTTTATTATCAATTTTACTTATTTATCTATTTTTACTTATTTAAATAAATTAATATGTATTTACTTATTTTAATTATTTACGTAAATAAATAAGTTTATAAACTTATAACTTCTTACACCATTTATTTATTAATTTATTTATTTATTCATTTATTTATTTATTTATTGAATTATTTATTTATTTATTTATTTATATGTTCTTACTTAAATCATTTACATATAATTGTAATGATAACTTAACAAAGTTTTATAAAGTTTCATAAATAAATAAATAAGTTTCATAGACTTATTTATTTAATTATTTATTTACGACTCTTTATCTCATTTATTTATTTATTTATTTATTTGCAACTCTTTATCTCATTTATTTATTTATTTATCTACAACTATTTATCTCATTTATTTATTTATTTATTTACAACCCTTTATCTCATATATTTAGATCATTATTTATTTATATATTTATTAACAATTCTTTATCTCATTTATTTATTTATTTATTCCTATTCATAAATCTATTCGTATTTATTTATAATAAATGTTATAAACATAATACTTAAATATGTTTATACAAGAATTATCAAAATCAATTGTTTTAAATCAATATTTAAATAAATATTTTAAAGTCAACATTTATAATTTAGATATTTTATTATTTTCATGTAAATCATGACAAAAATCTAATTGTGTTTATTCAAAACAAATCGAATCCGTTGACCCATTACAAAACTTAGTTAGATCCATAGAATGACATAGTTTTGTTAAACATATGCCTATTGAACTATTTAGGTGAACATTGAAATTGTGTTGGATATTATTTGGATCATACTTTGACATTTATCAAGACTATCAAGAACACTAAGGTGAGTCTTCATAGCCCCTCTTTTACTATTTTTGTTTTAGGGGTGAAACATGCAACTTATTTATTTCATTTACTTGTGAACTTAGCTAATGGCCTTATAGTTAGTGAACTTTAGCTAAGCATAGGCATTGATCACATTCATTTTAGTGACTATGATAGATCTATTGGACCGACCATCCCACCGTTGTTTGATTTACCCTTTGGGGGAGGCCCGCGGTGATAGTTTGCTATTTGAGCATTTTGATAATGCTAATCATAGGTCAATCATCATTTTTTATCATTTGTTGATCTGCTTTACTTGCTAGTTCATTTCGACTATGTTCATTATGCTTAGAGTTCACATATAACATTATCTATATCATTTTTATTAAACATTTTGGTTTGAGTGTCAAAACCTATGAAACTCACCAACTCTTTGAGTTGACACTTGATTTTAACATGTTTCAGGTGGAAATGGAAACTAGCATTTATTGAGCTTGGATTTAGCTTTATTTATTTAAATTATGTCTTTGAATTTTAAATTTGAATTTGAAACGATGTAATAGCTAGGGTTGAATTTATTTATTTGACTTTGTAATGAATGATGGGTTTAATTGCATTGAATGATTATTTATTATTATTTACATCTTTATACCCTAAGCTATGAACAATCTACATTTCGTGTCACCCTGATGTTTCCGCCATCGTTCGGGGTGTTACACTTCTCCTTACAATTCGGGCACTACTCCGATTAGAAACAAGTTTACGGAAAACCCAACGAAAAACATAAAAATTAAACTAAATAGCTTAAATAAATTAAACTAGTGGACAACCCCGCGCGTTGCGGCGGGAATTCCGCCACGATTTCGAATATCATAGCGCATATAGGATCACATGTATCAAAATAGATATAAAAACATGTCACAGCAGTTGTCACTCTTACGTAAAACTTTACAAAGTACGGTGTAAACATGTCCGATGTATTTGATCATAACGACGATTATATGATCAAGGCCTTTAAGTCGTATGTACATTATATTATTATTATAAAAATATTTTTATCTTTTTATAATTTTAATAATAAATATTTTAATATTATTATATTATTATTAATATTATATTAGTAATATTATTATATTTTTAGTATTATATTACTAATATTATTATATTATTAGTATTATATTATTATTATTATTATTAAATTAGTATTATTGTTCATTCAAGTTCTAAATGTATATATAGTAATATAAAGACTCTGATTCTTGCTAGCTCTATAATTCCACTCAAATCGGATCTTGTGATTCGGGTTTGAATTGTTTGCATCATTCTCCTCTCTTCGCAATGTAATGTCTAGGTATAATTGATTTGAAATGTTTGTAGTTCATCAAAAGATGAATAAATGTCACATAAATATATGAAACAATTGAATGAGTGACATTTAATTCAAGATCATAAGTCAACACCCTAACATTTGAAGAATTAGAAGATTTGGTTCAATAATGTTATAGTTATATAAGGGAAGATCGTGTAAAAGAAAATGTTCCTCTAAAAAGTCTTTTTTTGCCTAAAAAGGCTAAGCATGATTTTTAAAACTCGAAAATCAATCCAAACAAACTCCGATTAAATTCATTTTTACATCATTGAAACCGGCTTGTAATTACCTAAAACTTAAACCTTAAATCAAAAACAATAAACCCTAATAATAAAATCAAAATTATAAAAAAAGCATAAACTTAAAGATAAAACCTAAAAGCTAAAAAAACATGCCATAAAATCCAAATTCTAAAACTAATTGTTAAAGCTAAACTAAAAGGCAAATATTGTAGGGTTTGATTAGACGGTTCTAATGCAATCGAAATGAATTCAATCAGAGTTCGTTTGGGTCGATTTTAGAGAATATTTTTGAACCTTCTTAAGCAAAATAAACTTTTTATTTGATTATTGCCCATGCTATATAGATATAATTAACTTTTGATTTTGTTTCGGTTAAATCATTGAGGCTTTTCTTTGTTACAATTAGATAACATAAGTTTGATTTATGTTCTAATAGAACATATCTTGCTTTTATTTTTGTCCATTTTGGTTTTATAAGTGAAGTTTTAGGTGATTTGGGACATGTATGAAGGTTTTAGATACATTTTGGACCAATTTGGACTTTTTTTTGCAATCAACCGAATATGTTGATAATTCTTTAAAAATTTTCCATTTTTTTTAGCAATTACTAAACAAATTTTTGGTTTTTTTTTTCAGAATCTTATATTATGTCCATGCCATCATACAATAAAGTAAAACAATTATGATTACAAGTTATATAGATCACATACCTATAATTGAAACATAAAATAAACTTAAGTTATCTAAATGTAACAAAACAAAGTTTGAGTGGCTTGATTGAAACAAAATTAAAAGTTGATAATGATTCTACAAAAATACCAATAGTTATAAATTATGAAACAAGAGAGGATAATAAACTAACTAAACTAAATAACTTTACAATATAAATACATATAAACTTTATATAATATTTGATAAGAATGTCATGCAAATTTTATTAAATTGAGTATAGAATTAAAAAAAATCGAGATATCAAATTTGAATTGAAATAATCATTCTTTTTTAGCAGTTATTTTACATGATCTTGCATAAAATACACGTGTCTCATTTGTAGTTTCAGAACTAAATAGGAAAAATATTGCACATGTTTTATTTATTTTATATGAGGTTAAAAAAATATGTGTTATATAAGTAAAACCTAAAACTTGTGTATTACATATGTGACAGTTGAGGTTGATAAATCACGTCATTGATGACGTGAGCACATTTGGTTCTTCTAGAAATCCACGTTGTTTTTGTCACACCCCAAACAATGGCGGAAAACATTGAGGCGCGAGTTTGATTGTTCAAAAGCTCATGGGCTACTATTAAAGTTTAAATATTTAAACATCCATATTAAAATATTCAATCAACCATTCAACCTTCAAACATAGAAATCCAACATTACAAAATCAAAGTTCAACATAACATAAATTGTTTTATATTATTTAACTAGGTCCTCTAAGCCTAGCTTATATCTTCTCATCTTCAATTACCTGTCACATATGTAAAATACAATTTGTCAACTATTTGCATAGTTGGTGAGTACTCATACAAGTTGTAATATGTATATATATAAAGAGATGCAATACTAAGTCCAAATGGTAACAAGCCTAAGTCTATGTTCTTACAAGTATTCTAGAAGCATGCTAAACCTATGAATTCATAACAAGTCATCACAAGTATTTGTCATTCAATCATATATAAGTAATCAAGTTCTCCTCAATGTCATTTGTCCTTTACAATTGTCCTCAAACATGAGACATAACATAACTTATAAATCAAGGTTAGCAAGACCTTAATTAAAATTAGTTAGTCTACAAGTTTGCAAATGTACACTTTTCACCTTTTTAACACTAAGACCAAAGTCTAAGCGAAGAAGGTATCTAACCATTCTTAGGCTACTTTGTGTATAATGAATATGCATACAAGAATTCCAAGTCATCACATGTTCTATCATTCAAGTAATCACACAACACTTAAGGCCTTTATACCAAACTAAGTAATTTGCATCATGTTTTGACTCTAAGAATACATTGAGTTGATAAAGACATATGTGACATTCCCAAAACTTACAAAAGTAAAAAGGGAAGTATGAGAATAACTCACATGTCTAGCTTTGATCCCCAGAAGTTATTGAGTAGGATGAAAACTTATGAAGTCACAATTCACCCTATAATGTGATATGATTTTTGTATAAGTTCTAGAGTTCATATGAACCTATAAAGTCTATGTCATTCCTAATGGCTCTTCCTAAAAGACAAAATCCCAAATTAGATTTTATAAACCCATCTTTTATAAGAAAGATTTTATTGATGTGTTTTGAGTATCCAAATGTTTTGTATAAATGTTATTTTATTTGTATAAAACAAATAAAATAGTTTAGATAAATATTTTATTAAAAATAATCAATAAAAATTATTCTATTTTATTATAATATATTTCAGAATATTAAATTAAAATATTCCAAAAATATATGTATATGTGTTTTCTCAAAACCTTTATATGTTTAAAAGTTAAATGTAAAACTAAACTTAAATGAAGGTTTATTAAAATAAATAGTTATTTAATAAAACTGATTATAAAATCATCAAAATGATTTCAGAAAACATAAAATAATATTCTGGATTTTTATAATATTTTTATACTAAAACTTTACATTTTAATATTTATTTAAACATCTAAAATATAAATTTAAAAAAATAAAACCCAAAAATTCTTCAAATTTTTCCAGAATGTTTATAAACATGTTTCATAATTTCTGTAATTTTTTTAGAATTTTTAAAAATGATTTGATATGCTTTTTATATTTTTAACTATTTAAATACAATTTAAATAGTAAAATAATAAAAAGAAATTCTGAAAAATTATAATATTGATACCGTATGTTTGGAATGTTTATTGATAATTTCTGTAAATTTTTCAGAATTTTTAAAATTGATTTGATATTTTTTGTATATTTTAAACCATTTAAATAAAATTTAAATAGTTAAATAATAGAAATAAAATCTGAAAAATTCTGATTTTTTTACAGAATGTTCAAAACATCGTTTTTGAATTTTGTGAATTTTTTAGAATTTTTGGAGTTGCTTTGGATCGTAAAAGAAAAGAAATTGAAAAAAATGGGGTTTAGGCTAAAACCGGTTTAACCCGGATTCGAACCCTTGATCTTTGGTTTAAAGTTCTGGGTTTTAACCATTGAACTAGGGCTGATTTCGTAGCTAACACCCATTTCGTCTTTTGATAACTATAACCTTTGATTCACAACCCAAATCAAGATGAACCCTAAAAGTTCCACGAACCAATTCGATTAACACACTGATTATGAGCACCTAAAATCTTAGGGCTATTCATATACAACTAAAACCGAATCCATAGACACTAAGATTACCTGAAATGGTTGAGTTTTGATTAAGTTCTTGATAATCTCAGTCGCGGTCGATCACGAGCAAAATCCGAGAGCTTGGATGAACTAGAGAGTGATTCTCGAGTGGGGTTTTGTTCGGAATGAAGAATCGAATAATACCCCTATGATTATCAGTACTAATTCGTCGAAACGTACGCATTTAATTGTAAGGTTAATTCCACCGTTTGAACAAATCAAACGACGAATTAAACAACGTTTTTATTGCGTTTTAATGTTTTAGAAACGTTAGAAATCGTGTTTGGGTCATGGGGTATGGAAAACCCGTTCAAATGGTGGCCAAATGGGTCGGATTTAATGGTTGCCGGCGCTTGGCCGGATTGTGGCCGGAATTCCCGTCGGAAAAACGGGATCAAGAAAGGGGGACGGGAATATGGGGTTGGGTAATATTAATTCAAACTTTTAAAATTACAATTATGCCATTCCCTTAATTCTTGTCGTTACTTATTATTATTTTTTAAATAATAATAATAATAAATAAATAACTTTAGTTAATTCCTAATATTTATAAAATCAATTTATTTATAAAAGATATATTTTTATTTGTAAAGTTATATATATATATATATATATATATATGTAGAAGTTTATATATATATATATATATATATATATATGAACTAGATTAAAATTAATTACTCGTTTTTGAATGCTATCTATTGTATATGATTTATACAACGTTTCAGTATAGTTTTATTAAATAATACGCAACGAACTTTTATTTATTAGAATTTCGACACAATTACATTTATTGAAAAATCCAAATGTTACAGTTTTAACAATTGTAATTATTACGGATCGATAGAATGCGAGAAATGATGAACATGGGCGAAAACCGTGTGCAAAACGGAGTCCTGGATTGCCCGGAATCGAAAAACGAAGAAAATTTTCTAAGCGTTAATCGATTGGACTCGCCGCGATACGCGAAGGAGGGGTTGAGAGTCCTCCGCGATACGCGATGCATGCAAAATATCTTAGATTTCTCCGGATTTCTTCGCGGTACGCGAAGCCTTCTTGGGCCTCCCGTCGCGGTACACGACGGGTGAGGCGGTGGAGAAATCTGATCTTCTTTATCAGAGTGCATGCAGAAGATTATATTTCTTCTTCTCTTGAACATCTTCACCCACCAGATGAAAAATCAACATCTTGAAACCTTCAAACAATCTTTTGAAGCTGCCAGAGTCTATCGATCACACCAGGAATCATTTCTACAAGCCCTGATTTTTTTTAACCGCAGATATCCGTCAGATTAGGTAATGGTTCATTTTAACCTTCTAGTATGATTATAATTGATTAGATCTTGATTTTAAACGTAATGAGATAGTTAGGGTTGTTGATTATTACCTAGATGATGGCTAGGATTGATTATAAACGAGGAACACAATGTTTTAACGGTTAAATCCTTGTTTTGATCCGTTGTAATGCCCGGTTTGCATGAAATCATACTCATTATTATAATGGTTTAATCCATTTGATTATGACAATGTAGGTGATTAGTTGAATTAATCTTTGAAATGCAAGGTTAAATCCAAGTGTTTCAAACTAATCACAATCATTAACATACTCATTAGAACGATTGTCTGATGTTTATGATAACAGTCAGATTAGTATGTTAAACATGGTTACTATACCTATTTTGATGCTACATTGTGATATTTCATGATATTTGGGTAATCAATAACAATGATTGATCATTCCTAAGCCATTAAATTATCTAGAAATTGTTACAATATCATAATCAACAACATTAACCTATTTGGTTAATCCGAGATTATTCTGATTAATCAAGAGTATCATCAACCTGGTATTGGGAATCTAATTCAAGTAGGTGACCGAGTTCTTCTAAAGGTATCACCTTGGAAAGGTGTGATACGATTCGGCAAGCGCGGGAAGCTTAGTCCACGTTACGTAGGACCTTTTGAGATTCTGAAAAGGATTGGTCCGGTTGCGTATCAACTCATATTACCGGATGAACTCAGTGGAGTTCATGATGTCTTTCATGTATCGAACTTAAAGAAATGTCTTTCTGATGAGACATTCAGGAGGAGGATATTCCAAAGACAGCATTCAGGAGGAGGATATTCCAAAGACAGCATTCAGGACGCGTTATGGCCATTATGAGTTCTTGGTCATGCCATTTGGGTTGACAAACGCTCCAGCTGTATTCATGGATCTCATGAATCGTGTTTGTAAACCTTATCTTGATAAGTTTGTCATTGTCTTCATTGATGACATTCTCATCTATTCTCAGACTGAGGAGGAGCACGCCGAACATCTTCGATTACTATTGGAATTATTGAAACAGGAACAACTGTACGCTAAGTTCTCGAAATGTGACTTCTGGATGCGAGAAGTACAATTCTTGGGGCATATAGTTAATGAAAAGGGTATACATGTTGATCCAGCGAAGATTGAAGCGATTAAGAATTGGGAAGCGCCAAAGACCCCTACCGAGGTACGACAATTCCTTGGTTTGGCGGGTTATTACCGACGATTTATTGAGGGATTCTCAAAGATCACTCAACCACTCACAGCTCTTACACACAAGGGAACGAAGTATAACTGGACGGATAAACAGGAAACTGCATTCCAGTTACTAAAACAGAAACTCTGCAGTGCACCGATTCTGTCCTTACCGGAAGGGACGGGAGACTTTGTGGTGTATTGTGATGCATCTGCACAAGGTTTGGGATGTGTGTTGATGCAACGTGATAAAGTGATTGCTTATGCTTCCAGGCAACTACGACCACACGAAAAGAATTACACTACTCACGACTTGGAGTTAGGAGCAGTGGTTTTTGCTTTGAAAATCTGGAGGCATTATCTGTATGGAACTAAGTGTACTATTTATACTGATCATAAGAGTTTGCAACATATCTTTGATCAGAAGGAGCTCAATATGAGACAACGACGATGGGTTGAGTTGTTGAACGATTACGAATGCGCGATTAAGTATCACCCGGGAAAAGCTAATGTTGTAGCTGATGCTTTAAGCAGGAAAGATACTTCAACAAGACGAGTTCGTGCACTTATGATGACAATACATACTGACTTACCTGACAAGGTACGCAGTGCTCAGATCGAGGCTTTGAAAAAGGAAAAGTTGGTACAAGAATCTTTACGAGGAATGGAAGAACAATTGGATGTTAAGTCTGATGAAATTCGTTATTTCATTAATCGACTGTGGATACATTTGTATGGAGGTTTAAGGGAACTCGTGATGGATGAAGCACACAAGTCCAGGTATTCAGTCCATCCGGGATCAGACAAGATGTATCATGACTTGAAGGCACTGTATTGGTGGCCTCACATGAAAGCTGATATTGCTAAGTACGTTAGCAAATGTTTGACTTGTTCGAAAGTCAAAGTTGAATATCAGAAGCCATCTGGTTTACTGCAACAACCAGAGATACCAATGTGGAAATGGGAATAGATTTCGATGGATTTCATTACTAAGTTACCCCGTACACCGAGTGGTTGTGATACGATATGGGTGATTGTCGATCGATTAACGAAATCTGCACACTTCTTAGCAATCAAGGAAACTGATAAGATGGAGAAACTGACTCGCATTTACATCAAGGAAGTAGTAGCACGGCATGGCGTGCCAATCTCTATCATATCAGATCGGGAAGCCCGATTTACTTCCAACTTTTGGAAATCTCTTCATAAGTCATTGGGGACTAGCTTGGATATGAGTACCGCCTATCATCCACAGACCGACGGTCAAAGTGAACGTACGATTCAAACGCTCGAGGATATGTTACGAGCTTGTGTAATTGACTTTGGTGACAGCTGGGAGAATCATTTACCGTTAGTGGAATTCTCTTACAAAATAGTTATCATACAAGTATTCAAGCAGCACCGTTTGAAGCTTTGTATGGTCGCAAATGTCGTTCACCAGTTTGCTGGGCTGAAATTGGTGACAGTCAGATAACAGGTATTGAACTGGTGCACGAGACGACAGAGAAGATAGTTCAAATCCGGAACCGTATGGCAGCGGCCCGGGATCGACAGAAGAGTTATGCTGACAAGCGTCGTAAACCGTTGGAATTTCAAGTAGGTGACCGAGTTCTTCTAAAGGTATCACCTTGGAAAGGTGTGATACGATTCGGCAAGCGCGGGAAGCTTAGTCCACGTTACGTAGGACCTTTTGAGATTCTGAAAAGGATTGGTCCGGTTGCGTATCAACTCAAATTACCGGATGAACTCAGTGGAGTTCATGATGTCTTTCATGTATCGAACTTAAAGAAATGTCTTTCTGATGAGACATTGATTGTACCATTGGAAGAAATACAAGTAGATGAACAGTTACGATTTATTGAAGAACCAGCAGAAATCATGGACCGAGAGGTCAAACAACTTAAGCAAAGCAAGATTCTGATAGTCAAAGTTCGATGGAATTCAAGATGTGGTCCTGAATTCACATGGGAACGGGAAGACCAAATGATGAAGAAGTATCCTCATCTGTTCAAAACAACTACTGCTAACACTGAGAGCGCACGTTAAATTTCGGGACGAAATTTCCTTCAACAAGGGGATGACGTGATGCTTCACACATCAACACTGCAAATTTCAAACTGTAAGCACAAACACTTTATTCAATTGGTTTTGTTACAAACATTTGTGCTACATTACATTTTATATTTTATGTGCTACATTTCATATGTTACATGTTATGGTAGTACATGCATGATTAGTTACACACATTTTGCTATGTGCGGGGTTGCATAGTACAAACAGTTACAGAAACTCACTATGTGTGAGGTTACACAACACAGTATGATCAAAAACAAACAGTCACAGTTAGGTGAACTAACTAGTGTACACGCAAACAGTCACATTGAACGATCACATTTAGTTGTGATGTTGCAAGCATTAGACTTGTGTGTGAGTACACACAAGCACACGGAATGATCAAACCACACTAACACGTACGATTTAAACTCGTAAGTAGTTTCCTAACTACTCCTAACGTTTACTAATTTTCGGGACGAAAATTCCTTCAACAAGGGGATGATGTGACAATCCGACTTTTCGAATTGACTTCGTTAACTGAAAATAGTGAGATCACAGGCCCAACAAGACAAGTTAGGCCCAATGAAGCCTATGAAGGCCCAACAAGACAAGTTAGGCCCAATGAAGTCTAGGAAGGCCCACTGAGGCCCAAGTAGGCCAAATAAGGCCAAAGTAGGCCCAAGGTAGGCCCAACGAGTCCAGGATAGGCCTAGTTGTATTTAAGAGGCCCAATTGGGTTAATCAAGCCCAACAATGTTCTAAGAAGGCCAATTAGTGACAATTCGGGATTTTCGGTTCAACTTTGTTAACCGAAATGTTAAGTAATTGATCCAAAACAAATTTTAAGGTTTGGAATTGAGAAAACAACTTATAAACATCACAATTTCAAGGATTTAACTTGTAAATAATCATAACAATCGATTTTGACTTCTAAAAGTCAAAATTCGGCCAAAATGATTGGGGCAAATTCGAAATTCATAATGGGAAGAGTTGTAACCGAGAATTGATTGCTCTAAATCATTCCATTGATGATTACTAATGAGTAACAGGCGTTATTAGTTCATTATCATCAAAATTAATTCAAATGGTCGATTGGGAAGTTGTAACCGTCGAACTCATGGGCAAAGCCGTTTAAAATTGGGTATAATCGATCACAATTGATCGAATTTCACACACACACATACTATTCGGCACTCTCTGAACATATTAACCACGTCAATTTGATTGGAAGAGCATCGGAGGCCATCGGGGTTAAAAACGTGAAGCCGAACTTAACCTTCAAGACGAATTACATCAATTCGGCCTCTAATCAGGTAGGAATTCATTGCTCTACAGTCTAAACATGCCGACTAAGTAAATTCCCATGATAATTATGGGTTTTAAAATCGAATTGATCAGGTTCTACTTATAGGGTTTATTACGAAAACTGTTTTGGGGATTTCCTAGAAAATGAATTTAAAAATCCAATTGATGTTTACAGATAGTTTCGTGGGATTATAGTAAACGAAAACCATGTGTTAATTCTAGTTTTTAACATCGAATCATGTGGATTAAATTTCTAGGGTTCTTGATAAGAACATAATTGGGGGTTTTCATGAGAATAGGTGTTAACAACAAATTGATTGATATACTAGCTTCAGAATAGGCCGATTGAGGTTATGCCTATGTTAATTTCATATTACAACCACGAATTGTTAGATTTCAAGTTTTTAGGGTTCTTGGTTAGAACGTTTTGGGATTTTCGACCTAAACGAATTTGTAAATCAAATTAGGTCACACAGATAGGTTCGTGATAACCTGTTGAACGAAATACCCAGGTTAATTTCACTGAATCATATCGAATTCCATGATCTCGAATTTTAGGGTTTATGGGTTGAAAAGATTTGGGGTTTTCAACTTGAATGGGTCTGTTAAATCAATTAATTAGCACAGAGAGGCTCTAAATTGTTGGTTAAGTGAAAACCCTATGGATTTTGAGTAAAAGATGATCGAATTTGATGATTTAGTATTAAGGAATAATTGGTTAATGTTCGAAACTGATTAGGATGTAAAAGTCATAAGTTCTTGATGATCATGATCAATTGATCACATCTATATGTTTGATTAGGACAATAAAAACAAAGCCCTAAGGATTGGTGTCCGATTTGGTTCGAATTGGTGCCCAATTAGGGGTTCTTTGGCTCGGTCAATAGAAAAAGGGGGGAACCAGTTAAATGGTGCTTAAAAGAATTTATATTTCAATCTGTTAACAAAAGTGAAGCCAGAGGGAACGGTTAGATGTATGTGTGGTGAAGGAATGGTCGCGGGTTCGAATCCAAGGACCATTGGGTTTTAGTTTTAAAACTAATTTTTGATATTTTAAACGTAACTTCTTCATTCTAATTCCGTTTGGATCCGTTCAAATTTCGTTGGAACCAGAATTTCATCCCGAGTGTTTTAGAATAATAAAATTTACATTTTTAATCCGAAAACGAAATCGCGTATAATTACGTTATTTAAATAAAATCGTATACGGCCATGTGATTTTATTTAAACGATTTCAAAAGCATGCGTGCATACGTATACACATTCTTAACACTCTAACATACGTGTGTTGACATGTATGTGATTTCAAGCACAAAACGACATTCCGAATAACTTTAGGTTATTGTTTAATCACAGATTCTTCGTAGAGGATTTTCTACGCGAGTTTAAGTGCGTTTGATCATTCTGCAATACTCAAAGGTGCGTACACGGCCCCTTTCGTATTTTAAACTGTTTTGGGGGAGAAAACATGTGCAACAAACTCTTTCTAGATACATATCACTTGCATGAGTTAGCTGTTTACATTATGTGACAACATAGCATTTAAAAGTCCTTACACACCTCGAACCGTTTAGTTTGCTGTAGCGCAAAGCGTGGTAGTTGGAAATAGATCTATTAGGTTTGACAAACCTCACCTGGTAAATGGGATCTACGCAGGTGTTTGACTGACCAAACAACACATTACTATTGTTGTGCTAGACAATAGTGGCAAGGCAAAAACATGCTATAGCATGACAATCGTCAGCTTCGGTGTCGACCAATTATGTAAATAGTATAAATGACTAGATATCATGACTGTGCATGTGTGATTATGTTATCTACAACTTAATATTCAAACTGTTGTTTTGAACATTGTGAACACTTAATACCTGTGTTATGTACCAACCTTTGTGTTGACTTGATTTACATGTTTTCTCAGGACGCTAAGGTGCGCATTAAAGCTGGCATGGACTAGGAGATAGAGTCGCATGCATGTTTATCATTTATTGTTTAAATTGCACATTTGAGGATTTTGTTTTGTAATTTACATTTTATAACTGTTACTGGTTTTATAACGCTTCCGCAAATTTTGAAAACTATGATGTTATGTTTTAAAGACCAAAGTATGTTTTGAAATTCATATAGAGGTCTTCGTTATGTATAATGATCTGAGATCCTGGTTTGTCACGTTCCCAAACGGTATGATTCCGTTAGTTGAAAATTGAGGGTGTGACAGATTGGTATCAGAGACATTGGTTATAGCGAACTAGGTTTGCATTTGTAGACTTAGACTATGACTGTTAGACATTAGACACATATGATTACACATATTACATAGAAATTACATATGACATTATGTAATTGACTTGTTTACACATTCCATGGCACTGCACTTACATATGGTATTATGTAACAGGCATGGCATCATCATCAGTACCGTACATCTATATTGATGATTCTGAGGAGGAGGAACCGATAGTTCCAGCACCACCGTCATCACCAGCACCACCTATTCCATCTCCTCCACCATATGAGAGGGATGATTCAGATCCGGAGGAGGATCCAGAGGAGGATCCAGACGAGGACCCGGAGGAGGATCAGGAGGAGGACCCTGAGGAGGATCCAGAGGAGGATCCAGATGAGGACCCGGATGAGGATCCAAAGGAGGAGCCAGTGGAGGGCACTCAGCAGATACCTGCTGAGGGACCTTCTACACATCCACCACCAGTATTGGATGCTCCTGAGCCCAAGAGGCAAAGGACTGACGCTGAAGAGATCGCCAAACTGCGCGAAGATTTGTATTGGGCAGAAGACATGATCACGTATAACTCTTGGGAACTATGGGATGCTAATGAGAGGCAAGATAATCTTGCCCATCTGGTTAATGATATGCGGGATGAGATGATGAATTTGATTGGTCGTCTTGAAGCTTCAGAGAACCGAGCCGAGATCTTAGAAGGCAGACTAGAGGCCTTAGAGGATTTAGTAGTCTCAGATAATGAAGAGGAGGATGAGGAGAATGAAGAGGAAGAAGGGGAGGAACCAGCACCAGCTGTTGATTCCGATCCTGAATCCATTGTTGAGGATGATTGACTTCCTTTGTTTTGTTTAAACTTATTAGGAACGGGTTGTGTTCCTACACTAGATTTTTGGAAAGTTATGTGTTGATTTCAAAAGTATTGTACTCTAATCAAAATTTCTATCTATTGAAAAACTAATTTTATTGCCAACAGTTGTGTTGATTTACTTATTATATGTTGTGTTGTTGTAATATTTGCACATGTTACATTGGACTTTGAAAACGCGCTAACATTTCTTGTAAATAGGAAGATAATGACTGACGGAAACATCCACATGACAGTTGCTGAGCTCAACGAGCTAATTAACAACAGAGTCGCAGAGGCAATCGCACAATATGCTCAGACACACAACACAGGACCACATGGTCCAGCTGGGGGACTGGTTAACCCACAGGCATGCACGTTCAAGATGTTCTTGGACTGTAAGCCACACAACTTCAAGGGGTCAGAGGGGGCCATAGGACTCCTTCGATGGATTGAAAAGGCGGAATCTGTGTTCGAGATGTGCAACTGCCCTGACGAGAGCAAGGTGAAGTTTGCTACGGGAACATTGGAGGGTCCAGCATTAACTTGGTGGAACTCAAATGTTCAGACTTTGGGGTTGGGTGAGGCTAATGCCTTGACATGGAACGGTTTCAAAACTTTACTGCAGGAGGAGTACTGTCCTCGCAGTGAGATGCAAAAGCTGAAGGAGGAATATTGGCATCTCAAGATGGATGGGTCAAATATCGAAGAGTACACGACCCGGTCACATGAATTGTCCAGACTTCTACCACACATGGCTACTCCAGCCAGTAAGTGGATTGAAAGATATATTGGAGGACTAGTGCCTCAGATTCAGGGATTAGTTACTTCTGCGAATCCCACCACAATTCAACAAGATGTTCGTTTAGCGCATCAGCTTACTGATCAGGCAGTATTACAGGGGACTCTGCCTAAACGAACATCGGCTACCAAGGTGGGAGATCATTTATTGTTTAAATTACACATTTGAGGATTTTGTTTTGTAATTTACATTTTATAATTGTTACTGGTTTTATAACGCTTCCGCAAATTTTGAAAACTCCGATGTTATGTTTTAAAGACCAAAGTATGTTTTGAAATTCATATAGAGGTCTTCGTTATGTCTAATGATCTGAGATCCTGGTTTGTCACGTTACCAAACGGTATGATTCTGTTAGTTGAAAATTGGGGGTGTGACAGCTGACAACCCATTTGCCGTGAGCTTGCAACTCCCCTTGGTGCAAATGTTTGTTATTTATTTACAAAACTTCTTAATGTATGTGATAAACATTAAGACAATGAGGCACCAAGATATTTACCGACGGGTAATATCTTCACTGAACAAGAACATATCAGTCCTAAAGGAACAAGATACAGGTCCCATGGGTATCTTGAACTGAACATTTTGAGAACTTATATTACATATCATATCATATTGTGGAACTTGAACTGTATGAACTCCCCAGCTTTGTGCTGACGTTTTCAAATCAAACCTTTTTGCAGGTAGACCGTGACTTCGGAGAGAATGCACCTCACAAACTGTAGTTAAATAAGTTAATATTGTAATGTAAATTGTAATAATGAACCTTGTAATGTATTTATTTTAAGTTAATCTGTGTGCTTGTAATATCGGATCAAGTAAGTCACACCTCACCTCGGAGACATCACCACTATGCTTCCGCGACCGTTTCAGTGACATCATCTCAGGTGACAAGAGGTGGGGGTGTGACAACATAAGTTAGATAAATAAAATTTTAGATTATTTATTTTTAAATAATTTATCATATATTTCTTAAATATGTTTTATAAACATATAAAAAATATAACTTATAATGTAAACATATTATTTGAGGTGCTATATAATTATGACATGTGTCAATAGAAACCTATATTTTTTAAAATTAAGGGTGTTCACGGTCTAGTTTCAAACCACGAAACCACCAAACCATTTATCGGTTCGGTTTTACGATTTTTCAAACATTTGATTGTCCGGTTATCATAAGTTTAAATTGTACTAAACGGTTTTGTGAACTTTTTGTTTTGTTTTGTTTTTTTTTTTATCAAAAACCAGTTATAAAAGCTGGACCGAACCGTACGTGTGTACGTGCGTGTACATACATACATATATATATATATATTGTGTGGTTTTTAGGTTGTTCTTTAAGTGAATTTAGTACAAACGATTACTGATTAATTGTGACACAACGAACTTCATTACCAAGACTCAATTACTGTATTCAAATGACTTTAAAAGGTTTGATAATCAACAGGGCATGCTTAACAGGCCAAACAACCTAGGCAAGTGTTTAAAACCTCAAAAATCTTGTGTCCTAATTTTTTATATGTAGTGAGTTTTTTTTGGGTTTATGAGCTTATTTTTAGCTTGTGTGCTCGGAAAAAAAAGAAATACAACAAAGAACTACAAAAAACCTTCAAATATTCAATTGGAAATTGTTTTTAAAAAAACGATTATGAACATCATATTAAATAATTTGCATTTGATATAACTAGAAAATAAATTTATGTTAAACATTCTATACATGTAAATAAAAACAATTTTTTAATGCATAATGTATATATTTTTAGTTTATTATTGTCAGGTTCAAGTCCGGATAAAAAGAATAGATTTTTATTGTCACTCCTAATTAGAGGTGTTCAAATTCGGATATCCGAAATTTCGGATTTGGATTCGGATATCGGTTTGGATATCCGAAATAAAAAAAATAATAAAAAATTTAAACAAATATATATTTCGAATATCCGAAAATTATCCGGATATCCGAAAAATTATCCGAATATTCGAAAAAATATTCAAAAAAAAACTATTTAGGATATCGGATATCCGAACTATCCGAAAATTTTCAAAATTGGCATCCGAATCCGAAATTTCGGATGTCCAAACTTCCGGATATTTCGGATTCGGATTTTCGGATATTTCAAATTCGGATACAAATTTTTTTGAACACCCTGCTACTAATGAATGACCCCATCTTTTGATTGCGCTTAGAGATCACCATACGATTGTGCCCACATGGTAATTAAATTTATTATCAAATTTCAAAAAAAAAAAACAGAAACTTAATTAAAAATCCGAACAAAAACCCTAACCCGACCTTTGTATTTGGTACACAAAAAGGTCAAAATCTATACATAAATATTAATGCATACAGTAAAACCTCCTGTGTAATTTCTCAAAACCTACAATGTACCGGGAGTCATCGCTGATTGAGACACCGCCGGCCACCATGTCGCCGGAAGAAGTTCCGGCCCATACCGACGGAGTTGATGAGCAGAATCTTTCATTCGTTCTTGAAGACGTCGATGGCGGGAGTGATGACATTTGCGATTTTGAGAGAATTGATGAAGTTGTTTACTCAGTAATGCCGCGCGGCGACGCTGGTGATCAGCTCACTCTCTCTTATTGTGGCCAAGTCTACGTGTTCGACAATGTCACTACCGACAAGGTCCAAATATTCAACATTTTTTTTCATCGTTTATTGTTTTTAGTTCATGTGAATTTTAAGTTACAGTGAAACAGTGTATTTGTTTTATGTAAGATATTAATTTTAATGTTAATTGATTGCTATAACGAATGTATTTTTGTTTAGATCTTCAATTTAATGCGTTATGTTCAATTTTCACATGCTAAATTTAATTAAATTTTTGAGAATAAAAGTTAGGGATGTGGATTAGACTATGTAATTTGGGGGGTTTTAAGTTTATGAACATTTTTGTATGATTGTTGTTCTTAGGGTTGAAATCTTGAGTTTTGGATTGATGTGGCAGGTGCAAAAGGTGTTTCTACTTCTTGGAGGATGTGAATTTCCAGTTGGCCAGCAAGGTGCAGATTTAGCAAACCAAAATCAGAAAGTAATTGTTTGACCATTTGAATCTTTATTGACATTTGCATTTGCTCTCATTTTGGCATTTGTCTATTTAAATCTTTGTTTCAGGAATTGGATTATTCGATGTCAGTACGCTGTAGTGATCCTCGTAGAGCTGCATCTCTCAACAGATTTCGTCAAAAGAGGAATCAACGTTGCTTTGAGAAAAAGATAAGATACAACGTTCGCCAAGAAGTTGCTCTTAGGTAAAATTGTTTGAAACCCTAAATTGTTATGTGATACTCTTGATACCACATTTGGTTAACATTAGCATTTGAAAATATATAAATGTTTGTATTTGAAAGTAACTTGGTTATGTAGTACTTTGTCGTCTTAATCATCACGTGTTTAAGGTTCTAGGGATCACTTAATATATCTGTTGATATCATATTAATGGAAATTGCTTCTATAGACAAAAAAATTAACAACTTATCAAACTTTTCTTATCTTAAACCAAGCCAAGTACAATTCTGAAGCATTGAAAGTTGACAGGGGTTACAGACTTACAGTCATGCAAAATATTATGTTGCTTATTTTTCTTGATTTTCTCATGATATATAAACCTTCATTTGTGAAGGATATTATTCCTTTTGATTGTTTGGCATGTAATAATCTGATCAAGAGTTCTATTAATGTTACATACTTTCATGATTAGAAATCAATCTAGGCATCTAGCACTAGTATCAATGTTTGCTGACTTCAGGTTTCTTTGAAGCCGTATTCTGGCATGATTTATTCAGTGTAGTTAAATATTTCATGGCTGAAGTTTAATGCATGTATGCAAACATTTTTTACAAAGAATCAAATGACTTTGATAATATATACAGTGTCCTTGATAAAAGCCCGTATCTTTCCTCATATTTATATCAAATATAAATATGAGGAAATGAACTTGGTTATTCAGTACTTTGTCATCTTAATCATCATGTGTTTAAGGTTTAGAGATCGCTTTATATATCTGTTAATATCATATTAATGGAAATTACTTCTATGGACAAAAAAACTGAAGACTGGTACCTTCCGATTATGGTTATGAAACAGAAAACCAAAACTTTTATTGAATCAAATATGAGGTACAAATAAACCACAACATCTAAACCCTATTTATAATGAAACAAAAACACAAAAGTTTAAACTCTATCCCTAAAACCACTTCAACTTAACAATCTAATCCAAAACCTAATCTAACTTTAAACTTTATAAACTCAATTAGATAAATCCAAAACAATCAAACTAAAGTTTCTAACTTTAACCCCTTAACTATATAGTAATTACAAGATTAGTTCAACAAAAACAACTTATCAAACTTTTCTTATCTTAAACCAAGCCAAGTTCAATTTTGAAGCAATGAAAGTTGTCAGGGGTTACAGACTTACAGTCATGCAAAACATTATGTTGCTTATTTTTCTTGATTTTTTCATGATATACTAACCTTCATTTGTGAAGGATATTATTCCTTTTGATTTTTAGGCATGTAATAATCTGATCAAGAGTTCTGTTAATGTTACATACTTTCATGATTAGAAAGCAATCTAGGCATCTAGCACTAGTATTAATGTTTGCTGACTTCTGGTTCATTGAAGCTGTAAATTCTGGAATGATTTATTCAGTGTAGTTAAATATTTCATGGCTGAAGTTTAATGCATGTATCAAATATATTTTACAAAAAATTAATGACTTTTATAATATATACTCATTAATCATTATACTGTGTCCTTGATAAAAACCCGTATCTTTCATATAGGCATATAAAAGGTGCTCTTGCAATTGTTTTTAACACTTCCAACCATTTTGGGCGTAATTTATATGTTTCTGTCTACAAATTTTATTTTTTAAATAAATTCTTTTGTGCAAAAACTTACAAGGACTGTTACTTCAGGATGAATCGTAAGAAGGGCCAATTTGTAACATACCAAAATACCAAAGAATCTGCTCCCTGGAACACCGGAGAAGCTGGAGGTGCAGGGCAAGATGAAAATTTAGTCATGGCATTGGCTACGTGAGTTATGAACCTTGTGTGGTGTGTACATGTATTTTTTTAATATTTTTTTTGGTGTGGATCTGAATTAAGTTGGTTTTTATTACAACTCTTCATTAGAGTTGGTAAGATGGAAAAGCTGGGAAATGGGCTAAAATGTGGTGTTTTTTACTGCTTAAAAAGGGCAGGCGTTTTTTGTTGACCATATAAATAATAGTGCATTAATTTTGTTTACAAAAACTGTACCATTTCATTTACAATAATTTTAGGTTTTAAATGAAATGATTTAGCAGGTTTATTTGCTTTTTAACCCGTTCAACAACTTTGACATGTTCGTCTTTAAGCTAAACTATTTGATTTAACACATCTGTTACGAAACACAAACCAAATTGATCCAATTCATAAGTAAATGGATTAAATTGCCACCTCTACTCTTTAATCTTCATTGACATGCATGTTGATCAGATACAAAACACAGCCCAAATTGATCTAATTCATAAGCAAATGGGTTAAATTACCACTCTACTCTTTATAGTCACGCATTTTGATTTAAAAAACAACTCAAATTGATCCAATTTATAAGTAAATGAGTTAAATTGCCACTTCTGCTCTTTATAGTTTATAGTGATTCATATTGATCAGAAATTCCTAATCATTCATAATATATCGAACCCATTTGTATGACTTTATAATCACAATATAGAAGTCTATATTATTGAATTACTTCTGACGATCTTTGTTATGTTCAAATAACAAGTGTTCATTCTGTTGTTCATGAAAATATTTATCTGAAACAAAAAATACATATAACTTTACTTATTGCATCTGCCACATGCCAACTCCCATTCCCAATTGGTTTTCAGATGCATACATTGTGGTACACTCTCAAAGGACACCCCAATGATGCGACGTGGGCCAGCTGGTCCTAGGACTCTTTGCAACGCCTGTGGACTTTTCTGGGCAAACAGGGTTTGTATCTTTTTTTCGTTTATAAGTTGTTTTTTTGATGTTTTAAAAATACAGTCTTATCATCATTTGCAAATCCTTTCTCGTCTTAGATAGTTCACGAAAATACATTTCATTACATACAAATAACACTTAAGCTCTTGAATATGTGATTGGCATCATTGTGTATTAGTTGGCACCATTATTTAATATGGCAAATGAGATAGCAGCAAGATGGAGATGGAGTTTTAAGAAAATTAACATGGAATTTAAGAGTTCACTTGAAAGAAATTGTGTTTAAGCTTTAATTGGTAATCAATAAAAGCCAACTCAATTTCTTATTCAGAAAAAGGAAACCAGAGAAGCAGAAATGTTTTCTTTCACATGGTCACACATGGTTTTTGAGAAACATAATCGCTGGAAATAGGATGTAATGATGTATACAAATTATATATACTTATATTACATAAATATATTTGTGCGTTTGTATATATATTCAATATTCTTAGTGCTTTTATCAGAGAAGGTGAAAATACGTAGGAAAGTACATGCTTAGTTAGATTCTGCAATTATGACTAAAATCAACAGTAAATTTGTATTCTGAAAAGACTAAAGTAACCAAAATAAACGAAGCTTGTTTGTTTTTATTTAATGTCCTGGTACTAAATTTTGATTTGGTGTGTGTCATATCTTTGTTTTAACTTTTAAAATAAGACAACAATTAAACTTCTTTTTCTTTAAGAAATTAATACATAAAAATGATCAAAATTCACAGCTTGTGAGATGTGAGTATGAAGATCTCCAAATAAGATAAGTTAGGGTAATCAGGTAAATTTCTTTTAACCTTTGATAATCAATTTTGTTGCAGCTAGAACTAGTTTGAAACTGATCATTTGATCTTTAAATAATCTGAAGCCAAATGTGTTTATTCAAAAGCTGATTATTGGGACGGTTAACCATTTTTTAAAGTACAAATCGTAACACCTTTTTAGAGAAGTATGCGTATATCCATATGGTTAGACTCTAGAAAATAGAACCACCAAAAAAAGTAGCCTGCTGATCCGTAGAAATTGTTACAACAATGAAAATGTAAACCAAGAATAATCAACTGGGGAATTAATGGGCTGTTTTTAACCATAAAAAGTAATTCTGAATCGCATTTGAGTTTACCAAATTTTTTTTTGTGTGTTTCTATATCCAGGGCACGATGAGGGACCTTTCCAAGAAATCCAGTGATTAGTGATTTTCTCTCGTTGAACAGATATCCACCTGTAAGTTATTATACATAACAATTTGACATTTGATAAATAGTCAAACTTATTGAACCAGTTACACCTACATCAATTTTTTATTTTTCATGAATTGTGTATGCATGCTAATGTTTTCAGAATCACACTAGACATTTAATGCTTTACCAATACACTTGTTGGATCAGGTTTAAGAACTGGATGACGTCACATTTGTTATAAATTCTAAAAAGTATAGAACATACAACAAAAGTTCCAAATATTTACGGAATTACAAACACAACCCTTAAAACATACAACAAAGACGTGCATTTTTAAGAATTATTCATCCTAATCAAACATAACCCAGTTTTAACAAACATAATCCAAAATCCAAATTAAACAAAATAACTCATGTTTAAACAAAACAACAACAACAAGCATACCCAGTAGAATCCCACTTAGAGTGGGGTCTGGGGAGGGAAAGATAAAGACACACCTTACTCCTATCTATAGTAGAATAGAGAGGTTGCTTCGGTAGAGTCCCCCGGCTCAAAAAAAAAGTTTTTTTTATTTTTTATTTTTATTTATTTATTTATTTGTTTATTTATTATTATTATTTTATTATTATTATTATTATTATTTATTATTATTATTATTATTATTTTGTTTTTTATTTTTTTTTTGTTTTACAACAACATATAACCACATAAAATAGCCACCATATAATCACAAACAGAAGCATAAAGTACCAACATGAAAACACCAACGATATAAACAGACATGTAAGCACTAAATCGTGTAAAAACATCTAAGTCATCGAAGAGAGCGAACACCCCACCCACCCTCCCACAAACAATAAAAAAAAACACATCTGAACACATATCATAGATACCAAACCATCAAACAATCACGTATAAACACAATACAAAAATCCCAAACATCCATATAACACAGATAACACGTATAAACACATCCTACATCTAACTCATACCAACCCACCATCCCGCAAACATTCATATAGCACATATAAACACATATCATAAACCCAAACTAGCAAATAGACACAACAACCGCCGCCGACCCCTATGTCAAGAAACCTATGAAATGACCTATGTATCTTGCACCTTTATTCTACGTCTCCACTGACTCCTATCATAGATCATGTCCTCTGAGAGGTGTAGCTTTGCAAAATCCCGTCTTATCTGCTCCTCCCATGTCAACCTCGGTCGCCCCCTTCCCCTTTTCCCCTCGACCGTGAGGAACTCTATTCTTCATACGGGGCCGACTGGCTTCTTCGTCTGACATGTCCAAACCATCTCAATCTTCCTTCCCTAACTTTGTCCGAGATGTTTGCCACCTGTAATCGTTCCCGAAAAACCTCGTTTCTTATCAGATCCAGCCTCGTGTGTCCACACATCCATCTCAGCATCCTCATATCCGCTGTCACCAGCTTTCTAGTTTGGTTCTTCTTAATCGGCCAACAGTCAGTGTCGTACATCATAGCTGGCCTGATCGCCACTATATAGAATTTACCTTTGAGTTTTCCTGGGAACTTCTTGTCACATATGATGGACGTTGCTGCTCTCCACTTTTTCCAACCCGCTTGAACCCGATGAGCTACGTCGCTGTCAATGTCGCCATCGCCTTGTATAAACGATCCTAGGTATTTAAACTTTGTCGTCCCTGGCACCTCCTGGCCTCCTGATCATCTTCGCCTTCCTCGTTTGCCTCGCTAAACTGGCAATGTAGGTACTCAATTTTTGTCCTACTTATGCGTAAGCCTCTATGCTCCAGAGCGGTTCGCCACTCTTCTAAACGACCATTTAGCTCCGCTTTTGTTTCTGCCACTAAGACAATATCATCCGCAAAAAGCATACACCATGGGATATGATCCTGGATAGACCTCGACAACTCATCCAGAATAACCGCAAAAAGGAAGGGGCTTAATGCCGATCCTTCCACCTCCACTGGGAAGAAGTCTGTATCTCCCACCGGTGCTCTCACGCTTGTCTTAGCATTCTCGTAGGTATCTATGATTGCTTATATGTATCTATGATTGCTCTATATACCTCTGGGGAATACCTCTACTCTCCAAGGTATCCCAAATCACTTGGCGTGGTACGCTGTCATACGCCTTCTCAAGATCGATGAATACCACATGCATGTCCTTCCTCTTCTCTCTGTATTTCTCCATTAGTCTCCGCAGAATGTGTATTGCCTCCGTTGTCGATCTTCCTGGCATAAATCCAAAATGGTTTACCGTAACTTGGGTTTCTCTTCTCAGTCTGGTCTCAATCACCCTTTCCCAGAGTTTCATAGTATGGCTTAACAATTTGATCCCCCTATAGTTTTCACAACACTGTGCGTCTCCCTTGTTCTTATATAGAGGGATTAAAGTACTACTTCTCCTCTTGTTTGGCATGTTCCCAGTCTTTAGTATAGTGTTGAACAACATTGTTAACCATCCCAAACCTTCATCCCCCAAACATTTCCATACCTCAATGGGAATATCGTCAGGTCCCACCTCTTTTCTCCTACCCATCCTCCTAAGGTATGTAAGAACCTCTTCTTTGGTAATGCGTCTACAATAGCAGTTGTTCCCCGATGCTCTTGTGTTTGTGGGGTTTCCTCTCTCTTCTTCTTGATAGTTGCTCTTGTTGAAAAGATCGTGGAAATATGTTTTCCACCTGTCTTTTATTTCGCTTTCTTTTACCAACACGCGTCCATCCTCTCCCTTTATGAACTTCACTACTCCCAGGTCCTGCCTCTTACGCTCCCTAGTCCTTGCAATCTTGAACATGGCGTGCTCTCCCTCTTTAGTTTCAAGGCGTTTATACATGTCTATGTAAGCCTTACTTTTAGCTTCTAAAACTGTCTTCTTTGCCTCTCGCTTCGCTTCTTTGTACCTCGTCTTCAGTCGTGCCCTCTCTGTGCTCTCCTTACATTTGGCAAACTCTCTGAACCTTTGTTGCTTTTCTCGAACCTTGATCTGCACCTCGTTGTTCCACCACCAAGACTCCCTTTGTCCGCTTTTATTACCTGTTGTCATCCCAAATGTCTCCTTTGCCACTTTCGTCACCTTTTCGGACATTTCCTCCCACAAGCGATTTGCGTCTTCGCATGTACTTGTATGTCTCCCTTCAAGTACCTTGTTGCTGAATAAGATCTTCTCTCCCTTCAGGGCGCCCCACTTAATCTGAGGGTTCTTCTTCTTCTTCTTCTTCTTCTTCTTCTTCTTCTTCTTCTTCCCATCTACGAGCCTCTTATGTATAACAATATCCATTGCCAAGAGTTTATGCTGCGACACCACTGTGTCCCCCGGGAATGCCTTGCAGTCCCACCACCTGTCACGATCCGCCCTTCTCATCATAAAGTAGTCAATCTGAGGCTAACTTAAACAAACAAAATTTAAATTTAAGCTAACTTAAACAAGTTTAAACTAACATGACCCAGGTTCAAACATTACATGCACAATACTAAAAAACAATGGATGAATAATGGTTTTATTATGTTTTATTTAGCTTTTAATTTACATTATATTCAAATTCTTTCAGTTTAGTTCCATTGGGAGCAACCTATATATCTCCTTGGATAGGGGAATGGTTTGTGCTCACTCCATCCCTCCTAGACCTTACCAATAACTTTGTTATTAGTTGGATTTACTAGCATGTTTTTTGTATTAGACCTTAGTAACTAAGTGACCAACATTCTTATAACCGGTGTTGTAAAAATCTGCTCAAGCTTTTACGGCCACCACTAGTCGACCATCACCTCCTGCCACAGCTTCTTCAATACCTACTGAGACCTATACTGCACCACAACAGCTTATGTCCCAGATTGGGCTTCATGTTCAGCCACAATCATTCGGACAACCATGGTTTTTCTAACCGTGGTCGTGGTGACCGTCGCCAATCTCATCCTCCTTTCAACAACAATGGAGGTAATCGTGATCAATTTCATTGGGCTTCTAATCAAAATGTGGTTTATGGTACACGCAACAGGTGTGGAATTGGGCACATACCATCTCAATGCCCAAATCGTGATCCCATCAAATTGAGATCCAGACAACCCTTTGCAAATTATGCTGGCTATCAATCACAAGAGTCAACTTCATGGCTTCCTGACACTGGCTCTAAGAGTCATGTTGCATCTTATCTTCACGGGCCTAACAACTCAGAACCTTAATATGGTGAGGATTCTCTTCTTGTTGGCTACAGTGAGGGTTTACCCATTTCACATACCGGTTGAATCAAAATTCACTCTCCAACAAAAACCTTTTTTCATATCTAATATACTTCATGTTCCCAAAATTCAACAAAAGCTTTTGTGCGTTCAAAAATTTTTGTTCTAATAATAATGTTTTCTTTGAATTTCACTCTAATTTTATTGTTGTGAAGGACAAGATTACACGCACTACCCTCCTCACGAGTCGAAGTGACAACAGACTCTGCTCTATCCATCTTCTATTGCTTCGCAAACCACAACAAGTTGCTTTCTCTGTTGTTCGCGCGTCTGCTGATACATGGCATTGAAGACTTGACATTCACATCCAGCTCTTTTGAAGTTCATGATTTTTAATTTTTCACTTTCTTTTAGTAATAAAAGTTTGAGTACCTCTTGTAATTCCTGTCACAAGGAGAAATCTTCAAAACTTCATTTGCTATCTTCAAATTTCAAAAGTCATAGGTGTTGTTTGTTTTTTGTAAAAAACCTCTTCTAACCTCTTATGTCTGCGCCGCGCAGACGCGGGAAGAGGTTCGAGGTTCGCAGACTGTTTGTTTTCTCGAAGACCTTTCATTAAAAAAGCTCTGCGTGGCCTCTTTTTGGCGCAAACGTGGACCAAGCTCTTCCCACCTCTTCCCAACCTCTTCCCGTCTCCATATTCTCCTTTTTTCACGCAACCCTACTGGTGGGCGACTTCCACCTTCCACCTTCCATCGTCCGTCGTCCATCGTCCACCGTTCGCTCAAGCGCCGCCCCCTCCGCGCCTCCCACCGCCGTCCGCCCCCACCGATCGTGACTCCCGCCGCCGTCCTTCGCCGATCGTGATTCCTTCAATCGAACCGTGGCTTGCGTTTTGATGTGCAATCAGTTGATCGTGACTCCTTCAATCGAACTGTATCTGTATATCAACCAGTTGTTTCGGTAATCAAACATGAATTGATGTGCATCGTGTCTGTATGCGTAGGTTTTGTTTGATTTTGATTGCCAATTTTTGATTCTATCGTTTTGATGATCGGTGGCTGGTTAGGGTTTAGAACCATGGCTTGATGATCGACGGTGGTGGTTAGAGTTTAGAACCGTGGCTCAAGCAACCACCGAACGAGGATCGGCGGTGGTGGTTAGGGTTTAGAACCATGGCTTCAGGATCGGCGGTGGGGATTGGGGAGGAATAGGGAAGTTCTTTTGAAATGAAAAAAACAAACACTCTTAACACCTCTTCTTGTAGAGATTTGGTCCACCTCTTCTGCAAAAGAGGTCTGCAGATGTGGTCCGCAGACTGCAGATGTTTTGCCTCTGAAAAAACAAACACCACCATAATGTTTTGAATTTAATTTTTTGTGATGTTTGGGGGCCAAGACCTGTCAAATCTTACAATGGTGATAGATACTTATTTTTTATTTTGTGTTGATCATTTTACTCGTTATATGTGGATTTACCTGTTAAAACACAAGTCTAATGTATGCACCATTTTCAAACAATTTCACACTATAGTGGAAAGACAATTTCGAACCAAATTAAAATCTGTTCAAACGGACTGTGGTGGTGAATTTCGACCTCTTTCTTCATTTTTTTCTTCCCTTGGTATTATATCGCCTCTCTTGTCCTCACACCAGTGATCAAAATGGATTTGTTAAGAGACAACAGAAACATGTTGTGGAAACAGGTCTTACTCTTCTTGCTCAATCAGGTATTCCTATGGCATTTAGCTTTTGACACCGCAATCTATCTCATTAATCGAACGCCTTCTCGCGTAGCAAAGAAAACATCTCCTTTTGAACACATTTCTAAACATCCATGAGATCTTTCATTCATATGTGTGTTTGGATGTCATTGCTATTCTCACTTACGTTCTTACAATTCACACAAAATGGAACTTCGTTCATTTCCATGTGTCTTCCTTAGATACAGCAATTCTCATCATGGTTATTGTTGTCTTGATTCCAAAACAAATCGTTTTTATGTTGCACGACGTGTTCGTTTCAACGAAACTTTCTTTCCCTTTTCTCAACCACCTCCTACAACCACTCCCTGTTCTCAACCTGATCCTTATATTTCTTCATTTCCAATTCCTTCTGAACAGCATATTCATTCTGAAATTTCTTCTACTACATCTCAAAAATCAGCCACATCCTCTACTCCATCTGTTACACCCATCACCACTACGACCGCCTCTGACCGGCCATCTATATTGTCTCCATATCCCATTCTGCTCCATTTTTAAACACCTCCATCCCAACAGCCCCTCCTATTCAGACTTATCAAAGGCGCAACAAACTGCCCAAACCAACTCAGTCAAACCAAACTCCCTCTACTTCCACAACTCAGCCTCCTTTTGTCGCACCCACAGTCACAGGAAACGCTGATTACCCCACGTCCCGCGATCTAGATCGCCCTTACCGAAACGCGGTACAGAGTCGTCCAGATCGCCAGCGGTACGCGATCTGGTACTGAGGTTCATGGCGTTCCGAAAATTCTTCAATTTCGAACTCAAGTGATCCGATTCGCGTACCCATTTGATCAAAACAACGATATGTGACTTGTATAATCGCGAATCGGGCTTGCTGGGTACACGAATTAGAAAAATTAAAGTTTAATTTGAATCTACTGTACGTGTAATTATGTGCGAATATCAATAGTCGCTTCCCCTAAAACTCCAGCTGGTTAATTGGCACCAATTTTTATGAAGACCCAAAAGGAAAAAGACAAAGGCTGAATTAGTTTTCTTCACTTTTCACTATTTTGATTTTTGAACATTTTGTGGCTTCTGTCTATTTTTATGTTATGAAATATGAACTTATGAAGTATGAACTATGAAGTTTTTGACTTTTTGTTATGAAGATCTTATGTAGTTATGAAATGAATTTTTTGTTAAGGAATATGCTTATTGTTATGAATTTTTTTGATATGTTTTGTATAGGATATGGTGTACCAAAATATATGATACACCGTACCGCGTACCGAATTGGCATACCGGAATGAACCTAATCCTTTCGTACCGAACTTTAGAAATGTACGAACTGCGTACCCGTTTTCGTGCAACATACCGTTACGTACCGCGTTCAGTGTTGTAAAAATCGCTAGTCACTAGTCGGTCGGCGAGATAGGGACTAGGGATTAATCGGGATTAATCGGATTGGAATCTTAATAGAATTTTTCAAAATTATACATATATACAAAACTTTATACATAAATTTTCAAATGAATCAAAGATTTTATCCAACTAATTCACATTGGGCCTATTAATATTAGTTTTTTTAAAAAAAACCATGGCCCATCTCATGAATAGACCAACATAAAGCCCATGTGCAGCTCGTCAATCCCTCTCGTTATTTCCCGTGTGCAGCACTGCAACTCGTTATGCGGTCGAAATTAGGATTAATATGAAGATACATCTGGAATTCGTTCGGAATCATCGATCGTTCACATCTAACCTGGAATTCTCGCCAATCCATCTCATAATCATCATTCACACAGTAAAATGAAGGTTTGTTTTCGTATCCTAGTTCTCGAAATCGTCAAAAACCGGCCGATTTAATGTACACAATATCAATACAATTTTTTACCAAGTTTATCTGTATTTGTCTCACTTATATGCGCCAACATCCTCCACAAACCAAACAATACAATCCTTCTTCCTATGCGCACCACTACTGACTCTACTCTTATCGAGCCAACTTCCTTTATTGTTGCTAACAGAAGTAATAAGTGGCACCACTCTATGTATGAAGAATATCAGGCTCTCATTCGAAACGAAACATGGATGCTAGTTCCATCTGTCCCGAATGCCAATGTCGTTGACTTCAAATGGGTATAAAGAATCAAACAAGATCAACATGGTACCATCACACGATACAAGGCTTGTCTTGTTGAAAAGGGTTTCCACCAACAAGTTGGCATTGATTTTCATGAAACCGTTAGTCCTGCTGTAAAACCCACCACAATTAGAGTGGTTCTTTCCTTGGCTGTTAACCAAGGCTGGTCCATTCGCTAGTTACACCTTAAATGGTGATTTACTAGAGACCATTTATCTTCGACAAACACAGCCGGACCATGTATGTTTGTTACACAAATCTTTTTATGGATTGAAACAGGCCCCAAGAGCATAGCTCCAAAGGGTTATATGGAGTTCTTCTGAATCTGGGATTCCAAGGGTCTAAAACCGACTCATAACTCTTTATTTACTCCTCTACAGGAACTCTCCTATACATGCTCGTTTATGTTGATGACATCATTTTGGCAGACAATAATCCAGCAGCAATTGACAAGGTAGTAAAGCATCTAAGTACTAGCTTCTCTCTGCAAGATATGGGCTCTCTCTCTCTCTCTCTCTTTCTCTCTCTCTCTCTTATTTTTTAGGAATTGAAGTAACATCCAAAGGATCCAACTTGGTGCTTTCTTAGGAAAAGTATGTTTTGGAAATTTTACACAAGGCATGTCTCTCACAATCCAAGCTTGTGTCCTCTCCGTGCTCCACTTCGGCTAATCTGGCTCTTGGTGATAGTCCAATTTTTGATAACCCTGAGATTGTTGGTGCTCTGCAATATCTATACTCTGACACGTCCTGACACTGCCTTTGCGGTTAACAACGTATGCCAGTTTTTGCATTCACCTACTGGAAATCATTGGTTTGCTTTTAAAATGAATTCTTCAATATCTTCAGGGAAGTTTAAATAATGGGCTTCTCCTTCAATGATCTTCTAGTTTTACTTTACATGCTTACACGGATGCAGACTGGGCTAGTTGCCCTGATGATAGTCGCTCCATGGGGGGTTTTGCCATTTACTTTGGCAAGAATCTTGTATTCTGGTCAGCCTGAAAACAACGGACTTTTTCTCTATCTTCAGCCGAATCTGAATAAAAAGCTCTGGTCAATACAGTCATTGGACTAATATGTGTTGAAGCACTACTGTGTGAATTTAAGGTTCCTATGCAGACTGCTCAAGTCCTATGGTGTGATAATCTTGGAGCTACATATCTCTCGGGCAATCCTGTTTTTCATGCTCGCATAAAACACATAGATATTGATTCACTTCGTCAGATAAAAGGTCGCTCAAGGGAAACTCTCTGTTCAATTTATCTCCGCACATGATCAAATTGTTGATGTTTTTACAAAGCCTTTTTCATCTGATAGATTCATGCTCTTACGGGACAAGCTACAACTCGTTTTCCAGGCTTGCTTGAGGGGGAATATTAGATTAAATATAAGTATATATATATATATTAATATTAATATATTAGTAGGGATCAATATGTAATTATGTCTTCAATTTATATTGATTGTAATCTCTCCTTATTCTAATACAATAAGATTCACAAATGACTAAACAAGAAATCCAAAGTTCAATACAACTGATTTCATTGTACGCACATCTCTACATCAAGTATTTGAGTTCCAAGTTTCCAACAGTAAACAATCCAACTAGTTTCAAATTTCAAACATCTCTACTACTAATTTCAAATTGCATAGTAATGTATTCATCTAATTTAAACATCTTTACATCAAGTTTTTGAGTTTCAACAATGGACAAAAAATTTAAGTTTTCTATTTGTACAAAAAATCCAAATAAACTTTAATTTAATATAGAAAAATTCAACTGTAACGCTGGTGGCACCGGTTTTTGGTCTGACTGCTCTTGATAACATTGATGCATGCATGTTAGGCACACTTTGACTTGTCTGACCCATTCTTTTTAGGTTAAATTTTCTGATGATTTGAGATCAAAGTTAACCTCTAATTGCTGGTGTTGTAGGATGGATCCAACTTCCATGGAGTAAGGCTGCTGGTAACTGAGCGGTGACAAACAATACCAGCATCTCTTGAATATACATATAATATCAATCCAAACTAATTACTTCATGTACATAGATATGGCTGGTAATATAATATGATGATTCTCTTTGCTGTAACTTAAAGCCATATTAGGGTCCTTTTAATATCCCTAACATGAGTTACAAGTAGTAATGACTGTCGGTCAACTTTGGTACACTTTTCTGTCTTCTATTGCTTTATACCTTACATTATAATCATAGTCTTGATTGGATGTTTTTTTTTCTTCTTCTGGGTTCCATTTATAAACGTGTTAGTCACTGAGTTGTCATTGATAGCCGACCGTTTCTATCTAATAACCGTAGGATGGGGTTGTTGAAACATCCAGGTGGGTGAATACTGGTTGAAGCTAGTATAACAGGACTAACTTGACACGGGCCCTAGTCCATTCCTGGAGTGAATTACGACCCACGCAGCCCACATAACAAATGCAATTAGATGCAGTAACATTTGAATTTCCAGTGCAGTTTTATATCCGTTTCTATTCTGATTCTATTCGATTTTCAAAGTGGTTATATTTCACTTCCTGGAGTTGCAGCATGTTGGTTTGCTGGTTGCAACCTGTATATTATTGAACGGATGTAGGGAAGAAAGAGGAAAACAACTTGATGAATATGCTTTTGGTTGATTTATCTAGCACTTGCTAGTTCAAACCGGCATGTTTGTATGGCGTTCATTCTTGGAGCCTAAATATGAAATAAATGGTGTCTGTATCATAATTTTATTTAGTTTTGACTTGCAAATAGATTGAATGGGAATCTGTATCTTAATCATACGTTGCATATCTATCACTCTTCAAATTCATGTTTTTATCAACATTTTGTATCAGAGCTTTGACTTGTTTTGATCCGCTTTTATTCTGTTTCATCCTTTTTTTTCCCTAGTCTGCAATCTGTCAGAAAGAAAAAAATAGTTTTTGTTGCAGGTAGTTTGGTCTTTGACAAGGCACTGGGTATAATTGTAAGAAATTTTCATCACAGTTCCATAGCTTTTGACAGGATTCAACATTCCATACATGGTGCACCGTTTCTAACAAGGTGTGTTCGTCGATCGTTAACAGATGAAGTTTCACCGCAAGCGGTGACTGACAACTTCCAACCGTGTCTCATACATCACATAAGTTATTGAGTGGCTTAACCAGGGAAAAGGTATTCTCGTGTCCAATCGGGTCTTATTAACATTCAGTATTGGTCATATGTATGTAGATGAGATTTGGTGTGATGAGCAGCCATGACTGTGTAATACACAACATGTGGGTTGTGCAAATGGTGTTTCTGTATCTTAATTCTTATATAGTTTGTCTTGCAAGCAGATTGCCTGACGACTATGTATCTAAATCATACCATTGTCTGTTCGTTGATTTAGAATTTACGTTTATATTTTTATACGTAGATGGGGGACTCTATCGAAGCAGCCTCTCTATTCTACTTGTAGATAGAGGTAAGGTGTGTCTTTATCTTCCCCCTCGAGACCCCACTCTAAGTGAGATTTCCACTAGGTATGCTTGTTTATATTTTTATACGTTATTTTATAAGTCACATTGGCCAATAGAGCCAATGTTTTCAAAAGTAAACCAGACAACAAAGTGGTTATAATACTAGTTAGGTGGTGTTTGTTTAATTTAAAAAATTTCTTCCTGGCCGCTTCTGTCTGTGTCGTATAGACCATGGGCAGAGGTTGGGGTTTGCAACCTGCTTTTTTTAGAAGACATTTCATTTGAAAACATCTTCCCGTCTTTTTTTTGGTGCAGACTTGGACAAATTCTTTCTTCCCTCTTCCCACCCTCTTCTTTTAGGTTAAAAACAAAAAGACATTCGATTCTCTAAATCAGAACAAGACCCACAATTTGAAACCGCCCCAATCATCCTGAGCAGCGACGACGAAGCTGACAATGACCTAAGCCTGAAAATTTAGAAAAAACAATGCTAAGAGCCTCTGGTGATGAAACCAGTAGCAATCCTTCGTCGTCTGTTACAATAGCGAAGAAAAAGAGAGAAGACAAAGGAAAACTAGGAGAAGATTGAAGCACAGGTTCATGCGTTGAGTTGTTTAAATCGAATTACTTGGGGTGGTTGTGGTGGCGCATGGGAGGTCCAGGTAACTAGACCTTGCTAACATGGCCTGGAAACAGTGGGTTCACACGACTGAGACCTTCGCCGTTCAAAAAAAAGTTGTTTAAATCGAATTGAAATTGTGCAAGTTTGCGTTTTTTTGATTATTTAGGAATAGGAATCTGAAATTTTCTTTTCCGTTAAAGCATTGAAGGGATTTGAAATTGGGGTTTGTTTAGTTTGATTTCAATTCATGTTTTATTTGATTTAATTAATAATCATCATTGAATTTGATGTTCTAAGATGTTGCTTCAAAGATTTGTAATATTAGAAACTAGATTAGTATATGGTGGTGTACTTCATAGCTTTATGTGTTCTATTAGGTCGAAACATTATTCAACATTAGCAGATTGTAAACGTTAAAAAACAAACAATTTTCTTTTAAAAGACTGCAGATGTTGTCCGGATACTGCAAACATATTATCTCTGAAAAAACGAACGTCACTTCAGTCAGACAAGATTTAAGAATCAGATAATATTATAATCAATTTAAATTTGAAGAATGTTATAAATAAAAACAAAATTAATATAGAAATGCAAGAAATAAAAACTGCAGGTGCATTGGTTAAACCAAACGGCATCACTAGAAATTCATAATGTCCGTATCGAGTTTTGAAAGCAGTTTTAGGAACATCATCATCATGAATACGCAACTGATGATATCCCGATCTTAAATCGATTTTTGAAAAATAAGTAGCAACTTGTAGTTGATCAAACAGATCATCGATATGAGGTAGTGGATAACGGTTCTTGATTGTCAGTTTATTGAGTTCCCTGTAGTCAATACACATCCTGAATGAACCATCCTTCTTTTTCACAAAAAGAATAGGTGCTCCCCACGGTGAGAAACTAGGTCTGATAAAACCTTTGTCTAAAAGTTCCTGTAATTGACTTGAAAGTTCTTGCATTTCTGATGGCGCAAGACGATACGGGGCTTTAGCAACTGGTGCAGTGCCTGGGATTAAGTCAATATGAAATTCAACCTGTCTCATTGGGGGTAATCCTGATATATCCTTAGGAAAAACTTTAGGAAAATCCTTGACTACTGGAATGTCTGTGATTTGTTTGGGTAAATAATTGTGCTCAGTCACATGTGCCAGGAAAGCATAACAGCCTTTCCTTAAGAATTTCTGAGCTCGCATACAAGATATGATACCAAGTTTCCTACCATCTCGTTCTCCTTGAACTACTAGTGTATTACCGTTAGGTAATGGAATACAGATCACCTTGTTTTGACAAACAACTTCCGCTTGGTTATCAGAAAGCCAATCCATGCCAACAACGACATCAAAGCTTCCAAGCTCAATAGGAAGTAAATTGATATTAAAAAGATGATCATTCAAATTCAAAAACATCCTTGAATCACACTGTTAGTTTTGATAAACTTGCCATTAGCAAGTTCAATAACATAAGGAGTTTCTAGATCTGCCGTAGGCAATGAAATTAATGATGCAAATTCAGGAGAGATAAAACTCTTATCTGCTCCTGTATCAAACAGAACTGACGCGTAAAGATTATTGAGAAGAAACGTACCAGTGACAATATTTGCATCATGCCTGGCTTCAGTAGCACCAATCTGAAAAGCTCTCCCCTAGCTTCAGTTCCAGGATTGGTGTTATTCTTTGGACAGTTTCGCATGAAATGATCAGGGCTTCCACATTTGTAACATGATCGGTTGGTTTGAGTGATTTGTCGAGGTGCTTGGTTCGGTTGACGAGTAGGCAAGTTACAATACTTGGTGTAGTGCCCAATGTAACATCTGTGCCGGAACCATCACCGGAACAGTAATTTGCACAGTGAAGTGCACAGTAACTCAGGTACACGCTACGCGAGGCTATGTTAATACTATGTACACTGGAGGATTAACACTAAACTAATACGCGATTGTCTGAAATCTGATTTAAAACCTTAGGGTTTAATAGTCAGAAACACATCAGACAACAATGAACAAGTACACATATTTTTGATTTGATGCCAGTATGTACAAACGTATGCGAGGATAAACAGAACAAAACCATAACAGTTGTTGTTACAGAATGTTAAACAGACGAACTATTCGTATAGGTGACGATCTGTACGAATAAATCTGAAGGTTAATGATCTGAAATGATGACTGGAAAGTAGACAACAAGATCAGAAAGTGAAACGTATGATCGTGTTCGTACAGTTAGCGCTCTGTACGAAGACGCGCGTAAGTGACGTTTTCTGACGAAACGAAAACGAAAAAAAAAACGATTCGAACGATAATAAAGTTAAGGAAATAGAATATTTCCTGTTTTACAATTTTGAAACTCATCATAAATAAACTAAAACAAAATTATTATACTTTCAGGCGCGTAAAACAAAATACGCGAAAAATAAATGAAACGCATTAAAAATCATAAATTACGTTAAACCATTTAAGAATACTTAACATATTTCTGTAAATAATTACCCACCAAATACTTAAAATAAACCTTTTATTTAATTACGTAATTAGGTGTGTGTTACGTTCCGGAAACGTAACGAAACCGCGAACCGAGCAACCGAAACGAACTCGGACACCACACGGGGTATAAAACCCTAAAATGAGAGTGTTTTCTCATTTTAGTCACCTCCATCCTCTCTCCTACTCTCCAAATCCGGCCACCACCATTTTTAGGGTTTTTACACCTTCAAACCCCTCTAACTCACTCATTTCTTGGCCAAATCGCTCCATCTTTGGACCTACACGAAGGTATTGATCTCCTCTACACGAAAGTACAAAGGATCTGCTGAAAAACTCAACCAAAATCGAGGTATTTGGCTGCAAAAAGTCCGAAAATTAGGGTTTTGTAACCCTTAGTCGCCCCCCCCTCTAAACCGGTTCTAACCACCTAAAAACTCTAGGGAAACTACACGAAATGCACTAGAATGATGTAAGAACTTGTGTGGCTTCATGGCAAGGGCATAAACTTCGAATGTGGGAGCTGCTCAGCCAAGGTTCGAACTCCCGAATGAGACTTTCACCAGCTCATCGAATGAGCTGCCATTCGGCCGAAAGGCTAGCGAAGCAGCCTCATTCGCTGGGAAGCCTCATTCGGTCGGGACAGGTCTCATTCGGCCAAGGGTTATGAGATGGAGTCATTCGGCCTTCCTTCGCTGTAGCCTCCTTCAACTACACTCTCATTCGCCAAACTCCAAGTTCCATTCGACCAAACCCCCTTCTCCACTCATTCGGCCTACCACAAGACACTCACATTCGGCCAAGAACCCTAGGCCAGTAAACCATCTTGGCCCAACAACTATGTCACAACAGGCCCCAATATTGCTGTTACTTGGCCCACATCTGATTTGGCCCAGTAGGGATGCAGCCCAATAGTTGGCCCAACTTCAGTCTAATCATCTAATACTCAGGCCCACTATTTCAGGGCCCAACAACTTCTACATTAGCCCACTGTTGGCCCACAATTTCTTGAACTAGGCCATTAGGAATGATAAGGCCCAAGAGGGTAGAACCGGCCGCTTAGTTACAATAAAACCCAATAGGCCCAACAGTAGGCCTAAGTACATTCTGGTTGGCCCAGGATGGGCCCAACATCATACTGCTTAGGCCCAATGGTATCTTGGCCCAATTCTTCTGTTCAAGCCCAGTAGCTCTAGTAGGCCCAGAAAGTTTGACCAAAAACCTTGTTTGGCCCACATCCATTAGGTAACCAAGGACAAATTGGCCCACGATCGAATTCAGCCCAAAAGAACCAGGCCCAGGTTGGCCCAAGCCTTATTTTATTTCAGGCCTGGATGAAATCCATGAGGCCCAGCAAAATTCAGCCGAGGCCCACATAAATTGACCCAAGGCCCACTTTTAAGGCCCTTGTTTCAATCTTGGAGCCACCTTGCAATTGGCTTGGCCAATAGCCTACTTTTGGCCCAATGATAATTCCTACAGCCCATTATAACCAAAGGCCCAACAAATCTTGCCTGGGCCCACCTCTGGCCCAACAATGCCCTCGTGGCCCAATAGAGGCCCACAAGGCCACTTGAATTCTAGGCCTTGTAACATTTGTCCGGGCCCTTGTATTTCAACAGCTCATATCTTTGGCCCACACATTCCAATAGGCCTCACAAATCTCAATTGTTCAAGGTTATTCCAAGGCCCATAGATTTGGGCCCAAGGCCCAACTTATTACACGGAGGCCCAACAAGTAACTTGGTCATATTGTTCGGTCCACATTCCATTTTAGGCCCACATGGGTTTAATACATCTCGCAAGATCAAAACAATATATGTCAAAAGAATGTTTGCTTAATTAATTCATAATTACGCAATAAATGTTCAAAGTGTACAAGATCAACAACGTAGAATTTGAAAATAAGCACTAAGTCTTTTATCAAAGCAAATGGCTTATAACTAATGACAAGATGATAACCTATAATGTTATTGACTTAAATCCAATATACGGGACCGAACAAGAATCATGACCAAGACTCATGAGTGTTAGCCAACTTAAGGGCTAACACAAACACACACACAAACACACATTCAAAGACTTATACTTATAAGTTACAACAACGTGAAATCAATACAGGAACGTGAATACACAACCACTACAATCAAGAGCGCGTGCATTTTGTTTAAGCTAAGTAAACCCTAACAACTACAAGGTGAGTTCATTGTCCCTTTTCAAACATATTTGTTTTTACCTCGGGACTGAGAAGCATGTTATACATTTTAAATAAACATTGAAATGTTTTAAAGAAATGCTTTTACACTTATTCTTGGTGCTTATAATATATGCTTGACACTTATGACTTGTTATCTATACTTAAACTTCATGTTGGATACTTACGCTATGAAGCTCTAGGCTTAAACCTCACATTTGATGAGGATACTATAAACTTTATTCCTAAACTATAGGCTAAAGTCTAAATGACTATGCCAGGGGCTACGTGCTTAAACTATACGCTTGATGATTGTGCTATAAACTTTATGCTTAGACAACATACTCGATGCTAAGGCTTTGAGACACTGACACTAAATGCTAACACTTAATACACTCGTTTCGAAAACAAATACTATGAATGCTATTTTAAACACTAATACTTTATATCGTTATTCTAAAGGTTAATCTCTTACTCTCTTAACCTAGGTGTCAATTCAGTTCGTCACTTACACTTACTTGCTTAAACTTAAACTTGGAAACTTAACTCACGAAGACTCATATGCTTAGAATTCTTAAAGCACTTAAATGCTTGAAATACTTGAATGCTCGAACATGGGAAGGCTTGATATTCATTAATACTTACTATACTTGGAATGCTTGAAACAATTGTTTTAAACTTAGCAACATGCTTTTATACTATTGATTATGCCAAGTGCTAAAGGCATAAGACACAACTAAAACGAAATGCTAATGGGTATGCCAAGTGCTAAAGGCATAAGACACTATTCAAACTCAATGCTATTTGATTATGCCAAGTGCTAAAGGCATAAGCTACTTGTTAATACTAAAGCTATGTGTAATACCAAGTGCTAAGGGTATTTGCTATTTGATGATGCTAATTTGAATGCTTGATATACTTGGGAAGGCTCAGACAACACACTGATTGACCGCCGCGTGTTGACCTAGGTGTCAACCCCTACTAGTCATCAGTAAAACTATGTGGATGCTTTAAACTTGTATGCTTAAACTATGGGACATTGTAGGACAGACTGTTGACCGCCGCGTGTTGACCTAAGTGTCAACCCCTACTAGTCATCAGTGTTCCTCTTTGTCGGACATCGTAAGATCGACTGATGGCCGCCGCGTCTTGACATTGGTCAAGCCCTACTAGTCATCAGTGCTCTTCGGTGTTTGAATCATGTAAGACAGACTGATTGACCGCCGCGCCTTGACAGTGGTCAAGCCCTACTAGTCATTCAGTGTTCTTCTTGATTTAATCATTAGGACCGTTATGGATGGATGCTAAATTCCCTAGGGTATTAAGCTGTCCATAATGGTGCCTCTCAAACTTGATACTCATATACTACTTTGTGCAAGTGGAATGTTAGGTAAGACGCTTAATTATCATTAACAGCAATGTCCTATGCGACTTAGTATGTGGTGGGACGTCGTCTGGGCGGGTCGTAGGCTTGACCCAGGGGTATGCCCTATATATAAGCATACCAAGTTGGATGATACAGGTGGTGTTAATGAGATTAGGGTTGTTACCTAGGGAAATACTAGAATGCTTTTGGGGGATTATCATAAACTTCTAAACACGATGCTTGTTAAACTCATATTGAAACTAATACATACAAATAACATAGACTTGGAAACTTTGATTCAATAAACAAAAGCTACTTTTCACATACTAAAACTACATGAACTCACCAACCATTGTGTTGACCTTGTTTTCTTACATGCTTTCTCAGGTGACGCACAGGTATAAGCTAAGGTTCAGAATTTTGCATGCTAGGTAGCCCAACTAGAGGACCCAGCAGACTTTTGGAAAGCACACCTTTTGTAGTTAATACGACTCTCTTTTGATATCTTGTATAGATACAAGATAGAAGCATTTGATTCTTTTGGAGAGGTTTACTTGGTTAAATTATCAAACATCGACATTGTAATTTAACTTTGTAATCCTGTCTTAATGTTTTATTGTGCTTTAGATATTCTTAACATTGATGCTATGTAAACAATCTGATCAACCCGATTATCACTCACGATATCGCGCTCCGGGAAACTTCCGCCCGACGGGGACTCCGATCCAACCCCGCCGGCCCGGGGTGTGACAGATTGGTATCAGAGCTCAAGGTTATAGAGAATATTAGGCCATTTACTTAAATGGTTTGGCCTAGACTATAACTTAGGGACTCTCATATAGAGAACATAAGACTTAGGTTTGCATTTTGTCTTCTGCATTCGATCATTGCACTAACCAAATTCTTTTGGTTATGATCAGAATGCCGCCAAGAAAACAGCCTACTATTCAGACTTCTGCACCACACTCTTCTACACCCTCACCTGCAGATTCACCACCGCCACCTCCTCCTCCTCCTCCGCCACCTCCACATTCACCACCACCAGGCCCAAACACGACTTTGGTGCTAGACCCTGCTACTGTTGCCTTGGCAACATTACTGAGCAACCAATTAACTAATCAGATGAAGGATATCATCCCAGAGATGATCAACAAGCTTCAAGGCTACGGAAACAACTCCGGTCATACGGCAGGAGAAACTAGTGGAAACACCGGCACCAAATTAGATTGTTCGTACAAATCATTCGTAGGATGCAAACCGCCAAGCTTTAGCGGTGATGAAGGAGCCGTTGGACTAATCCAATGGTTAGAGAAGATGGAGAACACACTGGACATCAGCAGTTGTCCAGAACATCATAAGGTTCGTTATGCTTAACAATCCAGCTGCTCCTTCAGTACCGGTGAAAGTAGGAGGATTACAGGAAGCAAAATACTTATAAGTACATCCCTGTCGTGGTGGATCAGGAGCAGTGGTATTCTATGAGTTTCCGCGTTGCCATCAGTAGCATTATGTTCACCATGATTGTGGTCCCCACCAGAACCCGAAGTAATATGAGGTTGATGTGGTATCACAACACCACAAGCAGATAGTTGTTCTTGCACAATCCGTGCTATCATTGCTTCGTTTGATTCGGATCCACTTGTACCAGCAGGTGGAACAGGGTTCACTCCCGGGTTCACAGGTGGAACAGTATTTGTTTCCAAATTCACCTGTGGATTTGGATTTGATTCAGTATCTACTAGTGGAACTTGATTCGGCTCCGGGTTAATAATGTTCTTGATAGATCTTTTAGCCGGTCGACCTTGTTTGGGAGCCATTATTCTGCTAACATGCAGACAAACTTAGGTCAGTTTAAGAACATTAAAGATATAACCCGTTATATCACATAAATTCAATCACATTCAGTTACACTGAAAGTTTATATTGAAATGTGATTATAAGGAATACAGTATAACTACAGGAATTTAGTCCAGACATATTCTCGATACACACAGATCATACAGATATTTGTAGTTATACTCAGTCCTGTTGTTTCAAAAACATGTTAAAATATTTTACAGCTCACAGTACTGCGATTCATATATGTTATTAGCCATGTTTTTGATACATGATCACTCAGGACTTTGAAACGTTGCCACACAGGACTTTGAAATGTTGTCACACAGACAATTGAAAGGTTGCCACACAGGACTTTGATATGATGCCACAAGGGACTTTGATATGTTGTCACACAGGACTTTGAAATGTTGTCACACAGACAATTGATATGGTGCCACACAGGACTTTGATATGATGCCACAAAGGACTTTGAAATTGTACCACACAGGATTTTGAAATTGTACCATACAGGATTTTGACATTGTACCACACATGATTTTGAAATTGTACCACACAGGATTTTGACATTGTACCACACAAGATTTTGAAATTGTACCACACAGGATTTTGATATGTTCTTGTACAATATGGCTCTCGTACTGCACTTAAGTAACAGATATATTTGCATCCAGTATTGCTTCCGTACTGTATTTCAGCAAAATATATAGTTTTAGTTCGACATATTCGCATACATTATTGATCCCGTACTGTATTTCAGCGAAATAGATAATTTTAGTTCAATATATTCGCATTCAGTATTGCTCCCGTACTGTATTTCAGCGAAATATCTATATTAGTTCAACATGTTCTCATCTTGATACGTTAATATACAGTTATGTTCTCACCCAGAAAAAATTAATTATAGTTCACACACAAAGTTCATTATACAAACAGATACAAAACATCCATAATATAACACTATCATAGTTTTATACACACCGAGTTTTGATACAACCAAAAGTCATGATATCTAAACCAACAACATCATACACTACATCTCACAAACTCGGGATCTGTCCATACCAAAATATCCCATTCTCACAACTACTGATCACCCTATATCACATCATATGTACAATAAGGTCACAACTGTTCAGTCCCCCGATCAACCCTCACCGCAGAAAATACCATAAACCGTCCAACACCATGGCTATAATGACCAACCCTATAGCCACACATAGTAACCTAGCCTCTAAGCTCATGCCCTCAAACACTCCCATCACCACTCCTCTCATCACTAACACTCGCTGCCAGAATGCAACTATCATCCCCTGAATCACTGTCCTCCTCATCCTCTCCTCGATCATAGCCCGCCAAACATGCGTGCCAGCATCCAGTGCATTCACCTGCTCCATCAACATCAGATGGGAGGTGAGTATCTCCAACATAGTAGTACGTGTGTCCTCCACAGTAGTCCGAGACTCCTGTAACTCTAGTCGAGTCCCCTGAAGATCTAGAGTCACCTGGCGAAGCTGCGCCCTAAACTCCGCCTGCTGTGAGGACTCCCCTACCTCATGTATAGTGTCGGGCTCATCCCTAGGCGCCATCTGACGTCTAGGAGGAAGACCTGTCGTTTTGCGAGCTTGGCCTCGCATCCGCCTGAGTCCATCCCATGCTGGAGCTCTTGGTGGAGATGGTATAGGTACAGGTACATGTACAGGTGCGGGTGCAGGTGCTGGTACTGGTGCTGGAGGTGTCTGTGGTACAGATGTAGCAGCCTGAGAAGTAGCTGCAGATGCCTCCGATGGATCAGAGTCAGAACCCGAACTTGAGCTCGGGGTATCGTCTAGTATCACGTAAGGAAACCGCTGAAATATGTATCTCTCTCCTTGATCTGCCATCACTATATAAACAGAATACTCGAATCAGTACCATGAAATAAATATATTGAATAATAACATTCAACATACACATGATATCCGACATTTCCCTATCCTAACACACTATTCGTTCCTTTAGTTATTAATGTTCCGCTTGAATTAAATCAAACTAGAATGCACACGTGTTGCGAATTTCAGTTATGCTGGCCACTCATAACTGGAATTTGTACCACCTGATTATCCTGGCCTAATTCAAAAGAAGTTTTGTTTGTTAACCGTGTTCGGTGCTCTCTGTGTAACTATACGAGCCTATGGTTATAGTCTAGGTCTCTAAGTCAACCTAATTCTCTATAACCTGTGGCTCTGATACCACCCTGTCACACCCCCACCTCTCGTCACCACGTGCATGATGTCACTGAACCGGTTGCGGAAGCATAGTGGTGATGTCTCAGAGGTGAGGGGTGACTTAGTTGAACCGATATCACAGCACACAGATTCACTTAAAATAAATATATTACAAGGGTTCGTAAATCCATCAACTTAACAACTAGGTTTATTACACAATTTAGTACATTTAAGTTCAACTAAGTGAAGTGCATCCTCACCATGTCGTCACCGTTGTCCTGCAAAAATGTTGAATTTAAAACGTCAGCACAAAGCTGGTGAGTTCGACAGTTCAATTTAAAACAATATGATATGATAAGCATGTTCTCAAAAGTTCAGTTCCGGATAACCATGGGACCCGTATCTAGTTCCTTTCAGACGTCTAGTTCTGTTCTCAAGATATTACCCGTCGGTACATATCTTAGTGCCTCATTGTCTTAATGTCTATCATACCATTAAGAAGTTCAGGAAACAGATAACAAACATTCACACAAGGGGAGATGCAATCCTCCCAGCGAATGGGGTGTCAACCAATAGTACTATCAATATTTTCTGTTCGGCCACACATGGGTTCACTAGATACAGTTCAAGAATGAGGACTTTTAGTTCCATGGTAGAGTTCAGTTCTATAGGCAAAATCCCATGAAATCTCACAAAAGTCACATGAAATCACACAAATATCATTGATGCATATCATATGTTCAGACAACAGTTTACAGAGTTACCCCGATGTTTATAAAATATTAAAAAGAAAAGGGGTTGTACGAAACTCACCTGATGGTATAAAGGTAGCAAAATATCTCGAAGCTAACAACAAAGAGATGATTCTGCATTTAGTTATATTTAATAAGTTATTTATGTTCTAGTTTACAGATTAGATCCTTCTGAACGTTCAATGTCAAATACATTGCTTTACAAGTCATCAACCCGATATTAAATATTTAATTGGTTAATTTAGTATTATATCATACAATGTATGATAATGTAGGAACCTACATTGCATTAGATTCCTAATACAAGGTTGATGACACTCTTGATTAATCAGAATAATCTCAGATTAATCAAATAGTTAATGTTGTTGATTATGATACTATAACAATTTCTAGATAATTTAATGGCTTAGGAATGATCAATCCTTGTTATTGATTACCCAAATATCATGAAATATCACAATGTAGCATTAGGATAGGTGTAATAACCATGTTTAACATACTAATCAGACTGTTATCATAAGCGTCAGATAATTTTTCCAATGAGTATGTTAATGATTGTGATTAGTTTGAAACACTTAGATTTAACCTTTGCATTTTAAAGATTAATCAAACTAATCACCTACATTGTCATAATCAAATGGTTTAAACCATTATAATCATGGGTATGATTTCATGCAAATCGGGCATTACAACGGATCAAAACAATGATTTAACCGTTAAACTTCGTGTTCTTCATTTATAATCAATCCTAGCCATCATCTAGGCAATATTCAACAATCCTAACTATGTCATTACGTTCAAAATCAATATCTAATCAATCAAAATCAAACCAGAAAGTTTAAACGGATCAATACCTAATCTGACGGATATCTGCGGTTAAAACAACGATCAGAACTTGTAGAGATGATCCCTGGTGCGATCCAGATGATTTGTTGGTTCAAAAACTGAGTTTGAAGGGTGAAAATATGGCCTGGAAGTGTTTTTGAGCGTTTAAGATCGAAATTAAGTAAAAAAATACGTTCTGGAAGAAAGCTGAGATTTCAAGCACTTCCACCGCCTCAAATCACTCCCGGGCGCATCGCCCCGGCTAGGCGTGTGGCCCGGGGCGTACCTCCCCACGGGATTTTGTCCAAATTTTTGATCTTCTTGTTTTCGCGATTCCGGGAGCATACGAACTTCGTTTTGCGCACGATTTTCGCCCACGTTCATCATTTTTCACACACTATCAACCTCTAATAACCAAAATTGCTAAATCCTTGTGTATTTCAAGCACGACCAAATGTGCTCACGTCATTAATGCCGAGTTTTTCGTACACAATCGTCACACACATGCAACTTTATCCATTTTTTTTAAACGTTCGTAACTATTTTACACGTTAACATTTTTTAAAAAAAATTACACCATAAAATCAAGCGTTTTTTACCTTTTTAACGAGTATAATATTGCTATATTAAAAAAAATAACGAAACTAGATGTTCATGAAACTTGCGTTTTTATGGTGTTTTTGAACACTAATAGCAGAACATAAAACACCACATGGCATTTTATGGTGTTTTTGAATGCAAAAAACACTATAAACACTTAAGTTTAAACCTGGTGTTTTTTAAGTTTCGTTTTATGGTATTATCGAATAAAAATATATTGAAAAACACCATAAAGCACATTTATGCTTGATTTTATGCTGTTTTTGCTTTATGGTGTTTTTGTAGGATGAAACTAAATGTTTTATGGTGTTTTTGAGTACTAAACAAAATAATAACGCTTAATTTTGTACTTGGTGTTTTTAAACCTCATAATTTTACATAGGGGCATTTTATGGTGTTTTCTATGTGTATTTGCTGAATAAAAACACATCATGTATTTTAAAGATAAAACACCATAAAACATTGTTATTCGAAGAAAATTGTGAACTTAAGAAAAAACATATAAAAGAACTCGATAAATCATCATTTTTCTTTTTGTTTATTCATTAAAAAAACACTATAAAACAAGTAATTTTATGAACATCAAAAAAACCATAAAATGTTTAGTTTTCATGCACCTATGATAAAACACCAAAATTCGCAAAACACCACGTTGATTTACAAAATAAAACGAATGTATGTATTCAACAACATGTACATTTGCTGAATGAAAACACCATGTGTATTTCCAAGATAAAAACACCATAAAATATTGTTATCTGAGAAAAATTTAGAAGTGGCGTAAAATAAACACCATAAAACATTTGTTAACATTTTTGTTTATTTAGTGAAAAACATCAAAGTGTTTTATGAGCATTCAAAAAACACTATAAAAAACCAGTTTCTTAAAACATATCAAAAACGCCATAAAATGTTCTGTGGTGTTTTATGTTCTGCTAGTGGTGTTTCAAAAACGCCATAAAAATGCAAGTTTTATGAACATCTAGTTTTGTTATTTTTTTAAACAATTAATATTATACTCGTTATAAAGATAAAGAAATTCTCGATTTTAAGGTGTAACTTTTCTAAAAAAAATAATAACGTATAAAAAAGTTATGAACGTTTAAAAAAGATGGAGGAAAATGCATGTGACTTGCATGTGCAGATTTTTTGCTAGATCTTCCCATTCTACCCCTACTGATGGTTTTAACTTATAATTAATTACGAAAATACCACCAGATTAATCTCAACCACAAAACAAATTGATCTAATGGTTGAGATCCCTTCTCACACTTCTCATGGTTTCTAGACTTTCTAGCCAAACCTTATTTATATATATATATATATATATATATATATATAGAAACAGACGCTAGTGATTTAGGATTTGGAGGAATTTTAAAAAATCTTTAAATAATGATAAGGAACAATTAGTTAGATATTATTCAGGGTTTTGGAACGAAACCCAAAAGAACTATTCTACTATAAAAAAAGGAAATTTTGAGCATTGTATTATGTATTAAGAAATTTGAAGATGATTTATATATGAAACCTTTTTTTTATTAAGAATTGATTGGTTATCAGCAAAACATATATTAGAAAATGATATAAAAAATTTAATTTCTAAACAAATTTTTGCAAGATGGCAAGCATTATTAAGCAATTTTGATTTTCAAATTGAATTTATAAAAGGAGAAAAGAATTCTTTACCTGACTTTTTATAATGAGAATTTTTACAGGGAATATGAATAAAGTCTGAAAAAAGATTGTGTTAACCAATCAGCAATTATCAAGATCTTCTCCATTAGCAAGTTCTTCTTCAAGTTCTTCTCAAAGAACTCAATTACCAATCAATAATAGGTTTACTCCTTTATCTCCATTTTCAAGACCAAGATCACGTGCTCCTCTATCTAATAGACCACCCTATTCTTCTGTGGTTCAAACAAGGATTTTACCACAATCTATTATTCATACTAACACTTCTAAATCTCCTATAATCAATGCTCATTCTTCATCTGATTCTAGCTTTTATATTATAAATCCCAATTTCAAGATTGTAAAAATATTAGAACCCATTGAAGAAGAGAGAGTTTCTCAAAGCTTTCTTAGTCTTATTGATTATCTATATCCCATAAATTGTCATTTTTATGATTCCGATAAAAAAACCATAGAATATTATCAAGCCATACTTGTTGACACTGGATCTGTTGATATTCAACATATCCTTAATTCTCAAAATCCATCAAAAATAGATTATTCTAAGATAAAAATTAGAAGAGTTCTTACTCTTGAAGAATGGAAATCAAAACCATTTGTTCAAAAAACTCTTTCTAATTTTTCTTCTTACCTTCAATATAATTATTATGATTATCAAGAAGCATGGGATAAGGCACTTTTATTTAGAAATTTTAATCATTCTTGGTTTATATATTATGATGATCAATTCTCAAACAATTATCCAAGATGGTTTGTAAAGTGGTTTAAATACATGGGAATTATTCCAGCTGCTTTTCCAAAAGAAATTTCTGATTCCTATAATAAGTTTATAGATTACTTTAAACAAGAACGAACTCCGGACATTGAATATACTCTTCAATTTATGACTATATTTCAAATTCTTTGGATCTTTTCTTGGACATACCATTATCAAGCACAACAAGACATATCTCCTCCTCTTCTATTAAGACATTATAAAAGTAATTGGTGGAATAAATTCTCAATTGAAAAGGCCAATGTTTCTGCTGTCCAAAATCATTATAGATCTATAACTAGTCAGCATGAACGGTCTTTAAAGACACCAGTTAATCAATCCCTCAAATCCTTTGAAGATCAAGATTATATTATTAGATTACAGTCTTGCTTATCTCCAGAGGAAATGCAACGTATAATAAGTGAAATTAGGCATTCTCCATCTCAATCCAGGAAGTCCACAACTGATGAAAATATATTTCAACATTCTCAAGACCCATATGATGATATAGAAATATTATAAAATTATTATGTCTTGAGATGATCAAGCTTTGCTCTCCATTATTTTCAAGATGCTCCATCAACTTTCTGTCAACTTTTCTAAAAGAAGATGCTCTCTTTCTACTTTTCAATTATTCAAGATGAAGACTGGTAACTTTATTCAATGGCAGGCACACTTTAATAAAGAAGACCAATTATTCAAGATGAAGACAAATAACTTTTTCTATGGCGGATAACTCTTAATTTTTATGAATACTCTTTGCAGAAGATTTTTGGCTATAAATAGAACACTCTATTGTTTAGTTATTCATTCGGAAAAAAACACTTAAAAATAAATGTAGGAAACCTCCCCCCAAAGAAAAACTTGTATTATCAACCTCTCAATGTTTAAAATCCTTAGATTTTCAAATTATTATAGCTCAATCAGATTGTAAAGAAATTATTTGTAATTCTCCAGAAATTAATCAAGGTACTTTTTAAAATTTATTGTTGTTTAATTTATGCTTATGACATGATGCTATCTTATTTTATAATTTTTGAAATTATGTTTCATATATTTACTCTATTTAAATCTTCATACTCTCGATCCTTCCTAAATGGTATCAGAGCCATTATTACTCAAGTGAGATATCTAAGTATTCTGACTAATTATTTGTAAATGTTATAATGGAAAATTTTATTGAAAAAACAAGATCATATTTTGAATATTTAGATATATGCTGTGTTGGCAAGTCCTGTCGGCTAATCGGTTGGATTAACATAAGGCTCCAAGAGAGAGCAGCCAGACCACGACTTGGGTATTGGGGATGTTTCCTCAGTATAATCTTAATATTTCAAAACAAAGATCAAGTTAATTCAGTATAAATTTTTACATTTAACAAATACAAATAATGATTCAAATATCTAGATTTTTATCACGAAGAGATCATAGCTCAAATACTTCAGCTAATGATCAAGAGGAAGATTTAAATAATAACATGAATTCTTTAGAAATAAGTATATCTCAAATTAAAAATAATTTATTAAATTGGAATATACCAAAACAAGATGTTAATACTATATATAAAATATGAACTTTTGATTTCTTACAAGATTATTCAATTAAAATGACCGAACAAACAATACCTATAAATAAGAACACCAGAATTTACAATTATTAACTAAAGAAGCTATATTAAGACATAGAAAAAATTATAAATTTTTACATATGGGATTAGTTCAGGTAGCTATAAAACCTATGTTTAGATTAGGAATAGATGCTCCTGTACTACTTATATTAAGAGATGCTAGGCATACTAATTTTAATGATTCACTATTAGCTATGGCTGAATCAAATATAGGTAACGGTCCTATATATTTTAATTGTTATCCTAATTTTTCTATAGGATTATTTGATCCAAATATTCTTGATACTTTAACTTTAACAATTAAAACAAGAAATTTAGAATTTAAAGAAAAAACAAATGCTGCAGTAGTAATATATAGAGTTTATTATAAAACTATGACCACAACTATAGAACCAAAAACTAAATTATCATCTCCAAAAGATGAAACAATACTATTTGAAGCTAATACTATGCATGCTAAAGTAATAACTCCGAAAAAATTAAAATGAAATGAAATTACACAATCATTATCTTGGAATTTACAAGATATAAATCCACCAAAACCTATAGATACTGAAAATCAAACATCAAATACAATAGAAAAATCTGATGGTTTAATAGAAATAACTTTTAATAATAATTTCCCTAGACATTCTATATCAAGTAATAATAGTATAAATAATTTACAAGGAAAATATTATAAGAACTCATTAATTTGAAAACTTGCTACTCTCCATTCTCTCTCTCTACTCTCTCTACGATGAAGATGAGGAAGGTACTGGACGGTGGTGGTCGTGGGTTTAGGTGGTGGTGACCAACAATGGGTAGTGATGGGAGGTGGTGGTGACAGGGCGGGGGTGGTGGTGGTGACCGGCGTCAACAATGTCGGATCTAGAGTTCTAGACGACGGCGATTGTGGTGGTATTTTCAAGAGGTGGTGGTGGTCGTTCTCTCTCTACTCTCTCTAAATTGATGATGGAGGTTGTTGATGATGGTGATTGATGGTGGTGGTAGTTCTTTGTTGATGGTGGTGGTGGTGGTCCGATGGTGGTGGTGGTTCGATGGTGGTTGTGGCGGTCATGGTGGTGGTTGTTCTCTGTCGATGGCGGTGGTGGCGCGATGGTGGTGTGGTGTTGACAGGCGGGTGGTGGTGGTGACAGGCTGATGGTGGTGGTGACCGGCAGGTGGTGGTGGTTCAAACACATGCTTAACCAGGTGTACTTTGTGCTTAAAAAGCTTGTACATTTTTTTGTACACATGTGTAGTTTTCAGATTTTTATGGGTATTGCTTGACCAGGTGTACTTTATGCAGTAAAACTTGTACATTTTTAATACTACACATGTGTACCTTTTCAGATTTTATAGGTCTTGCTTGAGAATGTGTACTTTAGGCAGTAAAATTTGTACATTTTTAATAGTACACATGTGTAGTTTTCAGATCTTATAGATGTTGCTTTAGCCAAGTGTACTTTATGCATTAAAACTTGTACATATTTATTACTACACATGTGTAGTTTTTCAGATCTTATATGTGTATTGTCTGTTGTAAAATTTGTACATTTTTATTCTACACATGTGTATTGTGGTTTTGGTAATTTTGATATTCTTGTATAAAATTACACATGTGTAATGTTTTTATTATGGTTGAGAATATGGTTGATACACATGTGCATATTTTGTTTCTTAAAAAAATATGACTTTTTTATTTTGTATGAAAATTATACATTTTTGTTGTTGTAATATTTTAAAAAATATTTTTTAACCTAAAAATAAAACACTACAGATGTGTATTATTCTGGAAATCAAATATATAAATTATATATATATAGAGAGAAGAGAGAGGAGAGAGGAGAGAGGAGGGAGGAGACAAAAGTCAATTATACCCCTTAAATGGTAAAAGAACAAATTTACTCTTAAAAACCCCAATAAAATATTCAAGTTTAATTGTGGACCACATGTTTTTTCTGATTAATTAATTAAAATCTAAATAACTTTGATCTAACGGTCCACGTAGGGTTTAAGGGTTTTCTTTTTAAGATCAGATTTTCAAAGGATTCAAACCATACATACATACATACATACATACATACATACATACATACATACATACATACATACATACATACATACATACATACATACATACATACATACATACATACATACATACATACATACATACATACATACATACATACATACATACATACATACATACATACATACATACATACATACATACATACATACATACATACATACATACATACATACATACATACATACATACATACATACATACATACATACATACATACATACATACATACATACATACATACATACATACATACATACATACATACATACATACATACATACATATACATACATACATACTACATACATACATCATACATACATACATACATACATACATACATACATACATACATACATACATACATACATACATACATACATACATACATACATACATACATACATACATACATACATACATACATACATACATACATACATACATACAACATACATAATACATATACATACATACAATACATACAACATACATACATACAACATACATACATACACATACATACATACATACATACATACATACATACATACATATATATAATATATTAATATCATGGACCAACTATCTATTTAATATACATATATTTTTACTATTCCTTTTTTCATCCATTTTGATACTATCTATATAGTAATTAATCTTCCGTACATATGGCGCAAAACGAATAAATATAAACATATTGACATGTGCAAGTATTTTCTACATATACCGAATAAGTCTAGCTTTATAACTTTTATAATTTAAAAAATGTATAGAATTACACAGTGTACGTAACACGTTTGATTGTGTCTTATCATGTATCTGTTTTACCAGCTCTAATGTAAGTTAATCTAATGAAGAGCTTAATTCCAGATCTCAAACGTGTTAGGCTTGGGGTAGTGGCCATAGAAGACCAAACAAACAAGTCGGTTTTTGGGATATTTGATGGGCATGTCATAGATCATAATTCAATTATAGATGTCTTTACTTTTGATTATTTCTATAAATAATGTAACCAAGTCTAGGGTTAGGTTATGAGAATTGTATTTATCAACAAATTAATTTCTTCGACTCTTTATAAGATACTTATAAACAAAACCATAAATAATTATATTTTGTCACTTTTTTAATAAAAAACATTTTTTTGCAACTCAATATAAATAGATACATTAATATAAAAAAATATTGAAAAAATAAAGTGAGAAATTAATTGTATATTATATTTATTTAATAAAATACAAAACGAAAAACTATGCACAAGTCGGTTTTTTGGGAATTTGATGGGCACGTCTTAGATCATAATTCAATTATAGATGTCTTTACTTTTGATTATTTCTATAAATAATGTAACCAAGTCTAGGGTTAGGTTATGAGAATTGTATTTATCAACAAATTAATTTCTTCGACTCTTTATAAGATACTTATAAACAAAACCATAAATAATTATATTTTGTCACTTTTTTAATGAAAACATTTTTTTGCAACTCAATATAAATAGATACATTAATATAAAAAAATATTGAAAAAATAAAGTGAGAAATTAATTGTATATTATATTTATTTAATAAAATACAAAACGAAAAACTATGCATCCCATATAGGCATATACGGGTCGTATATCTCATATAAAACCGGTGTATAGGCCTATGTCAGCCATATATAACCGATGCCCAAGTTTTTCTTTTCGGATTTCCTCTAAAAGCTAACCATTTATCCTTTATAGTTCTTGTGTTCGTTTTAGATTTGTAACTCTATTTTCATAAGTTTTTAGCCAAAACATTAGTTAGGCTTTAACAAAATCAATCTTTTTTGTTTTCTAAAGAACTATATGCAGTATATTCCGCTCGACTACCTTTGAGATTTTTGAATTTATTGATTATGTATTCCGAGTCAAACTTTTCGACAATTTCTTTTTCTATATTAATCACCAAGCTATTTGCGAGACAATCATCTGACATCTTATTTTGAAGGCGATTCTTGAATATCTTCATTGCTGAAAATCCGCTCTATGTTGTTGCAGTAGAAACATGAAGTTTCAAGATTAGTCGGATCACTCTATCAACCAAATAATACGTCTCATTTTCCGAGTTTCCGCCAGATTTCTACATAAATTAGAAAGTGTTGATACAACACTTAGCTTGGTATTATTTGCTTTTCAATATTAAAAAGCTCAAATTGATATCGTAAATGAAGCATGTCTTGATCGTTAAACCAGTACGGTAAAACTTCTCAACAAGAAGACAAATCTGTTCAATATAAATCTCATCAGAAACTAAACTAGAACTAAGATATAACAATTCCATCGCATCCTCATTTAATCTACTATTCAACTCATGTAATTGCTTGTCCAAAAATGGAATTAAACAGATTTACCTAATAATAATGTTCAAATGTAACATGAAGATCTTTTTTACGAGGCCAGTATCGAGTAGAAGTATATGGAGATGTCATCTCTGACATTTTAATCTGATTCTTCTCACAAAAAAAGTAACTTTTGCAAAAAAAAAAAAAGAATCACATTCTTCATTTATGAAATTATTGAGACTAACTTTTGTTGATGAGACTAACTCCATAGCATCAAGAATATCTTGGGATTTTTTTTTTGTAAGGCTTGAGAAAGTGTATCAGTTCTTCCCATTACTTCCTTTATCAAGTGAAGAATAAACACAAATTCAAATGATTGCAAGTGACTATAAGTAGCATCAACATCTTCACGTTGTGAAAAAGTAGTATGAGATATAAGTCTTCAATTATTCCTTGAGTTACCACACAAGTGACATCAAACATGCCAATCAAACTACAAACAGATTTAAAATGGGAACCCCAACGTGTATCACCATCCCTACTTAATGTCCCAACTTGATTTAGTCCGGTTCCTGTTTTGATTTCACCCAAATTCAGCTACTTATTAATTTCATTTGCCTTTGCCTTCTGTAACTCATCATGATTCTTACTAGAAGCACATACTACATTAATAATAGAAACTAAGTTCGTAAAGAATTGGTGTACTGGAATAACTTCCCTTGAAGCACAAACCAATGCAATTTGTAACCTGTGAGCAAAGCAGTGGACATAATACGCATACAGACATTCATTATGAACAAGTGCCTGTAATCCGTCCATTTCCCTCTCATATTGCTAGCGCCATCATATCCTTGACCACGTACTTTACTAAGAATTTCTTTTTGGATATCTCCAGAAGTGTACTTTGAATTAAAAGGAGCATTTTATAGTATAACACTTGAAAATTTATCATTATAAGCAGCAAGAAGATTTAGCATTTCAAGAAAATTACCTTGATTATTAGATGTAGATGATTCGTCATTTTCTCGTAAAGCACAAGCTTGAAATGTCAACCAATGAACTACATTAACTGAAGTTTTCAATCGTAAACGGTTCTTCAATATTAGTTCTTCACTTTGCTTAGTAAAGATATTTTCTATGTGTGCGGATTAGTTCAACAAATTTTCACTATATGTGTGACACCCCGTAATTTCCAAGTCAGCTTTTATTTTATTTAAATGTTTATTTAAATGCTATTTGTACACGTGTCACTAGAACTAGTTTAATTTAGTGTGACACGTGGCACGACAGTACGAACACTGACACACAACAGGATAATTCGATGAATTATCGGCAAACAGCACACACGTGTCAAAACATACGAACGTTGGTGAACGTTTAGCACATCGTGTAACACAACACTTGAAACCTCGCAATACACTCACACATTGAACTTGGAAGTTCAAACGAGGCCAAACGATAGTTCGTAAACGAGAAAACGACAACGAACGAATCAAACACATTGAATTGGGCCTATTGGGCTCCCTATGGACTCATCGCGGTACGCGATGGACCTCAAGAAGCCCTGTCACGATACGCGACGAGTTTCGGGAAATTTGAATCCCGAAATCCGTCGCGCTACGCGAAAGGAATCTTGGAACCCTCTCTGCGGTACGCGGCGACATCCAGATGCCAAATCTTTATAAAACCAAGAAAATTATGGCTAGTCTACTCCTTTTCATCATTTTACTCGACTACACACGCCATACTTCGCCCATTCTTGACTTCCCCACCAGAAAACTCCATTTTTCTTCTGTTAGAGACCATTAACAAGCTTATGGAAGCTTGGTTTGAAGCTTGGAGGCTTGAGGAAGGAAGCTTTGAAGTCGATTCTCTACACCATCACCCCATTTTGGTCGAACACCACTGTCCAGGAGCTTAAAGAGGCTGCTAACATCAACATTCTACTATTCTTGAATCCTTGGAGGTAGTTTTCATGGATAAGACTCATTTTTCACATCATTACACACACATGCATGTGTAAATCACACATGCAAGCACCCATAGTGCACATACACGAGATTATGTTCTGGGTTTGTTGATTTTAATGTGTTTTATGATGATCTAGGATGATTAGAATGCATCTTATGATGATCCATGATGATGTGTATATATAGAATGTATGATTTGGCCTTGATATGGTGAAAAACCCACATGCATGTATGATCCATGGCATGTGGGATGATTTTTAATATTTAGATATGCTTCTTGTTGATATTGGAAGATGATTTCATGATTAGATGATGTTGAAATGGTCAAAAATGGGTTATTTATGAGTATTTCCATTTTTAGTAACTTTTTGTTTGAAAAATGGTGTTATGGATGAAATGGTGAACATGCATGTATATGGATTTGTTATTAGGATGTTAAGATGATGATTTGAATACTTAGAATTTGATTTTGATGATGATTATGGTCATTTTGGCCTAGTTGCCATTTTTAGTAACTTTTATAGATGAAATGTTGCTAAATGATGATTTTGGTTATATATATACATGTTTAAATGATATTAGATGGTTTATCTTGATGATTTGTGACATAAAAATGGATTAAAAGTGTTTAGGTTGATCATTTGGGCAAAATAGCCAAAGTTACTATTTATAGTAACTTTATTCTCACAAAAACCAACTTATGAAGATTTGAGCATGCTAAGTGATTTATTATGTGTTATAATGATGAACGTATGCTAAATTAGATGGTTTCCGATAACACGTATGCTATAAATGGAAACTTTCCATTTTAGGAAACTTTTATGTACAAACATGATATAAATGACTTATGTGACCTTGTATGATATAGTGCTATGTGTTAACATGATCACTTAGGACTAACGAGCATGCTAGAACTCTAAAATCGTTATGCTTTGTGAACTTTCCATAAATGGCAACTTACTATAAATAGTAAGTTGTCCATGGACGCGATTTACGCGTTTTGCACACGACGAGCACTTGCACGAATGTTACACGATTCACAACCATCACACGGTTCACCAACGGGTCGTTGACTTGACACAGTCAACTCTAGTCAACTTTGGTCAAACACGGTCATTGTGGACCAACACGAGCAAACACGATCACTGTGGACTGACACGGGCAAACATGAACAACCGAGGGTTGTTGAGCACAAACATAAGCATTAACACAAACACTAGCACGGTCACCTACACAAACTCATGTATGGTATACGATATAGGTTGCCGGTGACCAACGCACAGTTACGCAGGAACTTACGCTTGATTACTACTTTCTGCACTAAGGTGAGTTTACGGCCCCTCTTTACTCTTTTCAAACGCTTTTAAATAGGGGGAGAATACTAGTTGCATCGAGTCAAACATTTATACTATGACAAACCTTTTTGTGTATGCTGGTTTATTAGACAAACATTAAATGTTGAACTCGTAACAAGACCTCACAAAGTCTTAACGTTAATGTACAAACAACGTGGTAGATTTGAATGGGTCCGTTTGGGTGTGACTAACCCCACGGGGCACAATTTTGACTGAGTGTCATAACCCGTGAAATTCTGACCTAACTTACTGTGTGCACGAGACACGGTGGAGGCAAGGACAAACAAGTCTAATTCGGTAGTGACGCACTGACACTTGGAGCCTAGGGCTCGGTACTAACATATGATAAACAACATGACACACGTTTTCTATTACTATGTATATATCAAAACCTGTGAACTCAGCAATCATTGTGTTGACACTTTTTAAACTTGTATTCTCAGGTAACTGACAGGATGATGGACATCCAGGAATGCACACTTAAGGAACCGAGCATAGGGACATTCATGCATTTCTGTTTAACTTTTGAAAACAATTACATTTGAATTATGTATTAAGAAATGTTTTATCTGACAATTTAATTTCCGCTGCATATATCAAACATATTTATTTCCGCTGCTATGAATTACTTTTTCGCTGCAAACTATTTTGTTAAGTGTGTGTGTCAAAGATTGGATTTGTAAACGCATATAGAGGTGTTCTATATGACCTTGAGCTGTGATTCTGGCCACGTCACATTCACGTGGACTGACACCACGAGTGGGAAACTAGGGGTGTGACAATATGTTACAATATTTCTACGTTGAGAAGAACCAATATGGTTCAAATATGCACAATTTTTCCCATCATGTACTTTTTTCCAATTGTCAAATACTTTAACAGTAAATGCATCATAACCATTGTTCACATTTGGTTTATCTTTAAACAAATAACAAACAAAACAATAAGAAGCATTAATTGTTGGAGAATACTTCAACCAACTAGGAAAAATCTTGAACCAAGCATCTACAATTTACGATTCTTTCGATCTTTAGGATACTCCTTAAGATGGATTTGGTAAGGTCCTAAATTCAAATAAGCTCGCCTTACTTGTTCCCTCAATTAACTGAATGATCCCACATTTGTATCGTTTAGCCGGATCTCTTTCTAGATGGTTAAGATCCATTACATTATCATTTGATAGTGGGGATGTAGAAATACCATGCTCTTGGAGATTTTCATGTTTTTCGGACTCACTAGTTGAGGATTTTTTACATTTGTCTTGATTTTGTAACATTCTCTTCTTCTTCAGTAATCGTTCATTTGAAAAACGAGTCAATTTTTTTCACCTTTCTCATGATATATTGATTCAAACTAAAACCTAAATGTTTAAACAAACGAAATAATACCAATTAATCCCAACATATCAATTCTAATTTCTAAATCATAACAAATAAATACACTAGGGGGCATCAAATATTAGATACAAGATTATACCTAAATGACATCATTTCCACCATAATCAACAAAAAAAAAAGCAATCAACATTATACTATCCATAGTAGCAAACTCACCGGGTATCGCTGAGGGAGGTAGGCTGCCGGTAGGAAATTGCGAAGCTGGTCGCTAAGCCGCTGAGGAGGGCTGTCGCCCGGACGCGTGGGGTATCAGCCTGTGGGGTACCGACATGGACACAACGAAGTAGGGTGATTGGGCGAAGTGGTGAACGGCAGAATGGGAGAATGAGAGTCACAAAAATGGAAGGGAAAAGTGACGTAATTTCAATTTTTGAAGAATTAGGGCTGATGGTATTTTAGGAAATAGTCATAGGTATTAAGGAAAAGGATAAAAGATTAAAAGAAAAGGGTTATTTGGTGAGAAATGAGATAAAAAATAAGTGGGAGGGAAATGAGATAAACAAATGAAAGGGATAGAACGAGTATTTTTAAAATGTGTTTTAGTTTTTTTTGAGGAGGGAGGGAAACTAGTATTTTAAATTTATTTTGTCTTATGGTCTAAAAATTAACACTAATGGCGAAAAAAAGAGGGGGGTCCCATCTATTCTTCGTCCATGTTTGCATATTACTTTTATTTAAGTAAACAAACTTATTTATATGTTTACTAAAAAATTAATTATTAAAATCAATTATTTGAAAAAAATAATTCTAATATTACTTTTATGTAATTAAACGAACTTACTCGTAGGATTGTTTATAAGATATTTTTAAATAAAACCATAAATAAAAGTATTTAGTTACTTCTTCTTTAAACAAAGGGATAATTTCATAGAAATGTAACAAACTTTTTATTTTGTTCTAATTAAGTCAATCAATTTTTTTTTGTCTCAATTAAGTCATTCAAATTATTTTTATGTTGTAATTCTATGCTTTTAATTTGAATAGTAGGTAATATATGTTGATATAAGTTTGAGTGAATAATTTTTTTAAAAAAAATAACCGACTTGAATAAGTAATTATTAATTATTAATTTTTTTAAAATATTATATTTTGTTCTTTGTCTTGAACAGAATGAAATGTTTGTTACATTTATATGAAGTTTTCCCTTAAACAAATGATTCTTTTTTATTCATTATAAAATAGACACATTAATAAAACACATTAAACAATAATATTTTTATACAACCCGTATAGGTTTATACGACTAGCACTATACGGCCCATATAATTTGAGCTACTAAATAGGTGTGCAAAAAATATCAGTATCCGAATCCGAAAACGAAATATCCGAAAATCCGAACTTGAAATATATGAAAATTTGGATATCCGGAAGTTAAGATATCAGAAGCTTCAGATATCTGGAAATTCGAATCCGGATATCATTTTTGAAAAATTTCGGATAGTTCGGATATTCAAATATCCGAAATAGTTATTTTTTCGGATAATATTTCGGATATTCGGATACTTTTTCATATATTTGGATACTTTTTCGGATATTCGGATATCTGAAATATATATTTTTTAAAATTTTTATTTTTTTCTTATTTCGGATATCCGAATTTGAACAACTCTACTGCTAACAAGGAAACGAGACAATCTGAAACAAAGGTGAAATATCGTATAATCCTATACTGCCTTATTGAAAAATATGCCAGTGTAAGGATAATCTGGGATGATGCATGAAAGTTGAAGGGCTAAAGTGATAATCTTCAAATTAAATGTTACATAATAGAAAATAAAATCTTAATAAAAAACATCTAACTTCATCATAGTCGAGCACTCGACCTTATCAAAGCCTTCCATCTTTCTTAATTAACATACCATGGACATCATTTACAAACGAAAGATAAAAACTAAATTATATACTAAAACAAAAAAAATAAACCTGGAAGGAAAGATGAAGACAAACCTTACCCTATCCCAGTTAAGATAATGAAATTGCTCCGAAGGAGTCCTCAGCTCAAAGTTATCGTTTGAAGGTAACAGTTCCAACACTTTTAACGTTATTTTCACAAAAAAAGTAAAATATAATTAAAATTAGTGTAATTTTATTTTTGTCTCTTGAAAGCTCATACATCTATAAATTACATGTGTGCCCTACAAATGACGTGTTATATACTAAGACAAAATGAACCCAAAAAAGACATGCTCATGACAGGACTTGCATCCTCACCAAATTCCAAACTCAAATACAAAAGTGAATAAGCCACTAGCCCAACCTATTTGTTTGTTTTTAACTACCATAAGTAACATATCACAAAACAATTTAGAAAAAAAAATGCAAATTATATATCAATTCTGACTTGTAAAAACCTAAACCTAACTAAAAGCTCATTATGTTAACTCTTTTAATTTAATTTTTATATTTAGTTAAAAATGACTACTAGACTAAAAAGAGTAAATTGTCGAAATGATCCATGTATCACAAAAATGGAAACATGTTTTTATTAAACATAGGAACCATATGCGTTACAAATATTTAAAAATTTGAGACTATATGAGTAATTTATAAAATCCAAGATCAACAGTCAAATACTAGTAAATCACAAAGACTATCTCAGCAATTTACTCGATTAAAAATCTCAATTTAAAAAGTTAAATGTGTAAAAAGAGTTAACAAGTGATTTATTTGGGTTCAAAAGAGTTATTCTTTTATAGTCAATCTATAACGCTTTATTTTTAAAAAGTGCTCATGTAAAACAAACTAAAAAGTCAAAATAATTTTTTTGGTTGAACTTTAAAATGATGTATATTTTAGTTTAAAAGTTGTATTTAAGTAAAATTAAAATTTTGATAAAATTATTTTTTTTCTTACAATATTTGTTATAATATAGTATAAATAGTTATTATGAATATCATTTAATACATATTAATAACCGACCTATGAATAGAAAGTTGCTAAGAGTTATATTTACATATTGATAACGAATTATAATAGGAAGTTATTAATCATTATACTCCTTACTTATTTCTTTTAGCCTAAAAAGCAAATAAATAAAATCCAAGATATGGTTAATTTGTTGATTTCATGTTTGCAAATGAAATGCTAAACCAAATTACCAAATATTACTTCACTTAAAGAATTATTTTTTTAATTACGAGTAAAATTATAATTTAAAACGCAATTTGCTTCAAGTTGAATCAAAAGTTTTTGTTAATTGTTGTTTATTTTTATACAAAATAGCTCAGATTATAATGTTACTTCACTCAAGATCTTTAGTCTCTACGTAACTCGATTAAAGAAAAATGAGATCTCTCGTCATGAGTCGATATTAACATGTTAGTGTTTCAGTAGGGGTGTTCAAAAAAACCGAAAACCGTTTAAAACCAATAACCGAATCTATCCGTAACCGAAAAAAACCGAACCGAATTCTGAATTCGGTTTTCGGTTCGGTTCCTAACCGTATCCGAATGCCGAATTCGGTTAACAGTTTTAGATTTTTTTTTGAATTCAGTTTGTTCGGTTTATTCAGTTAACCGATTAAACCGAATTTATAATTAAATTTATTATTTTTATTAATAATATAAGGTTGAATTCGGTTTATTCGGATGTATTCGGTTTATTCGGTTCGGTTTATTTGGTTTTTAACCGGTTTATTTGGTTTTTAATTGGTTTGTTCAGTTGAATTCGGTTCAGATAACCATTTCCCCAATTTGGTTTGGTTAACGGTTAGGGGGGAATTTTGAAAACCTATTAAACCGAACCAAATAAACTGAACAAACCGTTAACCGAACCGATGACCCAAATTGTTTGTCGCTATAAAAAAAATTAAAAAAATGTTAAAACAAATGAAAAGACTCGTCACTCATGGTGAAACCTCTCCCGCGCTTGTTGCCAACATACGATAACACAAACACAAGAATAGCAACAATCAGGCTCTTAAATGACACTCTTTAATCTCCCAGTTTTTCACGGATCGACGACACATTCTCTCCATCTCTCCTGCAAATCCTTCGTTTTTTCACCTCCAATTTCCTTTCCAATCTTCATCATCATGAGATTTCTGATTTGTACGCTCCAATTCGATGATTTAGAGCGGTGAAAATGATCCAGTACAAGTGAATCTGTTGTTGTTCAGCGGAAATTGTACAGAGAAATTATGTCCCCGCTCAAATTTCTGTTCTCGTTCCTCTTTGCATCAGTCGGTTTATGGCTCTTGTTATTGTGAGTATACCAATTAGTTATGCGTATTTTTTGTTTTTTCTTCACTGATTTTGGCGTTTTAAAATATGGTGTGACTGAATTTGATTATGTTATGCTGCATTTAGATTTAGGTTAACAAAAAAATATGATTATTGTCACTGAATTTGAGTATGTTATTGCTTCCTTCCTAATCAAAGTTATTGGGAGCTTGAACTAGATTATTGAAATTGATAAACAAGATAATTGAGTAAATAGATGCTTGGTCTTGTTATAAAATGACCAGTATTTCCCTAAAGCCACTTTAGTCACTTTGGCTAATTGGATTAGAAACTGCAAAATGTGAAGTTAATGTGATGTTAGCATTTTCAAGTGATTATGTACACTTGAGTCAATTGGGGGACTTCGTTTCTATAAAAGATTGGTTTATGGGTAGTGAAAATTATGGACTGTATTGATCTTTAATACCAAGAGTCCAAGCTGGCGACCAGAGTTGGCATATTGAATCCTGTTAGGAATATTGCATTGTATCTTCATCGTTGCTAAGCGTGTATTAATAATTTGACATGAAAATGTGGTCAATGATGAATTGTTTTGTCATACTTGCATAATCAATGTGACCGTCAAACACATCTACTATAATTACAGGTTTTAGAAGACTTACTATACATCTTTTTCAGATTTGCTTCCAGGTTAGCTGCTTTGTTTTTGAGCCGGGTCCTGAAAGCATCTGTGGGATTTAGACTTTGTGGATTCAGATCCTTCAAGGATGTTAGGATCAAGTTTGAAAGGGTACTTCTTTTTTTTTCTATCAATTTCATTTGGTCTATGATTATTTGTGATTTGGCTGGTTTCATTTTCTTACTCTTTGGGAGGCTTTAATGTTTGTTATTAAGAGAATGGTTATAGATGTTGAATTTAATCATCATTATCTGATTTGTGTACTTATTCTCAAGTGGATAGTGTAAAGTGTAAACCATGAAGAACTTACATACATTTATATAGGATGGTAACATAAGTACATGAGTCCCATTATAACTTGTATAATTAGTTAGTGTTGTATTTCTATTTCAAGTATCATGGCGTTATTGAGACAATAGAAAGTTTGTATGCAACTGTATGCTATGATATGGTGATATGTTGGCAACTTATGGACATCAAACCTTGTTCATCTTGATGTTATGATTGAAAATTTACAGGGGGCTGTTGAATCTATTTCGGTTGGTGAAATCAAACTTTGCATACTGAAATCCTTGGTTAAAGTAGGAGGTGATTTTATTTCTAGGGACCCAAAGCTGCAGCTGCTGATTACCAACTTAGAAGTTGTTACAAGAATTTATAACAAAAGTTCGAAACAGTCAACAACACGGAAACCAAAAAAGAGCTCCGGCAGTAAGCCAGGAAAAGGAAAGGTGATGGCTGTGGCTAACATAGCAAGATTTTTGTCTCTTTCTGTCAGAGAGTTGGTTGTGAAGGTAACCTTCTGTTACAAATTCTGCGCTTTATTTTTTCTTTTTTAATTTTATTTATTCCTGCTGATTGTTCTTCAAGGTACCACGAATTTTTATGTTTGCATGATAGAATTTCTGTTTTCTATACTGGCTGGACACAAAGGATTAGAGGTTGCAATCTTGACTCATTTATTTATGAATGTGTTAGTTATTTTCTCTTTCTATATTAATCCTTAGTGGGTTGAATTAACCACTTCAAAAAGTTTGATTAAAAATGAAACAAGTCACATGGTCAAAATATTTTACAAGGTGTGTTTTGAAAGAACAAAACCTCCCAGATCACTTTGTGCAGGAAATAATATTGATATTGTAAATAAATTTAGTTTTTGCAATTATGTTTAAGATTTACCCGCTACCAAATCACCCATTTTGATCTGTTACCCAACCCACTTATTTTGCCTCCTATAGGAAATGGACACATTTGCCTTGTAACAATACTAGAATTACTTGGTTTTCAGTAATGGGATTCAATGTCCTTGTTATAGCTTGAAATGATTTCCATCAGTTTTAGAAGTATGCATGGCTTTAATTTTCTGTCATGTGTGCTATTTTTTTTGTTTCTAGAACAGTTCCAATTTATTATTTGACTTTCTTTTCCTTGCATTTGGAGCAGACACCAAAAGTTACCTTAGAAATTAAAGAATTCGGGGTTGATATGTCTAAAGATCAAGGTTCCAAGCCCTCTATGTATTTGAAGTTACAAATTTTGCCTATTGTTATCCATATGGGAGAACCACATATTACCGGCGATGCATCCACAATAGAGAAGCCATCGGCTTATTTTATTTGTGAAGAATTTGGTCTCTTGCTTGAATTTGGTTCTCACGGGTTTGTTTTCTCTATATTTTACAGTTTACCACATATATTTGTACTTGAGTTTTATATAATATACACTTGACATCAAAATGTGTTCGGATGTTTGTAAGAAAGTTATTTATTTAAAATAAGGTGTCTTTGTGCATGTCTTACAATCTACATTGTTGGGTAAGTTTGATGTAGAATGGGTCACATTGGATGAGTCATGTCAGATTGATCAAGTTATGGGTCATATTAGAAGTTTATTTGCAATTTATTATTTGTCATGTCTTGGTTAGTGGATCAAAGAAAATGTGGGTTTGAATGCAAAGTCAAAGGATTAAGTATAATAGTATTTGCGGCCAATTCTTCGAAAAAGAAAGCAACTTGATGGGTAACAAAAGTTGGCAAACTAATGTTTTGATTATGATTATATAGGAATGTATCAATCCGTATCCTCCTCATTGATTATTAACAAGTATATATAATACAAAAGAGATCCCACTATTTTTGGGATGGATTTTATACAATAACTAATTTCCCTATAATGTAGATTTCTAGAATATACTTTGTATATTATCTATTATACCCCCGCAGTCGAAGCGGGAGGAGGTCGTATGCTGAGACTGGATCGGAAGTCTTCAAACAAAACCCGAGGAAGACCTTTAGTGAAGATGTCGGCAATTTGAAATTTAGATGAGACGTGGAGTACCCGAACCAGACCAATTTCCACTTTTTCTCAAACAAAGTGGATGTCCATTTCAACATGTTTGGTGCGCTGATGTTGAACAGGATTGCCGGACAAGTAAATAGCACTGACGTTGTCACAATAAACAAGTGAAGTGCGGGATGGAGGGCGATGAAGCTCAAGTAAGAGGTTCCGAACCCAGCATATTTCAGCGACCACATTTGCGACCCCCCTGTATTCTGCTTCGGCACTGGAACGGGAGAGTGGGGTTTGTCGCTTGGAGGACCAGGAAATGAGGTTGTCTCCGAGGTAGACATAATAACCAGATGTGGAACGACGGGTATCCGGGCACCCCGCCCAATCTGCATCAATATATGAGACAAATGAGGAAGCATAATTTGGAGTCATATGCAGACCATAATGCGCAGTTCCTTGGATGTATCGAATGATACGCTTGAGGGCATTGTAGTTGGAGGTGCGTGGGTCGTGCATGTACATACAAATCTGTTGAACCGCGTATGTGATGTCCGGGCGAGTAAAGGTAAGGTACTGAAGAGCACCTGCTAGGTTTCTGTATAGTGTGGGGTCAGGTACGGGATCACCATCATGAGCGCTTAATTTCCCAGAAGTGTCAACCTGGCTGGCCACAAATTTGCATGAGGACATGCCCGCCCGATTGATGATATCAGTCGCATATCTGTGTTGGGATAAGAACAGCCCCTTGGAAGTTCGGGAGACCGATACACCAAGAAAGTAACTTAGTGGACCGAGATCCTTCATGGCAAATTCACCGGCTAGTTGGGACAGGAGCTGTTGTCGTAATGTGTCGGATGATGTGACCAAGATGATATCATCTACGTAAAGAAGTAGGTATGCAGTGGCTGATGTATGTTTGTAAATGAAGAGGGAATGGTCACATGAACTGTTGTGGAAGCCCATTTGCCGAACAAAATCAGCAAAACGCTTGTACCAAGCGCGTGGGGCCTGTTTGAGTCCATATAGCGACTTTTTGAGGAGACAAACATGGTTGGGGTGTTGAGTATCACGAAACCCCATAGGTTGGTGCATATAGACAGTTTCGGACAGATTGCCATGTGGGAAAGCGTTTTTGACGTCTAGTTGGTGGATTGGCCAGGAATTGGCTAAAGCAATGCTTAAGACAACCCGAATGGTAGTAGGCTTGACTACTGGGCTGAAAGTCTCCCCACAATCAACGCCGACTTGTTGAGAGCGCCCATCACAGACAAGGCGGGCCTTGTAGCGTTCTAAAGCACCTGCACTGTTGGTTTTGTGTTTAAAGATCCACATGCAACGAACCACATTCATATGGGGTTCCCGTGGTACCAAAACCCAAGTCTTATTGGAAAGTAAAGCATTAAATTCATCAATCATGGCATGTTTCCAAACGGGGCTTGATAGGGCCTGATGAGGGGAGTGTGGAATTGGTTCGATTGAGGTGGTCATGTGGAGATTTAGGGGGCATTTTTGTTTTGAAATACCAGATTTGGATAGTGCGGATGGGGGCAGAAGGTTGGGGGGGAAGAAGTGCTGGGTCTGATGAAGAATGAGTTGGTTGAGCTGTAGAGGCAGTTTGTTTAGAGCGAGTATATACTGCAGTGTTGCGGGCCCATTTATCATGGAGAGGAGGTGGAGGATTAGGCCTGGAAGAGGAGGCTGTTGGGCCGGTTGGGTCGGAAGCAGGGGAGTTTGCTGGGCTGGAGGTAGAATAGCGAAAGAACGGGTGAGGATCATTTGTGAGAAAGTCATAGGACTTGGTAATGGGGGTGGGGGTAGAGAAGGGGAACACGTCTTCATTGAAAACAACGTGTCGGGAGATGATGATTTTATGTGAAGATAAATCATAGCATTTATATCCTCTATGGTTGGAGGGGTAGCCAAGGAAAACACAAGGAGATGAACGATTTTCAAGTTTGTTGATTGTGGAGGAGGGTGTCAAGAAAAAACAAAGGCAACCAAACACTCGAAGGTGTTGGTAAGTGGGGTTAGTGTGATAGAGTAAAGTGGTGGGGGTTTTGAATGAGGTGGTTTTGCCGGGTAGAATGTTAAGGATGTATGTGGCCATTTGTAAGGCATGGTGCCAAAAAGATGGGGGAACCGAGGAATGGGCTAGGAGAGTTCGGATGATGTTGTTGATAGAACGAATTTTTCTTTCGGCCTTGCCATTTTGAGGAGAAGTGTGTGGGCAAGAGAAACGAAAAAGCATGCCATTTTGGTGGCAAAAATTGTGGAAATTTGTGTTGTTGAATTCGGTTCCATTGTCACATTGAAAACATTTAATAATACGGTTGAATTGTGTTTTAAGCATGTTGGAGAATTGAGTAAAAATAGAGTAGACTTGAGACTTTTGAGTGAGGGGATAAGTCCATAGAAAGTTAGTGTAATCATCTAAAAATAATATGTAATATCGATGACCCCCGTTGGTTAGAACGGGTGAAGTCCATAAATCGCGTATAATATCAAATGGCAAACAAGTATTATTTAAAGAAGACATAAACAGTAATTTAGTTTGTTTTCCAAGTACACAAGAATGACAAAAAGACAAAGATTTACGACTCTGAACATTGATAGACTTGGTTTTTCTAAGAGAATGTATAACTGAGATGCCCGGGTGGCCCAAACGATGATGCCACAGGTCTTGAGTCAAAACAACAAATGTTGAAGGAGATGTTGAGGAAGAAGCAGGAGCAGTGAGTGGGTATAATGGCCCGGTGCTGTTACATCGGATGATGGGTATCCGCGTCCGGTAATCCTTCAAAAGAAAGCCAAAAGGATCAAATTCAATGGAAATAGAATTATCAGTAGTGAGTTTGCGAACTGAAAGTAAATTTTTGATTAGAGAAGGTGAGTGTAGAATGTTTTGTAGATTAAGGGAAGGAGGGGGGGGGGGGAGAGGGTGGTATGGCCTGACCCGTGTATAGGGATTTGGAAACCATTACCAACTGTGATGTTATTTAATGAATTACTTTGTGAATAGGACGAGAGTTTACTTGAGTTGTGGGTCATATGAGAAGTGGCGCCCGTATCCATATACCAATTGTTGTCAGGAGGATGTAGAGACATTGTGTACATTGCTTGTTCAATGTCTGTGGGTTGAAAACCTTGTTCTACCCGTGTGTAAGAAGATGAAGGATGGGACCCCAAGATGCCTGCAAAGTTGGTTGGTTGTGGTGGTTTTGGAGTTTGAGACGAGGGATATGGGCATGGGGGTGGTGTCCAGAGATGAGATTGTTGTGGGGTCCACTGTGGAGGGGGTCCATGGTCGCATGCCTGGTTGTTGAAGAAATGGGCCATGTCCTTGTGTTGGAACCCAGCCGATTGTCCATTGGGTGGGATTGGGGGGCTAGGAATTGGTAGTCCTGCCTCGACCACTAGTGTGACGACCACGGCCACGGCCTCGGTAGGAGCCACGGCCTCTTGAAGGTGAGTCGCCACGATCAGGCTTAGGAGTGGAGTCTGGGCCAGAGGAGTCAGCAACATGTAGGGCAGTGGGATTGGAAGCATGTGAAACTTGATGAGTTTTCCTGGTTTCCTCAAGAATCAACTTGGAGCGAGCCTCATAAAAATCAGGTAGGGGAACCGATTGTTGAAGGATAGTGGCAATACCTTCATATTGATCGGAGAGGCCAGAGATAAGTTGAAGGACAAGTCTTTGGTTTCTGATGGGATGGCCGACATTGGTAAGTCGGTTAGAAATTAGTTTAAGGGCTTGACAGTAGGAAGTAATATTGGGGAACACGGTGAGGTTGGTGTTGGAGAATTTTTGTTCTAGGTAATCCGCACGGGTATTACTGTTGTCTTGAAAGATGTTGGCTAGGGCTTGCCAAACCTGTGCGGTGGTGGTGTTGGGGGTGAGAATTGTGTGTAGAAGGTCTGTAGAGATGGTAGCATAGATCCATTGGAGAACGATTGAATCAATGCGTTTCCAAAGGGTAGATCCAGGAAGTGGTTTAATGGATTGATCGGGTTTCTCGGCTTTGTCGGCGGCAACAGGTAGCGGTGGTGGGTTTTCGGTGGGAAGGATGTGATCGATGGTGTCGTAGGCACGGCATTGAATCAAAAACAATTCTGACCAGGAGAGGTATTGACTTTGGTCCATCTCAAGTTTGATGGGAATAAGGTTGTGAATGTTGGTGACAGTGATGGCGGGATGGATCTTGTCCATGATTAGGGCTGAAAGAGAAGAAGGTGGCCGGAGGATCAAGGGATGCGCCGATGAAGAAAGGAGGCGGCGGTGAAAAAGACTCGTGATATCATATAGGAATGTATCAATCTGTATCCTCCTCATTGATTATTAACAAGTATATATAATACAAAAGAGATCCCACTATTTTTGGGATGGATTTTATACAATAACTAATTTCCCTATAATGTAGATTTCTAGAATATACTTTGTATATTATCTATTAGATTACAAAAGGAGAATTGGACCAACCTATCAATCTTTTTTTTGTTTACTTTTATATATTATGTTGTAATTATGATTAAAAAAGTATCTATGATTTTTGAAAAAAATGATTTAAGAAGTTGAAAGCATCCAAATGAACTTTGAATTATACATGACTTTTATATTTTATGTTTCTTTTTTACCACACTCACAGTTTCTGTTGATGGTAACTCTAAAATGTGCATTTTCCTCTGTTCTGCAAGTATATTGAGATGTGTATCTGAGGTTGATCAAGTGATGGGTGTTGATGTCCTTGCTTCTCTTGTTCTTTAGTCTATCATCCCTTTTTTTCTTCATCATTTTACTTGGTTTTCTAATTATTTGCCAATTTTTTGAAGGGAAATGGGTGTGAATGCTAAAAACGTTGATATATCTTTGGGAGAAATTAGTGTAGACTTAAATGAAGATCTGATTTCCAATAAGAAGAAGTCATTGGACTCTCATGTTGATGAACCTGTACAAGCAACTAATGAATCTGATATTATTGCCAAAAAGCAACAAAAGAAACAAGCTACACTTGCAGCCATCACAAAGCACAGTCCTTTCTTCCCTGAAAAGGTTCTTTAACCCAATTTTTCAAAGCTTAATAGACTAATTTTAGGCTTGATTATTCATGATAGTTGATAGAGTGTCTGTGTAGGTTTCTCTCACTTTGCCAAAGTTAAATGTAAAGTTTGTACATAAAGAACGTCATGTTGTAATGGAGAACAGCATCACAGCTGTCCAATTCAAGAGTATAAAGTCTCAATCTGTTGAGGATGTTGGAGAAAGCACCCGTCTTGATCTTCAATTAAATTTCAGTGAGATTCATGTAAGTAGAGATTCTCTTATATTTTTCTAATACTAATAATATTGTTCATTATTTTGTCTTTTCATTTTGTAGATTCTTAAAGAAGTTAGAAGTTCTATTCTTGATTTACAGAACCTGGCTGTTCTTACATTTGTTTATATTCCATTACAGGTCAGTTTTCCAATTGTCAATTCTTCTTAAGGTGAGCTTTCAAAATGTATTAGTCTGTGGCTATTTTATAAGCTATTTTTTCCCTTTTGCAGCCTACATCACCTATAAAGTGTGAAGTTGATATTAAGCTGGGCGGCGCACAATGTAACATAATTATGGCAAGATTAAAGCCATTGATGCAATTGCGTCCCCCAAAGAAGAAAAAGTCTGTGCCAAAACCAAAAGAGGAAAACGCCCATCCAGGGTCCGGTGATGATTTTATGGTCATTGCATGGACATGCACTTTTTCAGCCCCAGAAACAGCCATTGCACTAGTGAATATGGATGGATTGCTGCTTCATCATGTAAGTTCTTCTTTCCAACAGTTTAATTTGGTGACCTATTTTAGTTAGGTAATGGCTTCAAGAATTGAAATCTACTAGCATGTCTAATAAAAATTTATATTCAAGCAGAATGTACCGATAATGTGTCGATTTGAGTTATGTAGAATTAGTTCAAAATGTTTTCTTGTTTTAAACAATCATTGCATCATTTTATCTCAAGTCATTGTTGAAAAACTAAAATAACTATAAATAGGTCAAATTTTTAGACCAAAGCGCATGAAAGTTTATATTTTTTGACCTGAGCTTGTTAAAATTGACAGGGTTGCCTGCAGTCTTTACATGTTTTTGCCAACAACACATCTAATGAAGGCACTGTAGTTCACTTCGAACTGGGTGATTTAAATCTGCAAATGGCTGATGAATTTCAAGAACCTTTGAAATCAACCTTTTTTGTAGTGGATACAAACACAAATGCAGTATTGCATATATCCAAGATTATTCTCCAATTTGGCAAAAAAGAATTAGATTTAGTTCAACAGTTAGTACTCTCTGTTGACGTAATCGGTATTGGCATGTGCTTAACATTCTCACGTGTCCAGTACTTATTATCTACTGCTTTATGGTTCAAGACATTCCTGAAAAATCCATCATCTTCTCTACCTGTTAAAGGATCATCATCTACACAAAGTGAAGCAGTTAAATCACCAAAAAAAGGGATCCAATTAGTAAAGTTTAATCTACAGCGGTGTTCTGTAAATCTTTGTGGTGACGTGTGTTTGGATAATGAAATTGTTGACGATCCCAAACGTGTAAATTATGGATCGCAAGGTGGTCGTGTTCTTATCAGTGAGTTACCTGACGGAACTCCACGTACTGCAAAAGTGGCATCCACTGCTTCTGATGAGTGCAAAACAGTAAAATGCTCGATCGGACTGGAGATCATCCAATTGAGTTTGTGGTTGAACAAAGATAAGCAGTTAACTCAGGTGGATCTTGAAAGAGCCACGTCAGCATATCGGGAGATTATGAAAGATGAGACGTGTAGCACAAATGTGGCATTGTTTGACATGCAGAAGGCAAAGTTTGTAAAACGAGCTAGTGGGCTTAAAGAGGTGTCCATGTGTTCTCTTTTCAGTGCGACTACTATTAGTGCAAGGTGGGAGCCTGACGTTCATTTAGCATTAGTTGAACTAGGGTTACGTTTAAAGCTACTTGTGCACAATCATAAGCTACAAGAAAAAGAACTCACAAAGGATCATGAAATCAAGAAAGAACCCTCGGTGGAGAGGAATAAAAAGAAGAAAGAATCTCTTTTTGCTATTGATGTTGAGATGCTTACTGTGACTGCCGAAGCTGGAGATGGTGTCGAGGCCATGATTCAGGTTCAATCCATTTTTTCTGAAAATGCACGAATTGGTGTACTCTTAGAGGGGTTAATGTTTAGTATCAATTCAGTAAGAGTTTTTAAAAGCGGTCGAATGCAACTTTCGAGAATCCCCAATGGCTCTGAGCCAACCGTGAAATGGGATTATGTGATTCAAGGTCTTGATATGCATATTTGCTTGCCGTTTAGGTTGCAGTTGCGGGCTATCGATGATTCTGTTGAGGAAATGATCCGAGCACTAAAGCTTGTTGCTGCTGCTAAAAAGAAAATAATATTTCCTTTCAAGACAGAAAGCAAGAGTTCAGGTGCAAACACAAATCCAAAGAAACCAAGCTCTTCAAAACTTGGTCGTGTAAAGTTGTATGTACGAAAATTAACCTTTGAAATTGAGGAAGAACCCTTACAAGGGTGGCTTGATGAACATTATCACTTAAGGAAAAAAGATGCTCATGAATTGGCGGTTCGGTTAAACTTTCTAGATAGTCTTTTAAAAGTGAGCCAATCTCCTGCAGTTGCTGATACCGTAGAACCTAACCATGAAGAAAAATCGCAAATCGAAGGGCAAGATAAGACCTGTGTGTATGATGCCTCAGATATTGAAAAACAAAAGGAGGAACTTTATAAGAAATCATTTACGTCATATTATGAAGCATGCCAAAATCTTGTTATCTCAGAAGGATCAGGTGCATGTCATGAAGGATTTGAGTCAGGGTTCAAGTTTAGTACATCAAGAATGTCTCTTTTCTCAATTATTGGTACAACCCTTGATGTAACATTGACAGCAATTGAAGGTGGTGAGGAGGGAATGATAGAAGTTGTACAGAAACTTGATCTAGTTGCTCGTGAGTGTAACATTCCGTTTGCTCGTGTTTATGGATGTAACCTTAATTTGCAGGCAGGATCTCTTGTTGTTCAGTTAAGAGATTATTCATATCCCCTTCTTGCTGCAACTTCTGGTAAATGTGAAGGACGGCTCGTGTTAGCACAACAGGTCAAAATAAAACATTGTTTTATACTTATAAAATATTACTATGATTTTCATGTATAATGGAAAACAGGCAGGATTGGTAAATTTAAGGCAAATGCATACTTTTAGTACAAGTCTGGCCAAGCTGACCTGAAACACCAAGTTACAATTGTGGAAAGGAAACCACCTTGATACACTCTTTACACACACATAACTTTATAAAAGGTATTTCATGGAACATATAGAAACCACAAATTTATAGCATGTTAATCCTAAATTTTGGGAGAAAGAATATCTAAAATAAAACTTGTAGAACAACAACATAGTAACAAGATTCATAGCATGGCCTAGCCTTGTATATTTCACACATCATCAAGCTGGTAAATGGGCATTATCCTTTTCATCGTGGTAATGATTCCTTAAAAAATACCACTATCAAGACAAACTATTTAAAAGTTTAGAAGTAACATTAAAGTTTATAATGTGCTCTATATTTATAGTTTGTACCGGAAATATATGAGTTTTAATGCACAGATTGTTTTCATAGTATCTAGAACATGTTAACTAGAAATTTTTTTCCTGAACTGCAGGCAACACCTTTTCAGCCACAAACTCTGCATGAAGTTTATATTGGTAAATGGAGAAAAGTGGAGATGTATCGTTCCGTTAGTGGCACAACTCCACCAATGAAAACGTTTCTGGACTTACCATTACATTTTGAGAAAGGTGAGGTATCCTTTGGTGTGGGCTTTGAACCAACTTTAGCTGATTTGAGTTATGCCTTCACGGTGGCTTTACGCAGGGCTAACTTAAGTGTCAGAAACCCCAATCCTTTCATTATCCCCCCAAAGAAAGAAAAAAGCTTGCCATGGTGGGACGAAATGAGAAACTACATACATGGAAATACAACCTTGTCTTTCTCTGAAACAATTTTTAATATTCTTGCAACAATTGATCCCTATGAGAAGTCTGATAAATTCCAAATGTTTTCTGGACACATGGAAATCCAACAGTCAGATGGGCGTATTAATGTTTCTGCAAGAGAGTTGAAGATATCTACAAGCAGTTTAGAGAATTTGCTTAGGAATACAAACACCAAACCACCAGCTTGTGAAGTTTGTGCCTTCTTAGTTGCTCCAAATCTTATTCTTGAAGTTTCAATGGATTGGGGTTGTGATTCTGGTACCCCACTTAACCATTTTTTGTTCGCACTTCCATCTGAAGGTGTTGCTCGTGAATATATATATGATCCTTTTAGATCTACTTCACTCTCCATGAGGTTAAATTTGGCCCTTAGACCTTCTAGTAATTCAACAACTGATTCATTTGATTCACCTACAATAAATGTGGCTCCTCATGATATTGTTTGGCTTATGAAGTTCATTAACTTAAACTACCTCCCCCCTGTAAAATTACGGTTTTTCTCTCGTTACCCTCGTTTTGGTGTCCCGAGAGTTCCGAGATCTGGCAACCTGTCACTAGACAAAGTAATGACAGAATTTATGCTTCGTGTTGATTCAACTCCAATCATTATAAGGCATATGTCATTAGATGAAAGTGATCCTGCTAAAGGTTTGACTTTTAAAATGTCAAAGATAAAATCCGACATGTATTTAGGCCGTGGAAAGCAAAAGTTTACATTTGATAGTCAACGAGATCTTCTTGTTATTGTTTACCAGGGTATTGATCTTCATATGCCTAAGTTGTTTCTGAATAAAGATGATTCCACGTGTGTTATTAAAGTTCAAACATCCAAAAAAGCCTCACAAGATGGACTTGTTAATGATAAGTGTGGTAATGCAATGGGAGCCACAGATAGGCACCGGGATGATGGATTTATATTATCATCTGATTATTTTATTATCAGAAAACAATCCCCGAAGGCAGATTGTTCTAAATTATTAGCATGGCAGGAAGCTTGTAAAAAAAGTATTGAAATGAAATTTGTGACACCTGTATCTTCTGGAGACGATAATGATGAACGTGAAAGATCAGACCTGAGTGATGATGATGGATATAATGTGGTGATATCTGATAATTGTCAGCGGGTTTTTGTTTATGGATTGAAGCTGCTTTGGACTATTGAGAACAGAAACGGAATTTTATCATGGGGTGGTGAGTTGGGTAAAGCATGTACACCACCAAAACCCTCTCCTTCTCGTCAATATGCCCACAGGAAACTTCTTGAGGAAACCCAGAGTCAAAACAAAAGTCAACCTGTTCAAGAAGATGTCTCAAAGACACCTTCTACTGGTCAAATAGGAAGTCCAGAAAATCAAACAGAAGCATCAAACTCAGATCAGTCTCTGTCAAATCCAATAGTAGAACATCAAACATTTGATGATATTGGTAAGTGGAAGGGTGCCTTAAAGTTTTTGTTGAAGATGCATCTATTGACACGACTAGAGGTGGCAGGATGACCTGGTCTGGGTAACAGTTCAAAAGGGTCATTTTCTAATATGAGTTAAAACATGCTGGATCAGGTTGTCTCGCAATTAATCTTTTATCCGTTTAAGATATTATTAATCTTTTGACCATTAATTTTATATTTCACAAGAACATTATTATTACGGAAGTATTAAACATCTTTGAATAGAAATAATTTAGGAGGTTGTATGAAAAAAAATGGACTTTTGGTGACTGTTAATCTGCTAATTGTGTTTACTTGATTCTTTTGAGATAGAATTCAATTCCAATTAACTTGTTCATGCATAAACAGCTCGAAAGCTCCACCCCTGTGATGAAATCATATGTTGGATTTTTTTTTATAGAACACCACTCAGTGTGGCTAAAGGTTTCAGTGTTCTTTTGACAGCTAAACATGTGAATGTTGATGGCTCTGAGGAGGACGAGGAGGGCACTTGTAATTTCATGGTAAATGTTATTGAGCCACAATTCAATCTTCACTCGGAAGAGGCCAATGTAAGTTGTTGAGGTGTTAAAACTGATTTTTTAAAATCAGATTACCTAGTGACTTTAAAACAATTTTTTTTCTTAAATATTTTTATGTTAAATAATCATTATATTATGTTGAACAGGGTAGATTTTTGCTTGCTGCTGCTAGTGGCCGAGTTTTATCTCGCTCATTTCATAGAGTTGTTAGTGTTGGCATAGAGATGATTGAACAAGCAGTGAATAATGGAGGGGACAATGATTCTGAAAAGCAGCCTGAATTGACATGGAACCGGTCAGAGGTGTCGGTTATGTTGGAAGATGTGCAGGCTCATGTGGCTCCAACTGATGTTGACCCTGGGGCTGGGGTCCAGTGGCTAACAAAGATACGTAAAACCTCCCCAAAAGTAAAGCGAACTGGGACTTTACTTGAACAAGTGTTTATGCCATGTGATATGTACTTCCGTTACACCCAGAACAATGGTGGAACTCAAGATTTAAAGGTAGGCCTTTTTCTTCATTATATATATATGTGCTGGAGGGGAGGGGGGAGGGGGGAGGGGATTCGGCCAGCCAGGCAAGTTGTCATGGTTCAAAATGGGTTGGGCTGGCCTGTGAATACATATTATTCATTTCTTTAAGTTTTAGGTTGACAAGTGCAAAATATGATTGCAAAACCACTTTTTTCTCTCTCTTTATAATAAAGTGATGAAGGAGGTTTTTGTGCATTTGATTACACTTCAGATGACTCTCAATTTTGACCTGTACATTTTTGAGTAATTTATTTTAGGTTATTTTACATGACCCTTGAAAGATAAAACACAGACCAAATCCATCATTTTATAACAAATTGATTGAAATGGCCACCTCTAAAACAAAACACAATTCAAAATTTCTAGGTAGAAGAGTTGTAAAAATCTGATTGGACTATGCTTTTGAATTTTAATGGAGAACATTTTCAAATTTAAATTTAATGACCATGCTCTAATATCATTTTCATTACAAGTAACAGAAAATCAATGCTAAAACTTAAATTGTTAAAGCCTTAGTACTGCAGGTAAAACCTTTAAAGGAGCTTGCATTTAATTCTGATAATATCATTGCGACCATGACATCTCGCCAGTTTCAAGTTATTCATGATGCTTTTACCAATCTACTCTTGGCCAGGCCTCCAAAGTAAGTTTCTTTTTCATCAAGAAACCATGTCAATGAAGTAAAAAGTAAGTGGCATGAAGAAGAAGAATGATGTAACTAAGTTTCTTTTTTCATCAAGAAACCATGTCAATGAAGTAGAAAGTAAGTGGCATGAAGAAATAGAATGATGTACCTATTTCAAGCTAATACATTAAAAATCATCCTTCTGACAAAACTATATTGAAAGTACAATTTTACAGTGCCTAATATTTGTACTAATTATCATAATCAATTGAAATACCAAGTGATCTGGTATTTAATGAAGCTGATAACCACAGTTAAAATTAAAGTTTCTGGTATATGTGGCACTACCATTTATTTTATTGAAGTTTGTAATTCAGGCATCAAAATAGCAGTGTTCCAAAAGCAGCAGAAGATGATGAAGAGATAGAAGAGGAAGGTGATGAGGTGGTTCCTGATGGTGTTGAAGAGGTAGACATAGAAAGAGTCAACCTTGAACAGAAAGAACGGGCTGAAAACTTGCTTTATGATGATATAAGGAAGCTTGTTATTCCTACTGATACTGCTGTAGATGTTTCCTCGGAAAAAGAAGGTGATATGTGGATGGTAACTGGTGGTCGATCCATACTGGTAAGATTTAAAGCTTTTTAGTTATCTTTTAATAAAATTTACATGTTCCCGATCCATTATAATTACTAATAAAACAGAATCAAGGCACGAAACTGATAATCATGTGTGTAGGTGTAAGAGGTTCCTGTGCAGTTTATTAACTAATTACATAATCTTGTAATTTTAAATTTTAGGTGTAAATAAGAAAATTAGTAAGTGTACCTTCACAGGTGCAAAAACTTAGGAAAGAAGTGGTAAACGCACAAAAAGCTAGAAAGGCTGCTGCTGCTTCTTTGAAGGTGGTTTTGAGAAAAGCTGCACAACAAAGGCTAATGGAGAAAGAGAAGAATAAAGGCTCATCATGTGCTATGGGCATATCATTTAAATTGAAAAAGTTGGCATGGAGCATGCTTTTGGATGGGAAAACTTTTTCAGAAATAGAGATAAATGACATGGTAAATCTTTTTCTTTTTCATTTATGTTCAAATTTTCCCAAGGAAATATTGTGATGAAACATATTTGTGTATGCAGATATATGATTTTGATAGAGATTATGAAGATATTGGTGTTGCTAGAATCACAATAAAGTATTGTGTTGTGAAAAACTGCCTGTCTAATGCTAAATCTGACACTCTTCTGGCAGCATGGAATCCTCCTTCAGAATGGGGAAAGTATGCAAACAAGCTTTTATTCTTATAAATTTACACAAATTTATAATTTTATATTTGTAAAAAATAACTTGTGTTGGTGTCTATGTTTATTGGGTTTTTTTTAATGAAGCAATTATTATTTTTTGGGCTGCAGGAAAGTGATGATTCGAGTGGATGCAAAACTAGGCGCCCCAAAGGATGGCGCCTCTCCTATTGAACTCTTTCAGGTACACACTCCAACCAGAGTCGACATATATTATCAAAGGGTATTCAGGACATTTGACTATTAGTCAAACACTTCATTTTCATTGGACAAAGCATGTATAAGAGTTTGGGTTTTTAATCATGTACACTGTTTAAAATGTGTGTACATATAGGCTGATGTTTACCCGTTGAAAATACATTTGACTGATGTGATGTATCGCATGATTTGGGGGTATTTCTTTCCAGAAGAGGAACAAGATAGCCACCGCCGCCAGGTCAATATTGTCGACTAATGTCTAAATCAACGATAAATATTAATGTTTCTGCTTTTACACTTTAGAAACAGTAAAACTGATTAGACTTTTCAACATATAGGAAGTTTGGAAGGTCTCAACAACTGCTGGCTTACGACGTGGCAAAAAAGGAAACGAGGCTTCAAAGGAAACCGAGGGCTCCTCCAAATCAAACCTGGCTGATCCTTTGGTTAGTCATTAAAAAATACTTCAGTAGATGTACATATATGGTGGATTATTTTATCATGTGGTTGTTTTATGTGGTAATCTTTATATACAGACATGAAAATCATGAGCAAAAGACTTAGATGTAAATTTCTAAAGGTTAAATAAATAGGCGGGTTGAGTTTGGGGCGGCTAAACTGATTTAGAGTCAAACAAACAAACAAACATACCCAGTATATTCCCACTCTTCAATAGGGCCTAGGAGGGAAGGATGAAGACAAACATTACCCCTATTCCAGTTGGGATAAAAAGGCTGCTTCGAAAGAATCCCCGGCTTAAAGTTATTATTTGAAGTTAATCATCCCAACACTTTTAACGTTATTTTCACAAAATAAGTAAAATAACTTTAAAATTAATGCAATTTTACTTCTTCCCCTTGAGGGCCCATACATATATACATCATACGCATGCACCGAAAATGGGGCGTCTGGTTTAGAGTAAAATCTGAGTACAAAAAGTATGTTGTATAGCTATTGCATAGCCTTTATTAAAACTATTTATGAGGTTTATGCTGTCAAATTAAACTTTGGGTCTCTTTTGCACCATTTGACTTGCTTTCATTTAAGCTAGTTTTTTAATTTTATTTCACCCATTTTATCTTGATAGAGATATAAATAACCATAACGAACCAAATTATAACGATTTTTTATTGATATCGCCATTAACTTGCATCGTTGATGATTCATGCAGGCATCAAAGAAAGGGAAACCAACACATGAGTTAAAAAGAAGTTCATCTTTTGATAAAACATGGGAAGAAAGTGTAGCTGAATCTGTAGCCAACGAGCTTCTTGAAGAAATGCGTTCTCTAGACCAGGAAGAATTGAGCAAACGTAAATCTAAGGATTCAAAAACCGCAAAAGCTTCAAAAAGTTCAAAAGCTTCGAAAACGAGCCAAGAAGAAAAGAAATCAGGTAAACCAAGTAATGACAAAAAAGGCAAGCCTGAGGTGTTGAGAGAGTTTCATAATATCAAGATAAGTCAGGTGGGTTTGTATTATAAGCTTATTTTTCTTAAAATGCATATGTTGATCATATATATTAATTATCTGAATGTTATTGGAGCAGGTCGAATTATCAGTGACCTATGAAGGGCCTAGATTTGCTGTAAGCGATCTGAGGTTGCTGATGGATTCATTCCATCGTGTTGAATTCACTGGAACTTGGAAGAAGCTGTTTGCAAGAGTTCAAAAGCATGTCATTTGGAGTGTCCTTAAGTCTGTCACAGGAATGCAGGTAAATTAAAAGGCGCACCTATTATGTTACACTAGATTATGATTATTCAATATTAGGTTCAAAATACACATCTAATAACATTGACCATTTCAAATTTGGTTAGTGCAGGGTAAGAAGTTCAAAGATAAGGGTCAGAACAAAGAACCAGATCTGGCAAATGTGCCTACCCTTGATCATGACAGTGACGGTGATGGTGACGGTGCAGGGGATAGATTTGTGACCTCAGTTAGAGGATTATTCTCGACACAAAGGCGCAAGGCGAAGGCCTTTGTGCTTAGGACCATGAGAAATGAAGGAGAAGCAATGCCTGGTGAATGGAGTGATAGTGAAGATTATTCTCCTTTTGCTAGACAGCTCACCATAACAAAAACTAAGCAGCTTATTAGACGCCATACCAAAAGGTTAAACTCAAGAAAAGGTATGTGAGTCTTGACCCGACCCAATCCGGCTATAATAATGCATATATGATTTGCCTTAAAATGAATACATAGTTTCATCTATCTTAATATATTACAAAATATAAACACTACATGAAAACTCTAAATAGTGAATTTCATTCCTAAATAGGGTACCTTGCAATATATAAGCATTACAAGGAAACCCAAACTTTGGTTTAAAGATTTACATGGTTCATGGGTTAATCAAATTTCTGAAATTAATCTAATACACACACGTAAGGCTGCAAACAATTATCGCACACCTCATGATGCCATCGGAAAACTTTGCCATGATACGGTATATTTATATTTTTATCAGAGGACATCAGTATGCTTTATATTTTTGGGTTAAGTTAACAAAATATTTAGATTTTTTGCTATAATTTTAACTTATTGTTACTTTAGAATGTTCTTATATATATATATATATATATATATATATATGCCATATTTTGAAACTTCAGCATTTTGTTAATAAATAGCGTATTCCATACGTAATGCACGATTTCTAAAGCAAGCGCATCACGCAGTTTAAAACCAAGACCCTAACCAACTCAATAGACCCTTGGATTCAATACTAAAACCTTATTTTTGATATATTCCAATACATTAGACTCGTTGACAACAGACTTGTTGAAACCTTTGATTAACCAAATTCCTTTATTTATCAGGTTTTAATGTAGATGGACTTTCATCAAGAGACCATGAAGGATTCGAAAGTGATTCTTCAGGTGGTGATCCTTTCGAGGAGTACCTCGAATACAAGGCTGAGCAAGAGAAATCTGGCCCAGAAACTTTTGCCCAAGAAGACAAACCTGAAAACCAATGATTCAAAGTTTCTTTCTCTGATTTATTGTTCAAGGAGATCGGTTTGATCATGTAGATATAGAAACAGATTTTGGTTTCTTTACATATGTATCATGAAGGAATTTTCATCTGTTTGTTATCTTAGCCAGCACATCACCTTTGAGGTACAAATGTTCAATTACTCTGCAATGTTTGGGTGTTCAAGAATACAAAACAAAAAAACAATGTTCAATTACATTTTAATGTGTCTTACATCAACTTTGAGGTCCGAATTATCAGTTCTTCTATAAATGTTTGGGTGTTCAAGGACACAAAACAAAAAATAATATCCAATAAAAGCTTATATCTTTTACATTTATGAAATTTCGACATTAAAATTTTTGTAAAACCCTAAAGACATTATTATGGAAACAGTATTCACTTACGAGTGTTTAATTATCAAATATATATGTACAATTAGAAGGTAAATTATAAAGCTTTAAAATTAAATTAAAGCTTTAAATAATAATAATAATAATAATAAAAAAAATTAAATAAGTACACATACATATAACGTTCGGAATTCGACTATGCCTTAGTGTGTTGACATTTCAATTCATTATTTCCACTGGTTCTTCGATAAAATAAAGTTTGTTATCAATACGAATTTCATCAAGTGGTATAACCAGTTTTTTGAATTTTTTTTAGAAGTAGGGTAAAATACCCTAGTATCATCACAACTAGGGGCCAGCCAAAATTTTTTTCACAAATGGGTCCATCGCCTGGCTCCTAATCTCTCGTCATTAACCATAATCAGGAGAGAGGGTTGAGTTTTTTGATGTCAGAAACTGCCCGTAGCAGGGGCAATGGCTGATGTGGCTGTCAAGTCACCTAACTCGCCCATGGTAGGGGCGACATTGCCCATGTGGAAACACCTACGTATACACGAAAAAAATAATAATAATAGAAGCCATGTGTGTTCAAATGAAAAAAAATAAAACTATTGAGCTATTGCCCTAGGTATGGGCAAGATCTGCCATCCAACCAGCTTTTTGAGCCATCGTCCATGGTAGGGGCGAGATCTGCCATGGGTAGTCCAATCAACAACTATTCAAACGAAAATAAATAAATAAATAAAGCTCATGTTAAAAAAAAAACAAAAAAGTTTTTTGAGCCATTGCCCTTGCCAGGGGCGAGATCTGCCATGGGTTGTCTAATCACCAGCTATTCAAACGAAAAAATAAATAAAAATAAAGCCCTTGTTCGAAAAAAACAAAAAAGCTTTTTGAGCCATTGCCCTTGTCAGGGGCGAGGGCTAAGTTTATTCAATCGAAAATTTTTTACATATATAATAAAATAAACAAATGTTAATAGTTCCAACAAGAAAAAACCATTTTTCTGTGCATGTTAGATTAAAAAAAATAATAATATTGTGATATTTCCTTTATGGGATAACTCACATTAATTCCACTCATTTATCAAGTTAATTAAGGGTTATAAGCATAAAGATTTAAATGTTTATAACATAAAATTAAAAAAGTTGATACAGATGACTTAAATGATAAAACTAATTATACAACAACACTTAAACGATAAATTAAAAATAAATAAAGTGAAACTAATCGTTAAATATTGAATCGAACGAAACATCGGAGTCCGTGTTACGTTCGTCTTCCCATGGGTCATAGTTCCTCCATCGATTTAATGTTTCTTCATCAACATCGTCATCGATGGCCCATGGGTCATTTGGCACATACTTATGTTCGGGTTGTTTTACATTTTCAACGAGGCATTCAGCTGATGGAAATAAATTTTAAATGCCTAGTTTCAAAATACATCATTGCCAGCATCATCCCATTCCTTAATACTTGGGGGATTTTGAGGGAGTGGAGGAAAAGCCAGAGGGTTTTGAGGGGGAAGGAGAAGAACTGGCTGGTTTTGACGGGGCGGGAGAAGAGCTGGTGGGTTTTCAACCGGTGTTAGAATAGACGAATCGCTTGGTTTGAAGAGGCTATTGGTTCATCTAATGGAGGTGGCTTTGGCACAGAAAATGGTGTGTTTAATCTATTTGACATAGTTGAAACTTTGTAGTGTTAAAGTTGAAGTTAGATATTGATATTTATAATAAAAAAATCAGAGTTGAAATTTTGTAGTGCATGTTAGTTGTTACCCTTAGTAAGGGCGAGGGGCATTTTTGTTATAAAATTTCAAACTTCCCTCTATTTATTGAAACTCAAATGCTACGAGTTTGCTTCATTTTTCATTGTTCTAAGACTCGTTCTTATATAATTCTTTCTTGAAACAATGTTTTCTACGATTTTGGTTCAACTATATTGGGGTGGTATTGTTTCATATCAAAATGGAAGTATTTCTTACGATGCTTCCACTAGAAGTACCACCTTTATTATTCAGGAAAAAAAATTCATATGAAGAGTTTATTGATTTAATCTATAAACACCTTCAAATTGAAAAGGAATTTTATCAATTGAAGTTGAAGTTGTATTATACCTTTCAGGGATTTTCTCAATCATCTGAAATTTTTAATGATTCAAGTCTGGAAGTGTTGTATTATTTAGCAACAACAGGAGGGAATTTTCACGTTGATGTTTACATTAACATTGAGCCAAGAATGTCTATACAACAAACCAGTTGTATGGATCTACTACGTGGTTTTAATGTAACAGAAGCGCCTAAACGGCATATGTATTCTTATGAATGCAATACTAGCCAAGTTCATTTTGATGGCAATACTAACGTCAATGATAAATCTGAATCTGAATATGAAGAATGCCTAGAAAGCACAGAAGAATCTTAGGTTTATCCATCAGATAACGAATCTACAGATGATGATAATGGTATGGAAGAACATGTAATTCCAGAACATTATCATACCACAACTTTTGCTAACAATTCAGAGGGATCAATGCACCATTCACATGATCCTCAAGAGTTACGAGATTATGAAGCTGCTGATTTCGATGATGATGACGAAATGGACATATGGAATAAAGAATCAAGAGAAGTTCGTACCGGTATGTACTTCAGATCTAAAGATGAATTGATGCATGTTGTTCGATTATGGAATCTTGACCGTAATCGGGAGTTGATAGTGGACGAAAGCAAACGTAACAAATGGAGGGCAAAATGTTACACAACAAATCCAAAGTGTAACCCTAATGTTCGTATCGGTCCCCCATGTAAATGGTATGTCTCAGCTTCTAAGAAGACCAATGATCACATGTGGAGAATTGTAAAATGGGTAGAAGGGCACAACTGTTATGGTCAGTGTTGTAAAAATCGCGATTACTCGGCGATTAATCGGTGAGAAGTCGCTAGTCGAAACTCTACCGATTAATTTTGACCTAGCCGGTCAAAAAATCGGTAGTCGGTCAAAATCGGTCAACGACGGAGCTAGTCGGCTCTAGTTGGGGAAATCAGACTAATCGTATTACCTTAGAATCGATCGATTCTGACAATTCCGGTGACCTTGGCGGTCCTAATCGACCACATGTTGGCCAAATTCCGGTGATTTGAACCAATTTCCCGTCAAGTCCTTCAATTCAACCAACAAGAACAAAAATCGAACTACTTACATGAGGATACAACTGAAATCTGACTTCAATTTAGTGAGACATGATGGTAGCGAGAAGAAGAACGACATGGATGTGCCGCTTGCGGCTGCCTGTGCCCTAGCTGAGAACGATCGAAGAAGGGGACGAAGAAGTGAAGAACGGGAGACAAGGAAGAAATTTTTATGGGTTTGGGTTAAATGAGTGTGTTGGGTATTATTTGTTTTATTATTTATGGGCTATTAATTTTTTTTTGGTTTTTAGAAGGAAAAAAATTGAAAGTATTATTATTTATGGGCTTTTTTATTCTTTTTGGCTTTTTAAAAAGGAAGAAGTTTGAAGAAGTTATATATTACCCTATAAATCATGAATTAGTTATTTAAAATTTGTAGGTATATAAAAAATTATATATAATAAAATTGTATATATGTCTATAATTTTGAAAATTACATGTAAAATTCCAATCCGATTAATCCCTAGTCCCTACATCGCCGACCGACTAGCGATTAGCGATTTTTACAACACTGGTTATGGTACAGTCGTACGTAACAACAATAGATGCTTGAAATCTAGAGACATTGCTACACTCATCATCCACGCTATTCGTGAAGACATCGCTTATTCGGTGAAACAAATTCAAGCACACCTAAAAGATCAGCTAAACGTTGATGTATCTTATAGCAAGGCATGGAGAGGTCGAAAAGAAGCAATTGAAAGGATTCATGGTAGTTGGGTGAGCAACTTTCAAGAGATTCCTAAGTATGTTGAAGCATTAAAGGTTGCAAACCCTGACACTATTGTTGAATGGCTACATCATCTGGTAGGATCTTCCCACACGTATACATTTAAATACGTGTTTTGGGCATTTGCCGCAGCAATAAAAGCTTTCTAGCATTGCCAGCCAGTATTATCCGTTGATGGCACTCATTTGAAGGGTTCTTACCATGGTAAGATGTTAATCGCTGTAACAAAAAACGCAAACAATTACATAGTGCCAATTGCTTATGCAATTGTTGATGAAGAGACGGTGGAAAGCTGGAGCTGGTTCTTTCAGCAATTTTGGTTACACATTGCTATGCAATGAGGGAAAAAGTTGTGTGTTATCTCTGATAGACACAAAGGTATTATTAATGCATTGAAAAATTTGCAAGTATGGCGAGAAAATGCGGTTCATCGGTTTTGTCTCAGACATGTTCGAAGTAACCTAATGCAAACGTTTAAGGTTTCCAGCTTGAAACTACTATGTTGGGATATTGGTAGCACCACCCAACAAATAAAGTATGAACACTCGGTTGAATGACAAAAATCATCGTCGTTGGGGAAACCTGACGACAAACATTTCAGAAAGATTTAACAATACGCTAAGGGGAGTCCGACTGATGCCAATAAAGGCTATCATTGATTGTACGTTCAATAAAGCAGTGGAACATTTTAGGCGTAACACTGACATTATTGAAAATTGTGATACATTGTTACCCCCTCGCATTTGGCGTTGGTTTAACACACGTGACCTCCGTTCACAAGAACACATGGTTACGGAGTTCGATTATAGACGAGGTAGGTACCGAGTTGTATCAAAGATACAACGAAACGAATCCGATGGAAACGATTATACCGTTGAGTACCTGAAGGGAACATGTTCATGTGGTAAGTGGCAAATTCAAAGATTTCCTTGCTCACATGCACTTGCAATCTGTCGTCAAAGGGGGGATTCACCTCAGAGTATTATTAATGAGTTATACACCACAGCTCCGTATAGAGCCCAATATGACAGTGAATTCTTCCCATTGTCTCACCAAGCTTATTGGATGGATCCGATCCCATATTGGAAGATTAAACCAGATTCGTCAAAGCTTACCACCGTACGCGGTAGGAGACAGTCAAGAAGAATCGACAATGAGATGGACGTACGCCGCCACCCTGATGAACCTATTATACGTAGATGTGGAATATGTAGACAAATTGGGCACAAACAAAATAATTGTCCAAAGTCCAAACTCACACCCTTGATATACTTTTTATTGGCCTTGTAATATAATGTTTACATAATTTTTATTTATTTATGTTACTCATATCTTTCATACACAATTTATAGTATATGCATAATATATATTAAATATAACAATTATAAAATAAAAGAAAGACATTTATTATTAATAATGAAAATAAAAGACATTTATTACTAATAATGAAAATAAAAGACATTTATTATTAATAATGAAAAGCACAACACTTTCTACCCATAACTTAAGAAATACATTCTACCCACGTGGTATGAAACGCCAAGTGTAGTATTGTCTACCATGTTACGTCGATATTTCATACACTTGTTTTTAAAATCTTCATCTACGTTAACAGTTTTATTTTCCACTAGTTGTTGCATTATCATACAAGCCAGAACACCTGTGTCACCGCCTAGATCACCTCCATCCTTTGGCGCATAATCGTCATTAACATTATGTACTTTCAGGTGTCTGTCTCTTTTATCTATGAAAACTCCATATTTTCGCCAGTATTGTATTTTATCTAACAACCACTCAAATTTGATTGGCATCACATCCATGGTGGGAAAATGAATCAGCCTACGATAATCTTGTATATATCCCTTATTCGGCCAATACTGAACCAATTCCATAGTTTACAAATTGATTCTTACAAGATACCAAACTCCTACATTACGAATACATAACGGAATATAAATATAATCCACCTCCCAGAATGGAGGGTACAGTTCATGAGTTCCGTTAGCATATATTGCAGCGAGCTTGCTTTCTTTTAGAATAAAAATATCACGAAATTCTGGGGGTAGAATTGTCCACCGCAGTCCTGATGGTCCATTTTTCCTAAAAAGAGCACCTCTAAGAGACTAAGACGCATCATTCGTGTTACCCATCTTTCAATATGCTGTAAAATACTATACAAAAACACGAAGAATTTTTAGTTAAGATGTTAGTATAATTTAAAAACGTTAAATCTATATTAAAAATTATAATTTAAAAACTTTCAACCATTGGCCAAAGACGACCATTGCACCGATATCCCAATAAAGTTCCCCAAAAATCACCATCAAGCTTTCGATCTTCAAAAAACAGGGAATAGCATAATGGGGCATCACCATTGTTATAAAACTCAACTACATCTTGGGACCATTTGTTGGACTCTTCATTTGTGTAACATCACTGTACTTCCGGTCGTCCGTACATCCGTACGATTGTACTGTTACGATCTGAGATTTATTATTATTAATGATAATGGATTATTTGCTGATATTATTAATGATTATCACTGTTACCGGTATACATGTTTAGAACATATTACACGCGTAAACCATGGGAAGTTTAGTTGTAACTCAACTAAACAGAACCAGAAAGTTTATCGCAGTTATATTGTTAATGATTATGGATTTGGTTTGGAAATGGAAAGGGGATTTAAATTGTTTGTTGTTTGGTTACTAAACATAGTCAAGGACACATGGACATGGTTTATCGAAATAGCGGTGGGACGGTGGCTAGGGCAGTTGCGACTGACCCTTACATATGCCCGATACATATGCATATTTCGGTCTATCATGGATGTGTCAGTGACTAGGGTTTAGTGGGTTTTGGTTTGGGAATGATAATATTAACGTTAATAAATAATGGGAATTAATTACGCGAAGTGAGGTTACGAACATTACTTAAACGCGTATATTAATTCAGAAATATTAACTTAATAAATGTATTCGCGTGGGTGACGATTCACACGAATATTGTTATTAAGAATGATATTCTGAAACGATATTCATAAATAGTAAATCGAATCGAAATACGATACGAGCGTTGAATTCGCAATGGTGACGATCTTTACGAATATGTACGCGAGTAACGTGTTTCGACGAGATAACTAAATAATATCAAACGATATTAAATTAATAAATAAAAACCCATAAGATTTATTAGGAATTACAACTTAAATTATATTCGAAGAATCGGATAATTTAAATAATTAAATTAACGAAAACGTGACGGAATTTATTTTACGAAATAGTTCATTAGAAAACATATTCTTTAAAATTATTTTTATAAAGAGGAAATTTAATTATTTAAACAAGTTATATTTTTAAATATGTTTTACGTTTTAAAAACCGAGCATCTCATAATATATCGCGATAAAAACGAGACCAGATGCGGTGTAATGATACGCGTTATAAGGAAGAAGGGCACCTCCTTCTTCCTCATTTCTACAACACCCATTCTCTCTCTAAAAACACACACCACCATTCTTTCTACCTTCTCTCTAATTTATATAGCTCGATTCAAGACGGAATTGTGAGATCTTGGTGGCTAGACGACCGCACGATCGAGGGGAACAAGAGGATACGAAGAAACACGAAGCTTGGTCGACGATTTCAGGTAGATCTGGAGTTTTGTTTTCGGTTTCTCACTCTAAACGCCTAATAAGTTATATCTTCATGTTTTAAACAAGTTCTACACCTTAAAACTTTAAAACGCATGAGTGTGGGTTTATGTGAGCTATAGATAAACTTGCAGCAGTGGCAGCTCGATGCGGATGATGATAGGCAGTCATGTTTGCGCAGGGTTCGTGGGCTGCCATGGCCGAACCTGTGCTTATCTGGGCCGAACCCTCCCCTCTGGCCGATCATGAGTAGCAAACCCTTTTCCCACAGCCGAACCCTGGTCCTCGAACGAACCTTTGGGGTGATAACTTGGCCGAACCTTTCAGTCACCACCATGGCAGCGAACCATCTCCCAGAACCGAACCTCCTAGCTTCACGAACCTTCTTGGATGAGCGAACCATGATAGTCAGCCGAACCTTAGCTGCTAACAGCCGAGTCATAGACGAACCTATGAGCTGGTTCCACATCTCTACGAACCCTCCTCTTTTCTAGCCGAACCTTTGGTTTAAAATTCATATTGGGCCGAACCCATGGACCGCAAACCGTGTACAATGGGAGCCGAACCTTAGGCCATGAACCAAATAGGTTCGCTGGTTTTGGGTGAGTCCGAACCTAGGTTGAGCTAGATTAACGACAACGAATTATAAACCGAATTACGTGGGTTCATTGAAATAGTGATGTAAGGGTAATAAAGGATTCCAGGGCTCGATCACACATGCATGCATGCAAAGATAATCAAGTTGTCATTTTTTTTTATAAATATAAAATTTGAATTATGAACGTATACATGATGATCATTTTATAATGTTAAACTAAGCATGTGTTCTTAAAATTGAATAAAGACTTAATTAACTTAATTGTTCATAATGACAACTCAAGTAATCATGCATGAAATCATGAGTATTGATATATGTTGAAATAGGGATTAACACCTTTGAAGGTACGTATCTATGGGAACACATACAAAATATCACAACTAGTTATCGTAATGGAATTATTGAAACTATCAAATCTAAATTTTATTTTAAAGGTGAACATTATAAAATATTGTGTAAATTGTTTTAGCTTAGATTAAATAATCTAAGTCAACGAAATACTCAAGGATTTAGAGGAAACACTTATGTTGTTTAATGAAGTTTAGACATGTATACTTATAAAAACAATCACCTGTTAACTTCAGATCGTTGAGTTGATTGAGTTACATACGCGAGCGCGCATAACACGAGAACATTTATACTAAGGACTTCAGGTGAGTTCTCATAACCTCCTTTTCTTTAAACTGTTTTGTTTTAAAACTCGGAGGTGAAGCATGTATACCGGTTTAAATATTATTTTGATAACACAAGGATAATACCTGTTTATCATTATGATATTTATATTATGGATTATTACTAATTATTATACATCCGTGTAAACATTGTTATTGACTCCGGTCAATAACAAAGATTACATGTATTGTCACATACTCCGTGAATCATTACTTTTAACTTCGGTTATTTGTTTTGACTTCATGTATTGTCACGTGGACGGTTTCCACATCCGTGAATCACTACTTTTAACTTCGGTTATTTGTTTTGACTTCATGTATTGTCACGTGGATGGTTTCCACATCCGTGAATCATCGCCTTTAACTCCGGTTAATTGCTTTGACTTCATGTACAGCCACGTGGTTAGCTACCACTCCATGGATCTTGTTTTTTAACTTATGTTAATTACATAATGTCCATGTATAGTCACATATATTATTTGAGAATGTTGATATTGAGATTGATTGATTGGTTATGTGGGTTGATTATCTCTTTCTGACTATGATTATCTGTGATTGATTATGACTGATTGGTTATGTGATTATGTGTTTGTGTATGTGCTTGGTTGTTAAGTTTGGGGATTGGTTGGATTATCTCATACAGGTATTATTGTGGATTTTCTCAGGAAATCATAAGCCTTTATACTCATTTTATCTAAACCTTTTATAAAACCATTTTTAAACTTAAACTCTTAAATCCATTTTTATAAAAAACCTTTTAAGTATAAAAATTTATGATTACTCACCAACTACTTTGTAGTTGACACTTGATTTCTTACATGTTTCAGGTGATGGAGACAAGTAGGATGAAGAGGGTGATCTCTTCTATTTTGGACATCATCATATAGGGTCTTGGACTTAGCTAAATAACTAAATATCTGGCGACTAGAATTTAGTTAGATAGCTAAATCTCTTTTGTATTTGTTGTAACTATTTCATGATGAACATGATTTTTGTGTAATTATTTTGGTTGATTGATTGATATATGATGATTGGATTTAGATGCCCACGAGCTTTTGAACAATCTACACATCCCTCGTGGCATCCCAACGTTTCCGCTATTGGTCGGGGTGTTACAGATTGGTATCAGAGCCTGGGTTATAGGGAATTAGGTTACTAGAAATGGTTGACCTAGTCTATAACCATAGGATACCCTAGTATGAACTATTTCATACATTAGTTAGTATATTCAGGATTTCATGCTTATGTGTTTATTACATGTTACCTGAACTTCTGTTATACATCTGATATGCATATACTGCTTATTAATTTCTTGCTTTCATATGCCCTATATATATACCATTTACGGTGCATTAGGTGGATGTCAGTATTGAAGAATGTGGGAACTACCCGTTTGGGAAATTATCTGTTTAGGAAATTAGCTACTTAGGAATTATCTGCTTTAGAGAATTATTTGTATGATTTACAAACTCCGGACAAGGACACACTCGTGGTATACTACAAAGGTGGTGGGATGGTGGCTAGGGCAGTTGCGACTGACCCTTACATATGCCCTATACATATACCATTTGTAGTATATTGGGGGTCTGTCAGTGTCAGGAACTTAGGATATTATTAGGGATTGCTTTAAGGTTATGGTTGATGGATGTTGATGGTATGTTGGTTAAGGTTGGTTTGGATTGACTCATGGATGATCATACTTGATAAACACTTATAAATTCACTTATGTAACACACGGATTGGACACGTAGGGTGCATAGGATCAACGAACGATATGAACGATTAGTGATGATATAGACACTTGGTGATAATATAAACGCATAGTGATGATACTAACACTTAGTGATGGTATGGACACTCGATGAGAATAAATTATAGGGAGGATATGAACACTTAGTGACAATAAGAGCACTCAGTGATGATATGAACCCTTATTGATGATTATGGACATTGGAATTGGTATGGAATTTAGTGAACTTAGATATTAGGGGCAACTTTAATGTCAGGTGAACTTAGACATTAGGTGAACTTAGAAATAGGCAAACCTACATGTCAGGTGAACTTAGACATTAGGCGAACCTAATTGTCCAAGGGAACTAGAGATCACTTCATTTAAAATTATCCTACCTAGGATAAGGTTTGTGAAGTGAGATTATGGTAAGATACATGATACGCCCTAAATGCTAACAAGGGCATAATCGTGGTACAATGGAATGGTGGTGGGACGGTGTAGGGGAGATTGCGATCTACCTCTGCATATGCCCTATATATAAGCTTGTTGCATTGCATCGGGAGGTTGTCAGTTAGTAATAGTTAGGAACAGTTAACTAGTATTAGTTATGACCAACTAGGACACTTAGTATAACTTTAGGAAATTGATAAATTTTAATGAGTGTAATGACAGATAGGAGAGAAATATAGTTCCTATATGTAATCTTAACTGTCTAAATGAACTCACTTGACCATTGTTTGTATGAATTACGTTGTAAACGGTAGTAACATGTTTCTAATTCCTTAGAAACATGCCGCCGCGCCGTCACAACGAAGATGACTCGAACAATGGGGATGCTAACAACAGTAATGCCAAATCCGGCATACAAGAGTTAGCAACACTTATCTCTGGATTGGTGAACCAGTTGACTCAGGCCAATCAGAACATCAATCAAAACAGAGGAGGTGCAAATCCACCAACTTGCACATTCAAGCATTTCAACTCATGCAATCCTCTGAAGTTCACGGGTGCTGAATCAGCCACTGGTCTACTGCAGTGGTTTGAGAGCATGGAGAATACCTTCATCAACAGCAATTGTCCTGAGAACTTGAAGGTGCGCTATGCCACCAGTGTTTTCCAAAAGAGAGCACTGACCTGGTGGAATGGCGAAAAGTGAACTAGGGGAGTTGATGACGCTCTAGCGCTAACATGGAAAGAGGTCAAGGACCTGATGACCACTGAATTCTGTCCTAGAAGTGAGATGAGGAAGCTTGAGACTGAGTTCTGGGAACTCAAGCAGGACAGTGGAGAGAATGTTATCTACAATACTCAGTTCCATGAGTATAGCCTGCTGGTGCCTCATCTTGTGACACCCTTGGAGAGAGCGATCGAGAAATATATCGGCGGGCTGCCGATGCAGATTCAGGATACCGTCTATGGGAGCAATCCCAAAACACTGGAAGCTGCTATCCGTTTATCTGCTACACTCACCGACAACCATGTGAAGGCTGGAACACTCACTCAAAAAGGATTCAAGAAGACCGACACCAAAGCAGCTGCAAAAGAGGCTTCAACTGAAGTCAAGACTGAACAAGGCAGCTCATCCAAAAACAGCAACAAAAAGAGGAAGACCAGAAACTTCATGGTCACTGCTCCTGCTGCAAAGTCTGCGTAGCAATCATCTAACAACAACACCATTGCCATAAATTACACTGGGAATACTCCCCAGTGTAATAGTTGCAGATATCATCACATGCCAAACTTGCCTTGTCGCGTCTGCAACAACTGCGGCAAGTATGGCCATTTTGCTAATGTTTGTAGGAGCGCACCGCAAGCTCAAAGGATGCAACATGCACCACTTGCACTGCCTGCTCCACATGCACAACCAATTCCAGCTGTACCCATCCGCCAGGTACCTCAAGCACATGCAAGAGCCTGTTATGAGTGTGGTGAAGTGGGTCACTTCAGAAATCAATGCCCAAAGTTGACTGGAAATAATCAGAGGGTGGCAAGAGGCCGGGCGTTTCAACTGAATACCCCAGCTGCTCAAGCCAACCAGGACGTGGTCAACGGTACATTTCTGATCAACAACTCTTATGCATCTGTCTTATTTGATTCTGGTGCCGATAGGATTTTCGTTTCATATGATTTTGAATGCTTGCTTGGTAGAACACATACATATTTAGATAAACCGTTTAACGTGGAGGTGGCTGACGGAAACACTATTGATATTGACACTGTTATTATCGGATGTACTGTGAACTTAAATGATCACGTTTTCCCGATTGATCTTATACCTATGCATCTTGGTAGCTTTGATGTTATCATAGGCATGGATTGGTTAGCCACCCATTAAGCGGAGATAGTTTGCCATGAAAAATATATTCGTATTCCATTACCTTCGGGTGAAACTTTAAGAGTTTTTGGAGAAACTTCTAGCAAACGTCTTAAGCTTATGTCATGCACTAAAGCACACAAGTACCTTAGGAAGAAATGCATAGCATTTTTAGCTCATATTGTGGAGAAAAAGGATAAGGGAAAGAGAGTTGAAGATGTTCCTGTGATCAGAGATTTTCCAGAAGTATTTCCAGATGATTTGCCGGGACTTCCACCAGAACGTCAAGTAGAGTTTCAAATTGACTTAGTACCTGGTGCGAATCCAGTTGCTAAGGCTCCCTACAGACTTGCGCCTTCAGAGTTGCAATAATTGGCGAGCCAGCTGCAAGAGCTTACTGATAAAGGATTCATTCGCCCGAGCCATTCGCCATGGGGTGCACCAGTTCTGTTTGTGAAGAAAAAGGACGGGCCATTCCGAATGTGCATCGACTACCGCGAATTGAATAAGCTTACAATCAAGAATCGATATCCACTGCCGCGCATTGATGATCTATTCGATCAACTTCAAAGCTCGGCATGGTTTTCAAAGATCGATCTTAGGTCTGGGTATCATCAGCTTCGCGTACATGAAGATGATATTCCCAAGACTGCTTTCAGAACAAGATATGGTCATTATGAGTTTTTGGTGATGCCTTTCGGCCTTACCAATGCACCTGCGCTTTTCATGGACCTCATGAACCATGTTTGCAGGCCATACTTGGATAAAGTCGTGATTGCATTTATTGATGATATTTTGATCTACTCAAAGACCAAGGAAGAACACGAGAAACACCTTAAGTTGGTCTTGGAAATCCTAAGGGAAGAGCGACTGTATGCCAAATTCTCTAAATGTGAATTCTGGCTTAAGGAAGTTCAATTCTTGGGACACATAGTTAACGAATATGGTGTTCACGTAGATCCTGCAAAGATTGATGCGGTGAAGAATTGGAGTACACCGAAGACACCGACGGAGATTCGATCGTTTCTCGGACTCGCCGGTTACTATCGGCGGTTCATCTCGAATTTCTCCAGGATTGCTGTCCCGCTTACTTCTTTGACACAGAAGAATAAGCCATATGAGTGGGGACCAAAGCAGGAAGAGGCATTCCAGACCTTGAAGCAGAAACTCTGTGATGCTCTTGTCTTGACACTGCCTGATGGAAATGATGATTTTGTAGTCTATTGTGATGCATCCAACCTAGGTCTCAGTTGTGTTCTCATGCAGCGGGGAAAGGTTGTGGCCTATGCATCAAGACAGCTGAAAATTCACGAGAAGAACTACACTACACACGACTTGGAACTTGGCGCAGTCGTGTTTGCCTTGAAGATATGGAGACATTATCTTTATGGCACTAAGTGTGTAGTGTTTACTGATCATAAAAGTTTGCAACATATTCTCAATCAAAAGGAGCTTAATATGAGACAACGGAGATGGGTTGAACTGTTGAACGATTATGACTGTGAAATTCGCTACCACCCTGGTAAAGCGAATGTAGTAGCAGATGCGCTTAGTCGCAAGAGTCAAGTTCAGATCCATAGTGTCCGAGTGCACTCTAGTCTCCGTAATGATGTTCTCATGGCCCAACAACACTCATTAGCTCAAGATGACTTGAAAAATGAGATGTCTTGCGGGGCTGAAATTTTATTGGAAACTAAAGATGATGGATTAATGTATTATTTGAATCGGTTGTGGATAACGAACAGGGGTGATCTTAGGATGGTGATTATGGATGAAGCTCATAAGTCTCGTTACTCAATCCATCCAGGTTCTGACAAAATGTATCAAGACCTTAGGGGCTTGTACTGGTGGCCTGGAATGAAGAAGGACATTGCTGAATATGTGTCTAAGTGCCTTAACTGTGCAAAAGTCAAGGCAGAACATCAGCGACCTTCGGGATTGTTATTACAACCAGAAATACCCATGTGGAAGTGGGAGAATATCTCCATGGATTTCATTACTAAACTCCCACGAACCGCAAACGGTAAAGATAGTATCTGGGTGATAGTTGACAGATTGACCAAGTCGGCTCATTTCTTACCGATACGCGAAACGTACCCTGTACGGAAGTTAGCTCGTATCTACATTGATGAGATCGTAAGCCGACATGGAATTCCTTAAGCATAATATCGGATCGTGATGCTCGCTTCACGGCACGATTTTGGGAATCACTTCATGAAGCCTTTGGAACAAGATTGGATCTTAGCACTGCTTATCATCCTCAAACGGATGGTCAGACAGAGCGAATGATTCAGACATTGGAAGACATGTTGAGAGCTTGTGTCATCGATTCCGGTGGCAATTGGGATAGCCATTTACCATTGGTTGAATTCTCGTATAACAACAGTTATCACGCGAGCATTGGTATGGCACCGTTTGAAGCTCTTTATGGCAGGAAATGTCGGTCACCTATTTGTTGGACCGAAGTCGGCGATTCGCAGATTACTGGTCCCGAGATTATTCAGGAAACGACTGACAAGATCCGCCAAATCCGCGACAATCTGTTAGCTGCTCACAGTCGACAGAAGAGCTACGCGGATAAACGAAGGAAACCTTTAGAGTTTGAAGTTGGGGATATGGTATTACTTAAGGTGTCGCCTTGGAAAGGCGTTGTCCGATTCGGGAAGAAGGGTAAACTTGCTCCATGTTATGTAGGCCGTTTTAAGATCCTTGAACGGATCGGGAAGGTTGCTTACAAGTTGGAACTTCCAACTAAACTTAGTAACGTGCACCCAACGTTTCACGTGTCCAATCTAAGAAAGTGCTTAGCTGATCAGGATCTTCAGGTACCACTCGATGACATTCGCGTCGATGATACCATGCATTTGTTGAAAAACCAGTGGAGATAATGGATCGTGAGGTTAAAAAGCTCAAACGCAGTAGAATTCCAATTGTCAAAATACGTTGGGAATCGAAGCGGGGTCCAGAATTCACCTGGGAGCGGGAAGATCAGATGAAGCTTAAGTATCCACATTTATTTACTACGGTCACTCCAGGTTGAATTTTGGGACGAAATTCCCTTAACTAGGGGAGACTGTAACATCACTGTACTTCCGGTCGTCCGTACATCCGTACATCCGTACGATTGTACTGTTACGATCTGAGATTTATTATTATTAATGATAATGGATTATTTGCTGATATTATTAATGATTATCACTGTTACCGGTATACATGTTTAGAACATATTACACACGTAAACCATGGGAAGTTTAGTTGTAACTCAACTAAACAGAACCAGAAAGTTTATCGCAGTTATATTGTTAATGATTATGGATTTGGTTTGGAAATGGAAAGGGGATTTAAATTGTTTGTTGTTTGGTTACTAAACATAGTCAAGGACACATGGACATGGTTTATCGAAATAGCGGGGGGACGGTGGCTAGGGCAGTTGCGACTGACCCTTACATATGCCCGATACATATGCATATTTCGGTCTATCATGGATGTGTCAGTGACTAGGGTTTAGTGGGTTTTGGTTTGGGAATGATAATATTAACGTTAATAAATAATGGGAATTAATTACGCGAAGTGAGGTTACGAACATTACTTAAACGCGTATATTAATTCAGAAATATTAACTTAATAAATGTATTCGCGTGGGTGACGATTCACACGAATATTGTTATTAAGAATGATATTCTGAAACGATATTCATAAATAGTAAATCGAATCGAAATACGATACGAGCGTTGAATTCGCAAAGGTGACGATCTTTACGAATATGTACGCGAGTAACGTGTTTCGACGAGATAACTAAATAATATCAAACGATATTAAATTAATAAATAAAAACCCATAAGATTTATTAGGAATTACAACTTAAATTATATTCGAAGAATCGGATAATTTAAATAATTAAATTAACGAAAACGTGACGGAATTTATTTTACGAAATAGTTCATTAGAAAACATATTCTTTAAAATTATTTTTATAAAGAGGAAATTTAATTATTTAAACAAGTTATATTTTTAAATATGTTTTACGTTTTAAAAACCGAGCATCTCATAATATATCGCGATAAAAACGAGACTAGATGCGGTGTAATGATACGCGTTATAAGGAAGAAGGGCACCTCCTTCTTCCTCATTTCTACAACACCCATTCTCTCTCTAAAAACACACACCACCATTCTCTCTACCTTCTCTCTAATTTATCTAGCTCGATTCAAGACGGAATTGTGAGATCTTGGTGGCTAGACGACCGCACGATCGAGGGGAACAAAAGGATACGAAGAAACACGAAGCTTGGTCGACGATTTCAGGTAGATCTGGAGTTTTGTTTTCGGTTTCTCACTCTAAACGCCTAATAAGTTATCTTCATGTTTTAAACAAGTTCTACACCTTAAAACTTTAAAAGACATGAGTGTGGGTTTATGTGAGCTATAGATAAACTTGCAGCAGTGGCAGCTCGATGAGGATGATGATAGGCAGTCATGTTTGCGCAGGGTTCGTGGGCTGCCATGGCCGAACCTGTGCTTATCTGGGCCGAACACTCCCCTCTGGCCGATCATGAGTAGCGAACCCTTTTCCCACAGCCGAACCCTGGTCCTCGAACGAACCTTTGGGGTGATAACTTGGCCGAACCTTTCAGTCACCACCATGGCAGCGAACCATCTCCCAGAACCGAACCTCCTAGCTTCACGAACCTTCTTGGATGAGCGAACCATGATAGTCAGCCGAACCTTAGCTGCTAACAGCCGAGTCATACACGAACCTATGAGCTGGTTCCACATCTCTACGAACCCTCCTCTTTTCTAGCCGAACCTTTGGTTTAAAATTCATATTGGGCCGAACCCATTGACCGCAAACCGTGTACAATGGGAGCCGAACTTTAGGCCATGAACCAAATAGGTTCGCTGGTTTTGGGTGAGTCCGAACCTAGGTTGAGCTAGATTAACGACAACGAACCGTAAACCGAATTACGTGGGTTCATTGAAATAGTGATGTAAGGGTAATAAAGGATTCCAGGGCTCGATCACACATGCATGCATGCAAAGATAATCAAGTTGTCATTTTTTTTTATAAATATAAAATTTGAATTATGAACGTATACATGATGATCATTTTATAATGTTAAACTAAGCATGTGTTCTTAAAATTGAATAAAGACTTAATTAACTTAATTGTTCATAATGACAACTCAACTAATCATGCATGAAATCATGAGTATTGATATATGTTGAAATAGGGATTAACACCTTTGAAGGTACGTATCTATGGGAACACATACAAAATATCACAACTAGTTATCGTAATGGAATTATTGAAACTATCAAGTCTAAATTTTATTTTAAAGGTGAACATTATAAAATATTGTGTAAATTGTTTTAGCTTAGATTAAATAATCTAAGTCAACAAAATACTCAAGGATTTAGAGGAAACACTTATGTTGTTTAATGAAGTTTAGACATGTATACTTATAAAAACAATCACCTGTTAACTTCAGATCGTTGAGTTGATTGAGTTACATACGCGAGCGCGCATAACACGAGAACATTTATACTAAGGACTTCAGGTGAGTTCTCATAACCTCCTTTTCTTTAAACTGTTTTGTTTTAAAACTCGAAGGTGAAGCATGTATACCGGTTTAAATATTATTTTGATAACACAAGGATAATACCTATTCATCATTATGATATTTATATTATGGATTATTACTAATTATTATACATCCGTGTAAACATTGTTATTGACTCCGGTCAATAACAAAGATTACATGTATTGTCACATACTCCGTGAATCATTACTTTTAACTTCGGTTATTTGTTTTGACTTCATGTATTGTCACGTGGACGGTTTCCACATCCGTGAATCACTACTTTTAACTTCGGTTATTTGTTTTGACTTCATGTATTGTCACGTGGATGGTTTCCACATCCGTGAATCATCGCCTTTAACTCCGGTTAATTGCTTTGACTTCATGTACAGCCACGTGGTTAGCTACCACTCCATGGATCTTGTTTTTTAACTTATGTTAATTACATAATGTCCATGTATAGTCACAGATATTATTTGAGAATGTTGATATTGAGATTGATTGATTGGTTATGTGGGTTGATTATCTCTTTCTGACTATGATTATCTGTGATTGATTATGACTGATTGGTTATGTGATTATGTGTTTGTGTATGTGCTTGGTTGTTAAGTTTGGGGATTGGTTGGATTATCTCATACAGGTATTATTGTGGATTTTCTCAGGAAATCATAAGCCTTTATACTCATTTTATCTAAACCTTTTATAAAACCATTTTTAAACTTAAACTCTTAAATCCATTTTTATAAAAAACCTATTAAGTATAAAAATTTATGATTACTCACCAACTACTTTGTAGTTGACACTTGATTTCTTACATGTTTCAGGTGATGGAGACAAGTAGGATGAAGAGGGTGATCTCTTCTATTTTGGACATCATCATATAGGGTCTTGGACTTAGCTAAATGACTAAATATCTGGCAACTAGAATTTAGTTAGATAGCTAAATCTCTTTTGTATTTGTTGTAACTATTTCATGATGAACATGATTTTTGTGTAATTATTTTGGTTGATTGATTGATATATGATGATTGGATTTAGATGCCCACGAGCTTCTGAACAATCTACACATCCCTCGTGGCATCCCGACGTTTCCGCCATCGGTCGGGGTGTTACAATTTGGAATTGCCCACTTGCGTTTTTGCTGTGGAATTTCTTCTAAATCATCAAATGTTTTTTCAGTTTTCTCTTCAGAAGGGTTTTCAAGACGGACTTGTTCAACGTTTAGAATTGGAGTTGAAAAAGAAGCATTTTCTGATGTTTCTTATGGTTGGCATCTCCATTTTTGGAAAATCCACTTTGATGCTTTGGGTGCTGGTTGCGAATGATATTCTTCATCATCAACTACTTCTTTACCATGATTGTTATGAGAGGGAAATACAGAGAGATAGAGATGGAGATATAGAGAGAAGAGATAGTGGTGCTTAGAATGACTTGACAAATTCAAGTATTTATAGACTTAAATGGTGTGTAGAAGTCATGTTATGTTTATTGTTTACTATTTTAATTTATTTTATTTAAATCCTTAAATGTTTAAAAGACCATAAAATAAATATACAAAATTAAAACACCATAAAAAAATTAACATTTATATATAAAATATTATGTTCAAACCATTATATATAGAGAACACACATAATTAAAGTGCTACATATCTCTTTCATCTCTGTATCAACATACTCTTAGAACACAAATGAGTGATTCTCCAGAATATGTTGCATTCATCATTCGAACTGTCCAAGAAACATATCCCGAGACACAAGTGATTCCTGACACCCCTTCTGAAAACCAAACACAATCGAATGGTAGGTCGCTTCGAATGAGATCGGTAGCACGGCAAAATTGTCAAATGAAGAAAGCTTCACGTTCGATAACATTCAAAGAAGATGAACCCGAGAAACTTCCGATTTTGAACTCACCCAACCCGCACGCTGATGCATCTAAAATCCCTCCAACAATGGCACGTCAACGCTAGTTTTAATAACGTATAAACTTTTAATCTTGTTATTTATGTTGTTAGATAAGTAAGTTGTTAGATGTTTATCTTGTTATTTAAATTGTTAAATGTTTATTTTATTTTTTAAATTGTTAAGTATTTATATTAATATTTAAATTGTTATGAATATCTAACAAATAAAATAACACACATATAAGAATTCATACATAAAATTTAACAAATACACATACAAAATAAAATAAAATGTTCAACATTAATTATATCTAGTCGGTGCCACAACCAGGTCGTCTTATCTGACGGCGACCTCTACGATTTACTAAATTTTCATTATCATCGTTAGCCTCGTTGGTGTAGTCCATACTACTATTTAAGTCGAACATATCTAATTCTAAAGATAATGAGTGCTCCCTTTGGGGTCTCATATTTTGCAAATGATGGAAAGCCGATGTTGGGGGTGTATCTAACTGGCGGTAAAAGGGATTCACCGAAGATGGACTTAAGAAATCTTGTTGAATATCTTGGCTATAATCAAGCGATTGGAACATATTGTAGTTTTCCAACGGATTATAACCGGATGGACCCGCGTCCTCATAATTTTGGGTACCAAATTGTGATAAATGTTGTGACGAAGTACCTATTTTGTAACATCCAAAATTTTCTAATACAAGTTTCTTGAACTTACAATTGGGTAACGAATAATAAAGCTTGTGGGAAAATATACGAAAAATAACCAAGGTGGGGTGTGGAGAACGTGTACTCGAATTGAGGAGGATTTCGAGTACACCACATCTCGAGTACACCATATTTCGTGTACATGAGGGTTCGAATACAGGGACCCTACCTATAAATAGTGGGGTCTTGGGAAACGTGCTAACCCTTGGCTGAAGCAAATCTTCTCTCGAGTACACGAAGTTGGAACCAAGAAACTTCAAGGATCGAGCTTTGATCGATCAAACGGAAGAGGATACACACGAGAAGCTGCAGGAGGGATCATCTACCTTTAAGTAAGTGTTCTAGACTGAAAAGTTTGGATTTTTATACAAAAGTTAGGATGGTTAAACAAAGAGTGAGGAAATGATGCTAGCACTACATGATGCCATGATGTATGATAATATGCTATGATGCTTGCATGCTATGTATGTGATGATAGAATGTTATGATGAATTCCTATACATGTTATAGGATATGTATGTATGATGTACTAGTACCAGTACTAGTAAGTATGGACGATGACCTGAACATATCAGGATATGAACAGCCAATCGGGCTATAAACACAGAGTCGACCGGACTATAAACATGAGAGTCGATCGGACTATAAACATGGTGAGAGCCGATCGGGCTATAAACACGGAGCCGATCGGGCTATAAACATGAGAGTCGATCGGACTATAAACATGGTAAGAGCCGATCGGGCTATAAACATGAAGCCGATCGGGCTATAAACATGGTAAGAGCCGATCGGGCTATAAACATGGTAAGAGTCGATCGGGCTATAAACATGGTAAGAGTCGATCGAACTATAAACATGGAACCTTGTGCCGGCATCAGCCCACTGTTCATGTTGATGACAGTGGTTCGATGATGACGATGGTTATATGGCTACGATGATGACATGGTTATGTGTTATGGTTTATGTGTATGATATGACGCTTTCATGTTAAAATGTTTAACTCACTAAACGATTATGATGTTTTATGAAAAACTAGAAATCACCAGCGTAAGCTGACTTGATTTAGCAGGTATGTCAGGTTAAAGATATGATAAGAGAAAGCATGGAGCTCGGGCATCAATCCAGACGATCCGTTGGCTTTGGCAATTCGATATGATTTTGACACAGACCCTTTATTGAATTCTGTTTATCAAACTATGTTTACATTTCCGCTGCATGATTATGAAAGTTTTTAGTTTAAGAGCTATGTGTTATGATGAAAACCAACCTCTGCGAGGTGCCCGGTTTCGGGGCCTCACAAGTTGGTATCAGAGCCATAGTTTGAGAGATCTTAGCATCCCAAATGCCAAGACTTAAATTTAGAATGGGATTAAGTGATGCGGATTGCCAACCACGGATGAACGGATGTCACGAGCTGAATGTTTATGTATGAGTTAAGGGTTAGATGTAAGGTTATGTATGTAGTTAGTGTCATGCACATTGAAGAGATGGGATGGGAAACGTTTAGAGCCTATGAGTTGGGTAAATGGTTAATAACACTTGATCAACGTCATTAACGATTTACAAAGCTTATTCCGTGCTAAACTGATCATATACTAACTCATCAATTGTTGCATCCTGTAGATAGTTAGATGGCTGGACAAAAGGGTAGACCACGTAAGCAACCACAGAAACCCGAATAACCACGTGTCGAGGATGAAGAACCCGTCAATGAGGGCGACCACGAGCACAACGAGCAACCTGAGAATGAAGGCGAGTTCACTCTAGAGCCTATTGTGGTAAAGGCTATTTCAGACGAGGTCTGCAAAATCATGGATGAAAAGCTACCATCCTTGATTGCTAAGGCACTGAAGGATACTCTGAAGGATAAGTCCGAGGGAACCAAGGAAAGCTCTAAGGAAGATGAGGATGTTGTGATCGTCGAGACAAAGAGTAGTGATTCTATGTCTGGGAAACTGAAGGGTTGTGATTACAAGTCCTTCAAGGGATGTAACCCACCGATCTTCGATGGGAAGAAGGATGATGTGGCCACCTGCCACTGGATTTCTACGATGGAGGCTGTTATTTCCATCAGTGAGTGCCGAATTGATCAAGCTGTCAAGTTTGCAGCTCACTCTTTTGTCGAGGAGGCACTTCACTGGTGGAACACCATTAAGCAGTCCAAGGCTGCAGCTGATGTGGAGAAGATGACTTGGGACGATCTAAAGGAACTGGTCACTAAGCAGTTCTGTCCCAAGAATGAGCTGGATAAGGTTGAAAGGGAGTTTCTGGTTTTGAAAGCTGGAAGTTTGAACCATCGCCAGTACACGCCGAGGTTTAATGAGATGGCTAGACTGGTTCCTCACTTGGTTTCTACCGAGGAACGCAGGGTGAAGTTGTACATGGAGGGTTTGCCTCCCAAGGTTCGGATTCATGTGAAGGCAAATGCTCCCAAGACTTATGATTCCACTGTGGAGCTCAGCGGCATAGTTTGGGATGATGTTATGTCAGCCGAACCAGCCAAAGAAGAAACAAAGGTGAAAGAGTCCTCCGGGACTAAGAGGGGTCGAACAGACCAACGAAAGTTTTCAGGCAAGAAGGTGAAACGGGAAGATACTGGGCTATGCAGCAAGTGTGGTAAGGGCCATTCTGGGCCGTGCCGTGTGGGCACAAACTTATGTTTCAGATGTGGAAAGGTGGAGCACTTTTCAGCCAACTGTCCCGGTACGATTCAATGCTATAACTGTAATGGGGTTGGACATCTGTCCAAAGATTGCAGGCAACCACGGGCCGATGCTTCGGGCTCGGGTAAGAAAGCGGAGAAAGGAAAGGAGAAGCAGAAGGCTAAAGCACGAGCCTTTACGATGACAAAGGATGATGCTGTCATGGACCCTGACGTGGTCACAGGTACCTTTTCTATCAACAATATTCCTGCTTCTGTATTGTTTGATTCTGGTGCCAGTATGAGTTTTGTATCTTCTACTTTCTGTGATGGGTTATCTGGGAAGGTTAAGAAGATAGATCGGGTATTTGATGTAGAGACAGCTATTGGTAAGATGACCAGGGTGACTAAGGCTATTGATGATTGTTATGTTGAGATAGAAGGTCATAGGTTCCCTGTCCGATTGTTTCTTATTACCTTAGGAGGATTCGATGTGGTTTTGGGTATGGACTGGTTAGCAAAATATGAGGCTAACATTGTATGTCGACAGAAGATGATATGTTTACGTGCGATGGATGGGAGCTCCGTGACGGTTTATGGTGATAAAGCGATGTATGCGCCTCAGATCATTTCGATGATCAAGGCTCATGTTATGATGAGGCGAGGGTGTGTAGCCTACTTGGCCTACGTGATTGAGGAACGTATGGATATGAGGACGATTGATGATGTTCCCGTGGTGTGTAACTTCCCCGATGTATTCCCTGAGGAATTGCCTGGATTACCACCCGAACGGGAAATTGAGTTCCAGATCGACTTAGTGCCGGGGGCACAACCCGTTGCCAGATCACCGTACCGTTTAGCTCCAAACGAGATAAAGGAAATGATGACCCAGCTACAAGAACTCCTTGATAAAGGTTTTATACGACCGAGTGTCTGTCCGTGGGGAGCACCGGTGCTGTTCGTTAAGAAGAAAGATGGAAGTATGCGTATGTGTATCGATTACAGGGAACTGAATAAGTTAATCGTAAAGAACAGGTATCCTCTACCTAGAATTGATGACTTGTTCGATCAATTGCAAGGTGCAAGCTGGTTCTCAAAGATAGATCTCCGATCCGGTTACCATCAGTTGAAAGTTCGAGAGCAGGATATTCCAAAGACTGCTTTCCGTACGCGTTATGGGCATTACGAGTTTCTCGTTATGTCGTTTGGATTGACGAATGCTCCTGCAGCATTTATGGATTTGATGAACAGGGTATATCGACCGATGCTGGACCGATCGGTGATAGTATTTATCGATGACATTTTGATTTATTCAAAGAACGAGGGAGACCATGCTTGCCACGTACGTGAGGTATTGGAGATCTTGAGGAAAGAGAAACTTTATGCTAAATTCTCCAAATGCGCTTTCTGGTTACGAGAGGTACAGTTTCTGGGTCACGTGGTGAACCCAGAAGGCATTATGGTAGATCCAGCTAAAGTTGAAACGATTATGAAATGGAGCCCACCGAAGTCACCTACGGAAGTACGCAGTTTTCTTGGTTTGGCCGGTTACTATCGGAGATTTATTCAAGACTTCTCCATGCTAGCGACGCCATTGACAAAGCTCACGAGGAAAGATGTAAAGTACGAATGGGGCCCTAACCAAGAACAAGCGTTTTCAGTGCTAAAGAGAAACTTACCCAAGCTCCTGTTCTAGCACTGCCAGATGGAAATGATGATCTTGTGGTGTATGCCGATGCGTCACGACAAGGGTTGGGATGCGTACTGATGCAAAGGGAAGGGTGATAGCTTATGCTTCACGCCAGCTAGAGATTCATGAGGCTAACTACCCGACCCGCGATCTTGAACTCGCTGCAGTGGTGTTTGCATTAAAAATATGGAGGCACTACTTGTATGGAGTAAGGAGTACCATCTATACCAACCACAAGAGCTTAAAGTACTTCTTCGAGCAAAAGGATTTGAACATGAGGCAAAGACGATGGCTTGAGCTGCTAAAGGATTATGATTGTGATATTCTATATCACCCGGGAAAGGCCAATGTAGTGGCAGATGCCTTGAGTCGCAAGACTGATCATCCTGCCATACGAGTAAAATCGTATAGTTTGGTGATAACGCCAGACTTTCTGAATGAGCTCAAGCAGGCGCAACAGGAAGGATTGAAAGAAGAGAATGTAGGTTTTGAACGTGTCTTCGGCCAAGTCAAGAACTTGGAATACAATGACCACGGGATAAAGATACGATTCGGTCGAATGTGGGTACCCAGAAATGGGGACATTCGGTCGAGGATTTTAGATGAAGCCCACAAATCACGTTATTCTGTGCATCCTGGTGCGACAAAGATGTATCAAGACCTTCGGAAAGATTATTGGTTGCCGGGCATGAAGTTTAATGTGATGCAGTATGTGAATAGGTGCCTTACTTGTGCGCAAGTGAAGGCTGAACATCAGAAGCCCTACGGATATGTGCAACCTCTAGAGGTACCGGAATGGAAATGGGAACACATCACCATGGATTTCATCACCAAGCTACCAAAGACAGCTAAGCGACATGATACCATATGGGTGATTGTGGACCGATTGACGAAGAGTGCACACTTCCTCCCTATCAGGGAAACGTATACATCCGAAAGGTTGTCTGAGTTGTTCATGAAAGAGATTGTGACTAGACACGGAGTTCCTGTCTCTATTGTGTCAGATCGGGATACGAGGTTTACTTCCAGATTCTGGAAGCAGTTTCATGATGCCATGGGAACGAGGTTAAATATCAGTATCGCCTATCACCCTCAGACTGATGGACAGTCAGAAAGGACTATCCAAACGTTGGAGGATATGCTTAGGGCATGCATTATCGATTTTGGAGGGAGCTGGGATGACCACTTGCCATTGGTGGAGTTTTCTTATAACAACAGCTACCACTCCAGCATCGGAATGCCCCCATATGAGGCGTTGTACGGAAGACGATGTAGAACCCCGGTGTGCTGGGGTGAAGTTGGACAGAAAGAAATGGGAAACAAGGCTGCAGTGATTGATATGGCAGAAAAGTTACGGGTGATAAAAGCACTATGAAAGCTGCGCAAGATCGCCAAAAGTCTTACGCGGACAAGCGTCGAAGACCGGTTGAGTTTGATGTTGGCGATCGAGTGCTGTTGAAAGTATCACCATGGAAGGGTATCATTCGATTCAGAAAGCGAGGCAAGTTGAGTCCGAGGTACATCGGACCGTTTCCGATAAAAGCAAGGGTAGGGAAAGTCGCGTATCGACTAGACCTACCAGAGGAGCTGAACGGGATTCATCCTACCTTCCACGTGTCACATCTTAGGAAGTGCTTGGCAGACGAACAGGCGCATGTTCCTTCGGATGACATTGAGGTAGATAATCGACTAAACTACATTGAAGAACCAGTTGCCATTGTGGATACGAAGGAAAAGCAGCTACGGAATAAAACGGTTCGTCAAGTAAGAGTTCAGTGGAAGCATCAGAGGGGTTCAGACACGACGTGGGAATTGGAAGACGAAATGAGGAAGTTGTATCCTCATTTGTTAGATGCGTAACGAGGCAGGTTTCGGGACGAAACCTATTGTAAGGAGGGGAGACTTGTAACATCCCAAAATTTTCTAATACAAGTTACTTGAACTTAAAATTGGGTAACGAATAATAAAGCTTGTGGGAAAATATACGAAAAATAACCAAGGTGGGGTGTGGAGAACGTGTACTCGAATTGAGGAGGATTTCGAGTACACCACATCTCGAGTACACCATATTTCGTGTACATGAGGGTTCGAATACAGGGACCCTACCTATAAATAGTGGGGTCTTGGGAAACGTGCTAACCCTTGGCTGAAGCAAATCTTCTCTTGAGTACACGAAGTTGGAACCAAGAAACTTCAAGGATCGAGCTTTGATCGATCAAACGGAAGAGGATACACACGAGAAGCTGCAGGAGGGATCATCTACCTTTAAGTAAGTGTTCTAGACTGAAAAGTTTGGATTTTTATACAAAAGTTAGGATGGTTAAACAAAGAGTGAACTTATTTGTAAAGCTCACACCTTTATGCATAAAGTTCATAACTTTGAGGTTCCAATACGTTGGTAACAACCAAAGGAACCTAGAACTAGCTCCCCAAAGTCTTAGATGAATTTCTGAGATGTTTAAGGACGAAATGATGAGTACACGAAATCATGTATAGAGGGTACTCGAAATCATACATGTTATTTCGAGTACAAGGATTTCGAGTACATGGTGATTTCGAGTACACCATTGGGTTCGAGTACACATGGATGTTCGTGTACACCTGGGGGTTCATGTACCTTGGGTATTTCGTGTACTAGTATTTCAAATACTCATGGATTTCGTGTACATGAGGACTTAATGAATTTCAAGGGTTTCGAACACTTAGCTAAGTGTCGAGGACTTGGATTCAGTAAGGGGGACTAGTAGGCTATGAGGACTTGAATAAATTCTAAGTCTAAGAACGGGATGTAATGAGATGATGTAACTGATGAAGGTTCCTAAGCCCTAGCTAAGGAGTTCTACTAAGGAAAACAAGGGTCTACTATCAGGTGAGTTCTAGACGCCCTATTTACACTTATTGTTTTGGGCTGGCATACATGCTTATTGTTATGTTATGTGATTATGTTATGATGATTTATGAATGATGTTATGCCATGATGATGTATGTATGAATATGTATTACTCACGATGGAATGTGTCTGGGAATATGCTAAGGTATGATACGTGCATGGTAAGTGAATTATAATGACATAAGATGTTAATGAGAGCATGCATTATGATGTTAACTAAGACAATAGTTAATAGATTCTTTGGCGAGGTCCTAGAATACTAGGATGCACGAATGTTGAATGATGATTATATGCTAGCATGATATGAAAATATGATGCCATGATGTATGAATGAGGAAATGATGCTAGCACTACATGATGCCATGATGTATGATAATATGCTATGATGCTTGCATGCTATGTATGTGATGATAGAATGTTATGATGAATTCCTATACATGTTATAGGATATGTATGTATGATGTACTAGTACCAGTACTAGTAAGTATGGACGATGACCTGAACATATCAGGATATGAACAGCCAATCGGGCTATAAACACAGAGTCGACCGGACTATAAACATGAGAGTCGATCGGACTATAAACATGGTGAGAGCAGATCGGGCTATAAACACGGAGCCGATCGAGCTATAAACATGAGAGTCGATCGGACTATAAACATGGTAAGAGCCGATCGGGCTATAAACATGGTAAGAGCCGATCGGGCTATAAACATGGTAAGAGCCGATCGGGCTATAAACATGGTAAGAGTCGATCGGGCTATAAACATGGTATGAGTCGATCGAACTATAAACATGGAGCCTTGTGCCGGCATCAGCCCACTGTTCATGTTGATGACAGTGGTTCGATGATGACGATGGTTATATGGCTACGATGATGACATGGTTATGTGTTATGGTTTATGTGTATGATATGACGCTTTCCTGTTAAAATGTTTAACTCACTAAACGATTATGATGTTTTATGAAAAACTAGAACTCATCAGCGTAAGCTGACTTGATTTAGCATGTATGTCAGGTTAAAGCTATGATAAGAGAAAGCATGAAGCTCGGGCATCAATCCAGACGATCCGTTGGCTTTGGCAATTCGATATGATTTTGACACAGACCCTTTATTGAATTCTGTTTATCAAACTATGTTTACATTTCCGCTGCATGATTATGAAAGTTTTTAGTTTAAGAGCTATGTGTTATGATGAAAACCAACCTCTGCGAGGTGCCCGGTTTCGGGGCCTCACATATTTCACCAAAATTTAAAGATGGACTATTGGGTCGATAACTATTTTAGTGGTCCATTGAACTGATGTGAGGCGAGTTAATCTCTTGCTCAGCCTGAGCCTCAGCATGTTGAGCCTGAGGTTGTCGTCGATTCCTTCATCTCTCTGGTCTTCTAATACTTTGTGGCACCAAAGGAACTTGATAACCAACAGGATCTTGTGACATATGGGTTGGGTAATAACCCATGTGGTGTTGGACTTGTCCATATCCCATGGCTTGGCTCACCATATCCCTTATGAAGTTTTCCCTTGATCTTTGATAAATTTGACTCATAATGTCCCACTATCATCATTACTTATAATTTAGAAAACTTATGAAAGATATTCAAACTATTAATAAAAACACAAACATTTCATACCGTCATTTGCAAAGTCCCTCCATCATTAGGAAACCCATGTTGGTTTTGGTGGTGATGCCTCGGGTCAATTTTATAGATAATAGTACGAGGCAAATACCACTGCATGTATTCCGGGCTGGCAACACACGACTCAGTTAATTCTTCTGTGACAATGTTGTTATGTCGCCCATCCCATGACAAAACGTATTGGTTATGCTTTTGTAACCAATTAACATTTCGTCCACCAGAACGACTTATTCCATGGAGCCTTCTATGTTCTTGCTCATCAATAAGTGTGTTCACAGGAACTGGCTGAAACATTCTGAATTGTCTCATAACCCTACTTGGAACACACTATCATAAGGCCTCCAATTGAACTGCATTAAAAATAAATGTTAGTAATGAAATAAAATAAAAATTAATTTAGATGAAATTACCTTGTCTTCTGTTAAAGAGTGTAATTGAGAGCGGTAAGCACTCAAGACATGCGAAGCCGTGCGAACATAAGTTAACGGACTCCGCCATCTTACAAAAATCACATAACTTGTTATCACGTTATCTTAATAATGTATTAAAAAAAGTAATTTGTGAAATAATGCACTTAAAATTAAACACATACCGTGCGCCATATGGCTTTTGAAAATCGATACTATTCACAGTGTCCGGTGCAAATTCGCTAAATCTTTCCCATGCCCACAATTGTAGCAAAAACATAGGACCAATGATATTGGTTTTGGAAATATCACTGACCCTACATAAATGTTTATATAGGCATGCCAATACAGCACTACCCCAACTAAGTTCACCACAATTATTTAAATCTTCCATGTGAGTCAAATAATTGATATGGACCCAGTTGCTAGCTGAATCCGGGGATAACGTTGCACCGATCAAATAGAAAATGATCAATCTAGCCCGCTGAATTAATTGCAGTCTAGATGGATTTTCAGATAAATTTGTTTTTATTATGGATAAAATAAACGGAAGGTTTATTCCGATTGCCTCTAACGGCAGTTCAACGCCCATCAAAATTTTCAAACAGTGATGCAATTTGACTATCATTTAAAGTCAAATCCGTATCTGAAACTACATTTCCTTCAATTGCCCCCAGAATATATTTACAACTTGTAATTTTATTGTGGTTTCGCCAATGGGTAAGTGAAAAGTATGGGTTTCAGGACGCCATCTCTCCACAAGAGCGGTTATTAACGCTCTATCAAGTCTTCTGTTTCCACACAGAATGATACCTCCAATTATGAATTCCATAACATTCTCGGGAATGGGATTTGAATTTAAATGTACCCAGAAAACTTGATCGCCACGTCTAATTCTTAATATTCCTTCGTCTCTTTTTGGGTTTTGAAATAATAATCCCCCCTATGACTACCACTTAACCTTAACAAATCATTATTGAGTGGACCGGACGTAAAATGAGTATTCATTTTAGAAAGATTGAAAGAGATAATTGATGTATGGAATTGATGTGTATGTTCGAAGTTCTTAGAAGGTTTTGAAACACCACATACACCACGGGCGATATATATTCTTGTTCGAAACAGCTCAGTTCCCAAACAATTAATTCCCTCAAAAAAACAAATAGGTGAAATGACAACACCCTGGCAGTCGCCACTGCCAGGGGTGAGTGCTTCCCAAACATTAATTCACACCTACCATGTGGACCCAAGCTCCTCCCTCACATGCTTTGTTTTTTTCAATTCAAAATTTGTGTGAGCATCTTATTTTACCAGCTGCTGACAAAATATAAAGGCGTATAAATATGGGTAGAAAATAGTGGGGGATTGGACTACCCATGGCAGATCTCGCCCCTGCCATGGGCGATGGCTCCAAAAGCTGGTTGGATGGCAGATCTCGCCCATACCAAGGGCAATAGCTCAATAATTTTTTTTTTCATTTGAACACACATGGCTTTTATTATTTTTTTTTCGTGTATACGAAGGTGTTTCCACGTGGGCAATGTCGCCCCTACCATGGGCGAGTTAGGTGACTTGGCAGCCACATCAGCCATTGCCCCTGCTACGGGCGGTTTCTGACATCAAAAAACTCAACCCTCTCTCCTGATTATGGTTAGTGACGAGAAATGAGGAAGCCATCGCCCATACCAGTGGCGATGGACCCATTTGTGAAAAAAATTTTGGCTGGCCCCTAGTTGTGATGATACTAGGGTATACTACCCTACTTCTAAAAAAAATTCCCAGTTTTTTATCTGCTATACACTTTTTGAGATTTGAAATATGGAAAACATCATGAATTCCTCCAAGTTCTTGAGGTAGTTTAAGTTTGTAGGCTACAAGTCCAATTCTATCCAGAATTTCAAAAGGACCAACGTGCCTAGGAGCTAGTTTCCCTTTCTTATCGAAGCATGCCGCACCTTTTAAATTGATACTTTTAAAAGAACTTTGTCACCAATTTAAAATTCTAGAGGTTTTCTTTGTTTGTCAGCATAGTTTTTTTGACGATCTCTGGCTGCTTTAATTCATACACTGATTTTGTGAATTATATCGATTGTTTCTTGAATAATTGCATGACCAGTTATTTGGCGGTCACCAACCTCAGTCCAACACAAAGGTGAATGACACTTGTGATCGTCTAATGCTACGAACAGTGCACATTTAATACTCGTGTTATAGCTATTGTTATAAGAAGATTTGACCAATGGCACCAAAATCTATCACACAAGCCCTTAGCATGCCTTCTAAGGTTTGAATTGTTCTTTCGCTTTGATAATCTGTTTATGGATGATAGGCAATGCTTAAATCCACACGTTTGCCTAAAGAACTTTGTAAAGTTTGCCAAAATCGTGAAGTAAAACGACTATCACGATCCGATATAATAGATAAAGGCACGCCATCCACAATGTAAAAAATGACTTTTTGATTAAATGAACGTACCTAAATTTTTGCAAATGTTACACTATTTGACAATGTAGGAATATGGACACAGATAATTTTAATAAAGACTTATGCATTGTAATTCTTGAATGTTGTATTTGACTTTGAACTTGTAATATAGAGATATTTATTTAGATATTGTAATTGGTATTTTAAATATGAAACATTGAATTATAAATCATGAGCTTATGGACAATACTTGCACAAATCATGCCCCGACATATTTCGCCATCGGTTGGGGTGTGACACCAAGCATACACTTCTTTTATGGTACTTTTTGATAATTCAATATTAATACCAAACACCATGTTAAAAGATAACCGGTTAAAAGATAAACTAAAAGTCCAAAAAATTAGCACCATAAACATCATAAAATATCTTGAAAAACACCATAAAACATGAACACCAAAAAACGTGCAGATGCGTCATAAAATTATGAAAAACACATAAACTATATATTCTGGATATTTAAAATAGAAGAATAGAAAGAAGATTTTTAGAACTCCATATTTATCAAAACACTCTTGCTCTTAGAATTGTTTTTTCGTATGTTACAATCGAGTTATATTCCTCATTAGGCTTCAAGAATTATTAAAATAATATACATGTACTCCTATCATTAATATACTAACAACTAGGTTATATACCCGTGTAATACACGGGTTTGCGAATAAAAAATAATGTGATTTTATAATTATTTCTTCATGAATTTACATAATTAAAATAATTTTATTATATCTTTTTAAATTTACATGATTATATTAATACTAATAATATTAATTATACCTTTTTTATATAGAAAAACTTTAAAGATAAAAATTTATAAAAATAATTTTCTTTAAACATATATATATATATATATATATATATAACATTAAACATAGATCACACATGTTAAATATTTAAATTTTTTAAATTATTTGTTTAAAATAACATAATACATATTTTTCAAAAATGTTTTATAAAAAATTAAAGAATTGATTCATAATTTAATAATATTATTTACTAAGTTAAATAAAATCATTAATATTAAATAGGAGAGAGAAAAATAAAAAATCAAATTTAATAAATAATGGCTTAGAAAAATATTTATTATGAGAGAGAGGTGGGAAAAAAATATTTAAGTGGCCTAAAATGTTGACAAGTGGCATGTCAAAACCTTTATTTATTATATAGTATAGATATAGATATAGATATAGATATAGATATACAAAAGTAAAAGAAACGGACCAAAATTGAAGATAAAAATAAAGAAACTGAATTTAAAGATAAAAGAATCTTTATTTTGGATACAAGAAGCATCTATGTGTATGTTTTTCCAATATTTTTTGTGTATTACATCTCCCCCCCCCCACACACCAAAATGTCTTTTTTTTACGACGAAGGTCTAAATCGTGTGAGCCCACTGTTTCCAGACCATGTCACCAAGGTATAGTTACCTGGACCACCACCACAGCCACCCAGGAGGAAACTTCACAGGAAAACTCCTGACCCCTCACAGACCCCTTTTTCGCTGCAGGAGGGTTTCGAACCCGAGACCTCCCATTTTGAAGAATCCGAAGGTACAACCCAAAATGTCTATGTGCTATCAATTGACACTCATGATCCGGAATCACTGTTTATTTCATTTGTTTTTTCAGCATTAAGAAGATGTTCTATTTTTAAATCACCAGTTTTTCTAATAAATAGTAGCAGGAAATTCCAATTTATATGAGAGCATATTTGTATATAGTGCTTTTCAACTAATAATTTGTAATTTTGTCACCGAATATATTCAAGAAGTTGTAGAGTTAACTGATTTTATAGAATAAAACTTTTTTTATTTTATAGTCATTTTATACCAAAAGAATCAATTTTTGTGTTTATAGCAAGATTTTGTAAATACTCTTGAATTGTTATGAAGCTAGTAATTTACCACATGATTTAATCTTACCAAGAGAACTTTGACTTAGCTAGTGGATGCACACTTTGTCAAACTTATAGATAATCTACCATGCTCCAAATAGTTAATCTTGTCTAGTAAATAGTTAATCTTGTCTAGTAAATAAATGTGGATTTTGTAGTATAAATACCCCCTAAGTTAGATGAAAAGATACACATCTTGTATACACTTTCATAAGTTATACAATTCTCTACTTCTTTCTCTTGCTTTCTTTATAAAGTTCTTAAATATTAGCACTACTCTTGTGTTAATTGTTATTAAAATTATAACACGTTATAAGCACGAAGAGTTCTTAAATCATAATTAAGAAAATCATTAAAAGCACAAGTCATCCATCAAAGGTAAACATTTTATTAATAAACCATAATGAACAAAATAATTATCCAAGACTTGCTATTATGGACATTTGATAATCATGGGACTACTAACTATCTACCTTTTATTTATGTATCTAACTTTTATTTTTATGTCAACTAACTTTTACTAATGTTACTAACATTTATTTATGCATACTAACATCTTATTCTTATGCTAACATTTATATGCTACCATTTATTCATGTATACTAACATTTATTCATGTATACTAACATTTATTTTCATGTTAACAATACTAACAACTTTATGTTAACATTGATATTAACCTTTATTAGTATGCTAACATTTTATTATATACGCTAACGTTTGTTTATATTTGGTAACATTTTTTTTTTCTTTACTCATATTCTTTAACATATAATCTACTATTTTTTTTATTTTTATACACTTACAACGATCATATATTCGTAAACGACTATATAGCCGTTGCAAAAAGGGTTATATAACCGTTATCAACGGTGAAATTTTTCCTATAAATAAACAATCTCGTTTAACACATAAAAACATATTATCTTATTCTCTCAAGCTTGTTCAAGATAATTTTTGAAGATGATTCACCCACTTTTGTTATTAGTTACCGTAATGCTAATTTTGTTTCTTTATCCTTTATCTCAACTCTCACATGAAGAATTTAATTTTTTTCTAGTTATGTATCTTTTCGTAGCTTTACCACTTTATTGTATCGCAGTGCTCATTGATATATATGGATTCTAATATTTATTTTTTTAATTGATTTATTCATGTTTAGCAAGAAAAAAAAATGTCAAACATCGCAAAAATTGAATTCCCAGCTCTTAACATTACCGGAGAAAACTATATGCCATGGACGGCACATGTCAAAAGACATCTCAAATCAATGGGTGTTTTAGAAACAATAACAGAAGGAAATGAATGTACCGAACAAGACAAAGCAAAAGCTGACGTCTTCCTTCATAAACACATTGATGAGATGTTGCAATTCGAATATTTTAATTGTGATGATCTATATGTTTTATGGAGAGATTTACAAAGCAGATTTGATCATCAAAGGGAAGTTTTACTCCCAACTACTAGAGATGAATGGAACAATCTTAGGTTCCAAGATTTTAAAAAGGTGAATGAATACACCTCAGCTTTGTTCAGAATTTGCTCAACGCTCCGATTCTGTGGATAAATTGTTACCGAGGAAGATATGTTGGAGAAAACTTTCTCCACCTTCCATGCATCGAATATAAACTTGCAACAACAATATCGGTTGCAAAGGTTCAGAAGATATTCTGACCTGAACTCATTTCTCCTCGTAGCAGAGAAAAATAACGAGCTGTTAATGAAAAACCACCAGGCTCGTCCCACTGGATCACAACCAATTCCAGAAGCAAATGTGATCACTAATGATGACAATAAACGTTTTGGACGAAAAATGGGACGAAGCCGTGGTCGTGGATATTTTGATAAAAGTACTTATAATGGTCGCAACCATTCTTTCAAGAGAAACAATAATTATCGAGGTAATCCTTGTGGACGTGGACGTGGTCGCGGTCGTGGTCGAAATCAAAGAACAAACAATTATCACGCTCAACAAAATAATAATTCCAGCCAATATAACAAGTTCAAAAATGAAGCTGGTACATCCCAAAACAATGACACTTCTTGTTTTAGGTGTGGTAGTACAAACCACTGGTCAAAGGCTTGTCGCACGGCTCCACATCTGTGTGAACTATACCAAGCCTCTATTAAACGTCAAGATAAGGAAGTGAACCATGTGGATAACTTTGATGATATGAATGTTGAGCTGAACGCCGTTGACTTTATCAATGATATGGAAATCTGAAAGAAACGTTCCCAGACCACTATGATTAGATGAAAGAATAATGTATTTCTCATGTTTTAATTATCGATGTATTTCTCATTTTTTAATGTACTATGTAATGTTTTACGTTTTTCGAATAAAGAAACTTTTTGTTAAACTATCGTAATATTTTATACTATAAACTTATTAATTTTTCTTCGTATCAGAAAATTAAAATGCATATCATTGGAGCACAAGGTCAAACAAACGAAGCGGATATATGTATAGCAGATAGTGGAGCCACACACACTATACTCAGATCTAAGAAATATTTTTGTGATTTGAAACAAACAAAAGGAACCATCAATACAATTTCCGGTCCTACAGACCTGATAGAAGGAGTGGGAAAAACACAATTAATCTTACCTAATGGTACGAAGCTCTTAATAGAAAATGCTTTATATTCCCCAAAATCAACAAGAAACTTGTTGAGTTTCAAAAACATATATCATAACGGATATGATACGAAATCAACGACTATTGATAAAGAAAAGTATTTGCATATCATGAGCAAAGATCATATATTGGAAAAACTGCCAATGCTCCATTCAGGCTTACACTATACACATATTAATGTGCCTCAAGCACATATGGCAGTCAAGGAAAATGTCTGTGATTTTGAGACATTCAATTTATGGCATGACAGATTAGGTCATCCAGGATATACAATGATGAAAAGAATAATTGAAAACACTCATGGGCACTCATTGAAACATCAAAAGATCCCACAGTCAGATAAAATTCATATGTGTACATCTTGTTCACTTGGGAAATTAATTACGAGGCCTTCAATGGTGAAAGTAGAAAATGAATCACCTATGTTCCTCGAAAGGATTCAAGGAGATATTGTTGGACCAATTCATCCACCATGTGGACAATTTAGATACTTTATAGTTCTAATAGACGCATCAAGCAAATGGTCTCATATCTCTTTATTATCAACTCGTAATGTTGCTTTTGCCAAGTTTCTTGCACAAATTATTAAATTACGAGCACATTTCCCTGATTATATTATTAAAAGGGTGAGACTTGATAATGCTGGTGAATTCACATCACAAGCTTTTAATGATTATTGCATGTCTGTGGGAATTGTCGTCGAACACCCTGTTGCTCATGTACATACACAAAATGGTTTAGCAGAATCGTTAATCAAACGACTACAATTAATAACTAGACCATTGATGATGAAAACAAAACTCCCTGTATCAGTTTGGGGTCATGCAATATTGCATGCTGGATCTTTAATCCGTGTAAGGCCAAGTGCAAATCATAAATACTCTCCCTTGCAACTTGTTTCGGGACATGAACCAGACATTTCCCACCTTAGAACTTTCGGGTGTGCAGTATATGTCCCTATCGCACCACCCCAACGCACAAAAATGGGTCCTCAAAGAAGGCTGGGAATATATGTCGGGTATGTAACACCTTCAATCATAAGATATCTTGAACCTTTAACAGGTGATGTCTTTACAGCACGTTTTGCTGATTGCAACTTTAACGAGGCAATTTTCCCAGCATTAGGGGGAGAAAATAAGAAATAAGAAACCAATGTATCATGGTGTGTCCCGTCACTGTCCTATCTTGATCCAAGGACAAAACAATGTGAAACGGGAGTACAAAAGATAGTACATATACAAGAAATTGAAAATCAATTGCCTGATGCATTTACTGATACAAATAGAGTCACTAAATCTCACATACAAGCTGCTAATGCTTCAGCTCATATTGAGATTCCAAATAACCAAATGAATATTAATATGGCTCATGAATCTCAGAAACGTTTGAAACGTGGAAGGCCAGTCGGTTCAAAGGATAAAAATCCTCGAAAAAGAAAAGGTTTCGAAAAGGAAGTTGATCATACAAAGAATGTTATTAATGAAACAATAAATACCGAACTTCCTCATGAAGAGGGTGTCGATGATACCAACAAAGAAATTTCAATCAACTATGGTCACACACATATTTTATGGAACCGAGATAAAATGGAAAATATTGATGATATATTTTCTTATTCAATAGCATGTGATATTATGAATGGAGATGATACTCCCAAACCAAAGTCTATTAGTGATTGTCAAAATAGACATGACTGGGATAAATGGAAAGATGCTATGCAAGCTGAGTTAGATTCATTAAACAAACGAAAGGTTTTTGGTCCTATTGTTATTACACCGAAAGCTGTTAAGCCAGTAGGGTACAAATGGGTTTTTGTACGGAAACGAAACGAGAAGAATGAAGTTATTACATATAAAGCTAGACTCGTCGCTCAAGGTTTTTCACAAAGACCGGGGATTGACTATGATGAAACATATTCTCCCGTTATGGATGCAATAACTTTTAGATATTTAATCAGCTTAGCTGTAACAACTGCACATGTTTTTTATATATAAAAAATATTGTTTAATATTATAATTTTAAATATCTAGTTATCATATACACATATATGACACTTACATACTAATAAGTAACGAGTAAAATAATTATTAAAAAGTTTTGAAACACTTATTTGGTCAGTTAATGTTATAGGAGACCACTCAAAATTAATAAAATATATTATAATTAAACTTTCTCCATTTTTAACGAAACTTAGGTCAAAACGTAGAGAAAAATGAGCTGATCCCAGCAGTATTTTTAGAAATTTATAAAACATTATATTTTAAAAGTTATCAAAGAAAAACAAAATTTGAGCTAAATTAATTATAATAATAAAATAATAATAATATTAAAATATTCAAAGTTTACATTCAAATTGAATTTGAAAAGGAACGTACGAATGATTAACTCACACGTAGATAACCTATATCTATAAATTCCTTGGTTATTAAGTTTCAATTCATCTATAAATACTCACAAGATTACTTCTATGTAAAATAAAACACATACATACTGTACACACACCGTTAAGAAGAATATAGAAACTTTGGACGCTAGGAGGTGCTGATCAATATTAAAGGGTCAAGATTAAGGAGTCGGTTCGTATAGGTATATTATCTAATCTTTAGTTAAACTCATAAATTTAAAGTTTTAATATAATATTAACTTATAGGGTTAGGGTTAAGATCCGACCATATGTATATATGAAAAATTTTAGTTTACTTAAAATAATAATAATAATCATCGTAGTAGTAGTAGTACTACTACTACTAATAATAATAATAATAATAATAATAATAATAATAATAATAATAATAATAATAATAATAATAATAATAATCTTAATAAAAATAATAATCGTCGTAATAATAATAATAAATAAGTAATTAAATAAATCTTTCTTGCAGAATAATTTTAAGAATAAAATAAGCAGAAACGCTGCCCAAATTTATATCGACAAGTTTAAGCTGTCACTCTGCCAACCAAAAATTCAGGTGAATACATTTAACTTATTTTTTAAATATAAATTCATTTTTATGAGCATGTATGTTTAAACTTTGACGCATAAAGTGATACTATTAGACCAGCATTTAGGCCATTAGTATACGTGCGATTTGCCAATCGTATCCGCTATGGGTGAAATTCCCATATGTGGCTGGTATCGTGGGCTGGAAGGTTATCCGTAAGACGCACTCCGCAGGCAACCTAACCAGTGACGGGCTGTGGGCTGGAGGGAACAATTGTAAGACGTAGTACGCTGTTGTTCCTAACCAGTGACAGTACAAGCCAGGGTATGCAGTGGTTGTATCGATCAGTGAAATAACCTGCTAAATATGTAGTATTGCCATTATTAATTATGGTTAAAGAACCGAACATGTTGTGCTTACATATCGAGTCTGTTATTTGTATTCACCAACATTATGTTGACGTTTTATTTTAAAAAACTTTTCAGGTGATAATGAAATGTAAAAGAGAGGCAAGATTAGAGATTCTTGGCCTATGATGCCTTGAATAGGATCTTGTAGTAAGACCATGGAGCTATTGGAGCTATGTCTCCAAGTCTTGTATAAACCAGATATTATAAAATGATGTATAATATGTGTTTGTGAAAAGCTGGTTTATTATAATATGAAATGATGATATTCATACTTATACGTATGAAATTTTGTGAAATTCCTGAAAAGTTATTTATGAAAAGTTATTTTATAAAAATTGTGACAGTAAGGTTTTTCATACCCATGCGTATGAATTATTTATAAATCATGAAAAACGGTTTTCACATCCATGCATGTGAATTATTTAATTATGAAATTTATAAAACGCTTCCGCTTAACACATATGGAAAAAAAAAGTAATAAACTCTGACCGAGACTGTATTATCCATGAAACCAATTCGGGTCGCAGCGCCCGGGCCGTCGAGAGCCCGGGGTGTGACATTAGCAGTCTCTAAAAATTTAGAAATGCATCTTATGGATGTCGTTACAGCTTACCTATATGGATCACTTGATAGTGACATCTATATGAAAGTTCCTGAAGGATTCAAAATCCCTGATGCATTAAGTTCAAAACCTAAAGAGATGTATTCAATCAAATTACAAAGATCGTTATATGGTTTGAAACAATCTGGAAGGATGTGGTACAATTGCTTGAGTGAATATTTGATAAGTCAAGGTTATACAAATAATCTCATTTGTCCATGCGTTTTTATCAGGAAAACAACATGAGGATATGTGATCATAGCTGTATACGTTGATGATCTAAATATAATTGGGACACATAAAGAAATCCATGAGGCAATCGTTCTTTTAAGAAAGAATTCGAAATGAAAGACCTTGGAAAAACCAAATATTGTCTTGGTTTACAGATTGAGCATTTGAATAATGGAATACTTGTCCATCAATCGACTTATACTGAAAAGCTCTTGAAACGATTCAATATGGACAAGGCAAATCCATTAAGCACACCAATGGTTGTGAGATCACTCAACGTTGACAATGATCCATTTCGTCCTTGTGAAGATAATGAAGAGGTTCTTGGTCCTGAGATACCATACCTCAGTGCAATTGGAGCTCTTATGTATCTTACAAATTGTACAAGGCCTGAAATTTCTTTTGCAGTTAATTTGCTAGCAAGATTTAGTTCAGCTCCTACAAAAAGACACTGGAATGAGATCAAACATATTTTTCGATACCTTCGAGGTACAATTGATTTAGGCTTATTTTATCCTAACAATTCGAAAGAAGGGTTAGTTGGTTATGCAGATGCAGGTTATTTATCTGATCCTCATAAAGCAAAGTCACAAACTGGATATGTCTTTATAAATGGAGGAACCGCAATTTCATGGCGTTCTCAGAAACAAACACTTGTTGCAACATCCTCGAATCATGCTGAAGTCATTGCACTCCATGAAGCATCAAGAGAATGTGTATGGCTAAGATCTATGTCACAACACATATTGACTTCTTGTGGACTAGAGAAAGACCAAAATCCAACTCCTATGTACGAAGATAATGCAGCTTGTGTCTCGCAGATGAAAGAAGGGTATATCAAAAGTGACAGAACAAAACATATACCACCAAGGTTCTTTTCATATACTAGGGAACCTTATCAAAGACAATCAGGTTGATATGAGATATGTTCAGTCCAGTAACAATTCAGCTGATCTTTTCACCAAAGCACTTCCTACTACAACTTTCAGAAAACACGTTCATAACATTGGCATGCGCCATGTACAGAGAATGTAACAAGTTACAGATTACAACTTGAGGGGGAGCTACTCACATACTGTCCTCTTTTTTCCTTAGCTAAGGTTTTTTCCAACTGGGTTTTCCTTTAGCAAGGTTTTTAATGAGGCAGTACTTCAAGCTCCCAAAATTTATAAAGTGTCATCCAAGGGGGGGTGTTATGAAGCTAGTAATTTACCACATGATTTAATCTTACTAAGAGAACTTTGACTTAGCTAGTGGATGCACACTTTGTCAACAAATGCATGCACACTTTGTCAAACTTATAGATAATCTACCATGCTCCAAATAGTTAATCTTGTCTAGTAAATAGTTAATCTTGTCTAGTAAATAAATGTGGATTTTGTAGTATAAATACCCCCTAAGTTAGATGAAAAGATACACCTCTTGTATACACTTTCATAAGTTATACAATTCTCTACTTCTTCCTCTTGCTTTCTTTATAAAGTTCTTAAATATTAGCACTACTCTTGTGTTAATTGTTATTAAAATTATAACATGAATAATGTTCTTCTGGCGGATGAAAATTCTTTTCATAGTAAATATATATATGTATATTAAAAAGCATTAAAAGGAATAGTGTTTATATTGTTATTATATATTTAGTGGGTCCCATTGTATATATATATATATATATTCAAAATCACTCACACACACACATATATATTATTTAGGTTTATGATCTATGTAGTGACGTTTTAATAATTTAGACTTAAATAAACAAAAGTTTTTTTTAACTTTAAAAAGTAGTAAACAGATATAAGAGTATTAAATTTGAGAGATTTGCTAAAAGATTTAAGTTTTTATTAAATTTGAGAAATTTGAGACAACATTTAGTAACGCTTTAAAATTTAGACTTTGACCATAAGAAGTTTTTTAACTCTAAAAGTAGTAAACATAGATAATGGTATTAATTTGAGAGATTTGCTTATAAATTTGAATTTTATTAAATTTGACATATTTACCTAGAGATTTTGGTTTTTTTTTAATTCAAACAATTGATTAGACGGGTTTTGTGATTAATTTTTATATTATTTTTAAACATATTTGTGAGGTTTTGTATGATTTTATGTTTTTATGAAAACTTTGTATATTATTCGTGATGTGAGATTTGATGTAACTTATGCTTATGCAAATGATATAAAATATCAGTTCTCCTGCATGTACTGTGATAACCCGCCGCAACGCGCGGGTTGAATAAACCTAGTTTACACTAAAACTTGATAAGCTATAATAGTTATAAGATTTAAAATTTATTTTATTTTAAATATAATTTTATAATTATTGAATATTATTATTATTTGTTTTATAATTTTTAGATCTTTCATATTTCTCATTTCAACAATCACTGATAAATCTAACATATAAATTTTTATAAAAATTATTATTTATAATATGTTATACGTATTCAACCCATGTAATAATACATGGGTTCCAAATGTTAGCGTGTTTGTAGATGAAAAATAAAAAAGATTAAAAATTTAATAACATAAAAAAAACTAATTTGATAGGTTTTTATAATAAATATAACTGTACATAAGAATACAAATTTTAAAAATCTAAATGATTGGAGATCTCACACATTTAATTATTTAAATATATCTATTACTGTAGAAATTAAAAATCTTTATAAAATTTAAACAATTGATAAAAAACTGTTTTAATATTTGTTTGCTATTTTTTATTTAATTTTCAGAAATGTTACGTCACCATGAATGTTCAACCCCTTGTAAAACCCTAATCATGCCTCCGTCCATCTCAGTTCAAACAACAGGCGTCAATCGGCTCTATGCTACTTAGCTACCAGAATACGGCAACACCCCCATCTCGGATATCCATTTTTAAGAGCTCTAAAATCAGGTTATCGTCTTGAAATCCTTGAATCCAGATATGTATATTGAATCCAATCAAATTGCCATTGATTTTGTAGGGTTTATCGATTTTGATTATTAAGTTTCTTCTAAAGGCTCAAATATATTGTTTCTCATAATTTTTAATGATTTTTTCTTAATCTGGTTTTATATATTGTGTTTGTTAACTTATGAACTCATCAATTCATGAATTTGAGACTATGCGACTTGAATTCTCAGTTTTATACACTAGTTTGATAGCTTTAATTTTGCCTAGCTTGAAAATTAAATTAAATTAAATTCATGGTTGGTTCTCTTTGTATCAATGCATTACAGGCTATGTAATTAACCAATAATAATGTTATTATTCGTTTGGTTGTTTAACATTGAATTCTTAAACTACTTTATACATGTAGGAATTGGCTATTCATTAGGTTTTTGTGTCACTGAATGATGGGTTTTCACCCTCTTCTTTACTATTGGATCCGGTAAAAACAAGATTTTGCCTAAAAATATAAACCCACATATTTTTTGTACTGAATACAGATACATTACAATCACACAAAAATCCGGTACAGAAAAATAGGTGTTTTTATATTTTTAGGCAAAAACTTGTTTTATTTGATCCTGTCCCGTACCTCTATTGCTGCATGAATTCATATTAGTTGAAATTACCAACACTTGTTGCAATCTATGTTTTTTGTAGCTTTTACATAGCTAAAGGCATTATCTTCTCTCTCTCTCTCTCTCTCTGTTTGTATTGAATAGAGATAGTCTGATGTAAGACTAAGGGGCTGTTTGGCTAGCAACCTCTTAATGGGTAAGAAATCTGAATGATTCAGCATGTTTTGAGCTTAATCATTAAGAGGCTTGCTGACGATTCAGATGTCTCATTAAGAGGTTACCAAACAGCCCAATCTCTGACCGATTAAGAGGTAATTTCTTAATGAAATCAATCATTAAGAGACTATCAAACAACCCCTGAAATCTTAACAAATTGGTAAAATTTGCAGCTTTGAAAGTTTTAGATGGCTGAAGAGGGGAAGGAAGACACAAAGATGTCTGGTTATAATGACAAAATAGAAAGGTAGTTACTTCCAGTTATATTTGTTTGCATGCTTTTCAGTAGGACTTCATGCATTTATCCATATTAGAGAAAATATACATTATAATTTTTGTCTGCTATTATATATCTGTTGGCGTACTTCCAGAGAAGCTCCCCAGCTAGTTACAGTTTTAAAAGACATAAAAAATGGGCTTGATGATCTGAGAGCTAAAGTTCAACTCTTAACTTCAAAGGTTAGAAACTACTGCTATTATTTTGATTCACACTTGTGTTTTACTTTGAAAAAAAATGTATTTATGAAGTTGTAATAACATATCATCAAGTACAACTACAAGATATAAATCAAACAGATAAAGATTTTGATGTGTGGATATTGGATTCAAGTATTGTTATCTTTTCATTAACTCCATATGTGACTCTATGATCAGGTAAAGTCAGGTGTTTATCCTACAGCTGATGGTATCAGCTATCTTGAGGCCAAGCATTTGCTTCTTTTGAATTACTGTCAGTCACTTGTATATTACTTGCTTCGCAAGGCAAAAGGACTTCCAATTCAGGGGCATCCTCTTGTTCACAGTCTTTTGGAGACAAGATTGTTTTTAGAGAAGGTCATTTTCGTTCGCATCCTCTTCTGTTTTGTTCATGTTGTATCTTTAGTAATTAATCAAATAAAGCTGCGTGAGTTGTATATATATTTAATATATAATTATTATTTGCAGATACGGCCTGTGGATAAGAAGTTGCAATACCAGATTCAGAAATTAACTAGGCTAACCGGTAATCCAATGGACAATGTAGGCTCAGATGACAAGAAGCCTTATGAGCGAGATGATGCTTTGAAACTTCGTCCAAACCCAGACATGCTTATTGACAGAGTCTCCATTGATGTGAGTCGCTTTATTTAAATGTGCTGCATAATGGATCCAATTAAAGACATTCTGTTGAATAATTTTGGGTAACCTTTTAAAATGTTTCGGGTAAAAGCGGGTAGTTTTGTGGTGGTTGTAACAGGTCACATGCTCACATGCGGGGTCAGGTTGGGTTGACATGTAATGCTTTATTTTTTTTTAAACAAACAACTGGTGTGTCAAGTATGATTGTACTATTTATATTGTAACCATAGTAATCTAGGTATTTGAGAGAAAATTAGGCAGTTTTATGCATTATTGAATGATTTTGATCCATTATGTTTTTTAATCTGATTTTTATTTTAATCATTTGACCTGTTGACATAATCCAATGCAACTTATTACTCTCTGCTCTTTATAAAAGGGAAAAAAGGTTAAGACATCAAGATCATTCATATTAACAAGGATAGCATGCTTGAAGAACGCCATGATTGCTTGTAATATTGTGTAGATAGTTTGATATCATCTTAACAGTAAGTCTCATGTTTATCTGATTGGACTTATAGGATAATGATGGTATATATCGACCCCCAAAGATTGCCCCAGCATCAATGGATGAAAGTAAGATCTCAAGACACGAAAGAAATGTGTCAAGAAAAGAGAAACAAGCGTTCAGGCAAGCTCTGCAGAACGAATACACAAGAGATTTAATGAATGATCTAGAGGGAAGGCCTGAGGAGGTTAGGGTTCTTGTTTTCTATTTGTAATTATTTTTACACTTGATTTGATTTGATGCTATGAAAACAATAGGTAAGGGAGGTTATTGGAACCGAAGATAGAGATGTGACCAGATATAAAGCAAAAATGGAAGAACGTGCCAGGAGAGAAGAGGAGCTCTTCACCCGTGCTCCTTTGACAAGTATGGAAAAGAAGCAGCTGAAACACATGCGCAAATCAAGAAACGGGTCAGCCTTGTCATTCTTCTTGACCTATTGGCTGATAATAATCCATACAAGCGGTTTGACCAATGGCTTTCATCACTATTACTTTCATTGTCAATGGCAGTCCTAGTAGCATAATCATTAAAATCTTATACTTGATCATTATTATATATATATATATATATATTAAAAGTCATGAAAAAGAAATAGGATAGTTTTAGTATTTTAGAGTTTGAACACATATATATTAAATTAAATGATGATTTTTGTCATTTGTGAGTTTTTTAATTTTTTACGTTTTTTTATTTGGATTTTTGACGCTTGCTTTTACGACTAAGTATGCTTTCATGTTTATGATTGATGACCCTTGCTTTTATGACGAAGTATGCATTAGGACTTTATGATAAACTGACAGCAGTTGTGGTGTTTTTTATCTGCATTTATGTATTCAAGATTGTGTGTGGTTGTTAATGCACGCTTGATAAACCACTATTTATATTAAAAATGATACACTCACAGGTGTTTTCCGCCGCAACGCGTGGAGGGGAAACACTAGGTTACAATGATGATGATAAATGAGAAGAGGAAACATATAAGTCTAAAATCCAGTGAAAATTAAGTGTAAATCAAATTTAGAGTTAATTACACGGATGGTCCCTGTGGTTTACCCAGATTGCACGGATGGTCCCTAACTTCCAGAAATTACAACGGTGGCCGAATACTTTGCAAAATCGTAACACGAATGGTCCCTGGGATGGATGGACGTTAGTTTTTGGGGTTATACTTTTTAAAATGACCATTATACCCCTTATATGTTAACCCTTGAACCTACCTTCCATTGTTGCCTCCCATCGTGATTTCCACTGCCTCACCGCCACCATGAGTTTCTTCACAATAGCTTCATCAACCTCTTCGCCATCGGTGGCATCCACATCCACCGTCGACCACCACCCCTTCCCGAACGTCTCCATCGGCGCCACCCATTTTAAGAAACAATATGCCGTGACCTCTGGTCCGATCTATGCCATCGCCGCCGCCATCAAGTCGTGTTTCAAGTGGTTGTGGTCGGAATCGCCATCGCTTGGGTTTTTGCCATCAAGTGGTTGTTTCTAGCGATCTCCGGCTGATTTGGTTCAAGAAATCAATCATCGAATTAGAGTTTAAAAAATCCATCTTCGTCATATTCCCACCGGCGTAAGTGACTGCCATTGATAAATCTCCGACGGATTCTGATCTCCGGTGATGTTTACCGGCGTATGAAACGATTTGTTGCGATGTTTCTTTGATGTTTAAAATTCGATCTGATCCTCGCGAATGGTTCGTTGATTTTGACCCACCAATCTGCAGAAAAACACAGAATGATCGAGTGGTTGATTGAAATTTTATAAAATTACAGCAGGTTTGATGATTTAACCTACAGATTTGGTGGTATTTTATTATGGTTGGTGGAGCTGGTGGCAGAGGCGGTTAATGGCAACAAAATGCACCACGAATCATTGCGTGGTGACCTGGGATAATCGACAATCGAAGGGATTAGATCTAGTTTCTTGTCTTGCCGATGGGGTGATCGATGGTGGTGGTGGTGTGGCCGCCGGTTATGGTGGTGGTGTGGCTGCCGGTTATGGTGGTTGTGTGGCCGTCGGAGTAAATCGAGTGGCGGTGGCCGGTGGGAGGAAACACTGGTGGATTTCGTTCTCAATGCCGTATTATATCAGATCCTCGTGAATTATGCGGTGGTTGTCAACGTCGAAGGTGGTGGTTTTCGGAGGTGGTGGCTGCCGGGGGTGGTGGCTGCCGTATGTGGTGGTTGTCGGAGAACTTTAGGCAGCCGCCGGATATGGTGGTGGTGGTGTGGCCGCCGGATATGGTGGTGATGTGGCCGCCGGAAGTTCAGGAACATATTCAGTGGCGGTGGGGAGGATATGGGTGTGTTTTTTTTGTTATTTTCAATAGTTGAGGAGGGTATTTTGGACCTTTTACATCCCAGTTAACAGAAAAGTTAACAGACATCCATCTCAGGGACCATCCGTGTTACGATTTTGCAAAGTATTCGGCCACCGTTGTAATTTCTGGAAGTTAGGGACCATCCGTGCAATCTGGGTAAACCACAGGGACCATCCGTGTAATTAACTCTCAAATTTAAATCTATGATTATTATTCTATTGAAATTATGCCTGGAAACAGAATTCAAAGTTGAAAATGTCATTGATGAGAACGCTAGTATGGATTATTATCAACCAACTGGTTATAGTTTGAACTATTATAACCTAATTTGCCTTTAAAACTGCTTTTTTTTTTTTTTAATAAATCTTGAAGTTATATTTCCATGCAGGCTGCTTGGTCTAGCTGATAGTTTCTATGATGATATTAAGTCATTACCTCTAGAGGATGGTGGACCAATATCATCATCTTTCATGGATTCAGATGGCGGAGAAAGGAAGTTCAAGAGACGCAAGGTATACAATTTCAGTATTTATTACATAATTGTGGTTTATTATATGTCTCGTGTAATTTTGGGTTCTTATGTTAATTGTATTACCCTAGACTTTACGAATAACTATGCTATGAGTGAGATTTACTGAGCATAATATTGCATTAACTTGCGTATATGGTGTTATAACAGAGAAGGCGTTAGGTATGGCTGTGACATAAAATGACCACAAGTTTTGAAGGAAAGTGAGCCTGTTCTGTTTACCTTCTCTTGATGCAGCTGAAATGTGAAAGTAGTTTTTGTTGGCTTTTAATATCAAATCGATATCTCATGCTTGTTATTTGTGATTAGATTTTTTTTAATGATATTTTTATTATCATCTCTGGGCATCAATTATTTGATTATTAGTATATTAGTTCTACTATATGTTTGGTCTAAACTCAGGATGTCATGTTACATTTTTAGTTCATTGTCCAAGTATTCTTTCATTATACATTAACTATTCGTTGACTGAGAATTCGTGACTGATTCTTGGATTTGAATCTCAAATTTGGTTTGCCTAATGACATAAGAAAATACAAATTGATACATACTTAATTGATTGTTTTGAATCAAAAATCCTTCTCAATTTCCATTATAACAAAAATGATAAGTATATGTAAACCCCAGAACGGAAATTGTTACACAGATACCAAATTGGCTATTTAGGGTATGTTGCCTATAAATAAAAAAGAAAGTAAATTTTTTGGAACAAAAAAAGGCCTGGCTGGGTATTGACCGGGCCAGGCCAAAAGAGCACTTCGAACAAAATAAAAGCAAGAAGGTCTTCTTTATTTATCTTTCTATTTGGATCTTTCGAGCATCTAAATGAAATTGCTAATTATATAATAACGATAAAGAATGTGAAAGAAATACTTTGTTTAATCCTTACGTGATGTGTAATATAACATAGTAATTATCTTTTGAAATTGGGAGAGATGGCTGAGTGGACGAAAGCGACGGATTGCTAATCCGTTGTACGAGTTATTCGTACCGAGGGTTCGAATCCCTCTCTTTCCGTTTCCGTTGATGACTTTCTATTTTTTTATTTCAAATTTAGCTAACCCCTGCTTATTTTTTTCCTAGTTAAATGTGTGGAATAGCTAAAAGAAAATATTAAGAAAATTGTAAAATCAAGCAAGAAAAACGAAAATTTTATTTTATTCTTCACGTCCAGGATTACGTCCTGGATCATTGGATATGAATCCAAAGATGAAGAGAGAAACAAAGAATATTACTACTGTGTAAACGAAAAGTTTGAGAGTAAGCATTACACAACCTCCAAGATCATTTTTTGAAAAAGAAAAACGAGAAAAGAAAAGATAATAGATCCTCCATTTTTATATCACATATCCTATTTTGACACCAAGAAATGAATTATATAAATAGAAAAGAATGTTCAGAAATTCAAATAAAGTTGAAATTTCTAAATAGAATCATGATCTAACTATTAACCATAAAAAATAGACCCCTCGCTCAGTCACTTCATTAGAATTTCTAATTTATTGATTTAATCCGGTCGGTATAGTATAAATAGATAATCAGAAAAAGAAGAGAACATATCATAGGTGAAATCCAACCCCTTCTCTGCTCCTTTCCTGACCCTTTCTAAGCTCTTGGATCCTGCCCTGCGCCTCTCTAGGCTTCGCTCTCGCTCATGACTGGTATATGGATCTCTCTATGTAGTGATCGGCCTTCTAGAAGCTTCACCAGAAGCGACTAGTCGCTTCCCGAATGCCCCTTTCCTTCGCTACTAGAACAATAAGAACAATTTAAAAACAACATTTGACAACCCTAATGAAATCCGATTGAACTAATTCCAGATGCGTTGGAACCGTCTCGTCGAACTCTACGATCTTAGCTTTTATGGTTTATAAATTAGGTTTTAATATTTAGCTTAGCGTTTGGCTTTAAAGTTTAGCTTTTGGGGTTTAGATTTAGCTTTTTAGGTTTAATTTAAGGATTTTGGATTTCTTTTTAAGGTTTAGGATTTAGGTTTAAGGTTTAGGATTACGGTTTAGCTTTTAGTATTAGGTTTTAGGTTTAGCTTTAGAGTTTAGCTTTAGATTTAGCTTTAGAATTTAGATTTAGTATTTAGCCTTATGGATTAGGATTTAGCTTTAGAGTTTAGGGTTAGGGTTTAAGTTTCAACGAGACGGTTCTAACGCATCCAAAATGAGTTCAATTGGAGCTCGTTAGAGTTGTCAAATGCTATTTTTAAATTGTTCTTATTATTCTTAGGCAAAATCTTGTTCTTATTAGATCTTACCCCCTTTATTATAATCGTCATGTTACATTTATACCTGATAATCTTGACTATATAAATGGGTTAACAATTATTGCATTTTGGGTTGAAATGTGCAACATTATAACATAGTATAGGTTGAGATGGACAATCTAAAAACTATGTGAATATAATAGATTTCAATGGGTAAGAATGATCAATTAAAATCATAAAAAATTATTCAAATAAACTATTTGTTTAGTTACATCTCATTTTAACGTGAGCGAAATTGATTATTTTTTAAAACAATCCTATTAATACCAAATAGCAAACAGATTTTGCTTAAAACCCGTCTTGACCCGCACCCGTTCTGACTTGTTACCTAACCCAACTCGCCCATTTTGCCAGGTATAATTACATACACGTAAATCCTCGGTGGATTTGTTTTAAAGTTTTAAATCCTTGAGCAAATCGCCATTTCATCAGGTCGTTTATTCAAATTAACTTTATATGATTATTACAAGTCTTGTTACAGTGTTTCTTCAATAGGTCTAATGTTAATTAAGCATGAAAGCCTAATGTTCAAGGGTTTTACAATTACATATAGTTTTCATTGTACGGAATGTGTGATTTCTGTTTCTAGAACGACCCTGTTAGACAGTTGACACATTGATTTTTATCAAAACTCTTCTTACCAAACCAAATTAACTTTTTAAAAATAAGCTGTTTGTGAAACTTAGAGGTGCGCAAATCGGGTTTTTTTGGAACCGGAACCATAACAAAGTCAATACCCGGTTTCAGTTCCGGGTTTCGACCGGTTCCAACCGGTTCTGGTTCAGGTTTTGTCCGGGTACAGGTGGAAACAGTTCTGGTTTTTCCGGTTTCGATTATAATTTGTCTAAAAAACCGGACCCGTTTGTACCCATTGGTTTGGATATAACCGGGTCCGGTTAGGGTTGGTTCCGGGTCCCCTTTTTTTGCCCACCTCCAGTGGAACTCATCTGGATTTAAATCCATTTATAGTCTTGGCCCAACTCGTCCTATTCTACATTCTGTAATCTGTTCCAATCGTGGTCGTGACCCAACTCATCTTGATTCAACTTGTTACCCACCAAATGTGATATAGTTGCAATTCATATATCATAAAAGCCGTGCATATTAAAATAGACTTTAACATGCTGAGTTCAACTTTTGATTCCCAATCTTCATATTTACAAACCATCATACTTGAATTTATATGATAAACCAAAAATTGTTCTTAAAGAGATGCTAAAAGAGGTATGATAATCAAACTAACAGTTGCAAAAAAAATGCAGATTTCAACACAAGTATAAAAGAAACCAAATATAATCAGAAACATGCATTTAACGCACACATCATCGTATCAAAAAATAATACTACTAATAATAATAATAAATAAATAAATAAAATAAATAAAACAAATTAAGATTAAAATGTGCATTACTATAGTAACAATACGATGCTTTAAATGTTTCCTGAACAGGTACCCAAACCTTAGCAAATTGATCATCCTACCATCACCAGCACCATAAGAGGCTACAAATGATTATCAAAACTAGAAACAACCATAGCATGTTCACACATTGATTACATCATTAAACAAAACAAAATTGAAGATTTATGTATTACATGATGTCAGTGTCCGAGTCATGTTTGTTATTGCTACTGCTACTGCTATGCTGGGGTACATTGTATAAAATGAGACCCATCACAAGGATCACACTCCCTAACAGGAAATGAGGGCTTAAACTAACACCTTCAGGAAGGTATGGCAATGGAAGGGAAAGTATGTAGATAGTAGTAGGCACTGTAAATTTATAAAGATAATTCCATTGGTACAAAATTACATAACAATAATCTCAGGACCAGGTGCATAATGTTAATTGCAGAAAAATAATAAAATGAGGATGGTGCTTCTAAGGTTTAAATCACTTGCTACATACAACCTCAATTTTTATTTGGCAAATTGGATTGTATGCATATATGTGTGTATTACTTAAGAAAACCATTATTTTTTAAGAAAACGAATATGAAACAATCTCATAATTCATTATTACTTAAAAGGGTATTCAAATAATATTCCTGCTCCTTAGTTAAGGTAATTATTTAATTGGCAATCCCACCTTTTTCTTCTATTGGTTTATTGTTTCGAATATCACAATTGGTGACTTGGGCCGTTTGGTTGGGTCTTAATCATTAAGTGTTGAATGGTTGAGAGGGTCTAAACCATTAAGTGCTGAACCGATTAAGACTGTATGATTGCACATCTGAATGGTATGTATTTTTTATTCAGCATGGTGTTGGTGCTGAATGGTTAAATATTTAACTGAATCATTAAGAGATTAATTTATTTCAAACCAAACGCGTCAAATGCTAAACGGTTAAGAGGTAGCCTCTTAATGGTTCAATTAAGAGGTAAACAAACAACCCCTTACATTGTTAAAATTCCACCATGATTGTTTGGGCAAACAACATTATTTTAGGTTTTGTTTGGGGAGTTTGCATATTGTTTAATAAACCTCTGTGTGGTTGAATGTAAACAAATTAGAAGCAAAGTAAAAAAAATGTAGACATCACCTTTTTTCTTTCCCAGAAGTTCTCTAGATTGTATGCCACTAACATCATTCTTGTTCTTTTTGGCTTGATGTTTGCTTGTTGATGGTCATAGTTATCAATAGCGAATCGCAACGAAAAGCGGTAAATAGCGATAAAATAATATAAAACTCAAATTACCATTCTAAACTTTAAATAAATACCAAATCAGGGAACTAAAAAAAATTAGGCAGAAGTGCAGACTAATTTTAGACGCTGGGTTAGCCAACTCCAACCTTTGATCAATTCCGTCCAATTGGGGCGTCGTCCAATCGTCGTCAACTCATCAACTATTAAGGGTTGTGGTGTGCAATTGGGGCGTCAGGGTTGTCAGTCGTGATGTCCAACTCCAACTCTCTACTCTCCGCCAACTATTACGGTTGACAATCTGGTGATGAGACGAATGGCCAAAAATGTTGTGCGGTAGTATAATAATACGTGGTACTATTTACGTATTAGGTAAAAGAAAATTCCAGTTGTTAACCCCTGTTTCCCGTTTTCCAGCCGTTAAACACCAATAGCGGGTGTTTCCTGCATCGCGATGTAGCACGCTATAGCGCTCGCTATGGACACCATCAGTAACTATGTTGATGGTTATTTAGTTCTCTTCCAAAACATGGTTTATGATATTGAAATCGCTAGAAAAAAACTTGCTTAAGTGTCAAGAATCTCGAGAGATCCTACATCGCATAACTTCTCTTATTTAAAGGTTCCTGTGTTGAACACTTAAATTCAATTAGTTCGACCATGAGCAAGAAAACTAAACAACACACGAATTTTAGGTCTTCTCCAAGGTTCGTTTAAGAATTTGATCAGGAGAGTTCTCCATCTTTCATTCTCAAATCTTCTTCTCCGCTATAACAATATGACTTGTGTATATGTAACACCTTTTTTTTTAACTGAAATGTACCAAAAGTGCCTCAGGGCCTCTCCCCGGTAGCAATTTTTAAGCAACATATCTGGTCTCCCGAGGATACCCACCTCTTAGGCTATGCCTTGGGGAAAACCTCATGCTCATTCTAAAAGCAATTGTTTTTAGAGATACTCGAGCCTAAGATCTCTCATAAGAGAAGTCAATGGGGTACCTTTAGGCTATAAGGCCTTTGATATATAGGTAATGTAACATCCCAACTTTTCTAATACAAGTTATTTGAACTTATGAATGCGTAACGGATAAATAACTTGTTGGAAAATGAACGAAAAATAACTAAGTTAAGATCCCAAGTTCGTTTACTCGATATTGGAACTTGAGTACATTGTACTCGAAATTTGTAATCGAAATCCTTCAGATTTCGAGTACCAGAATTTCGAGTGAGTTGCCTATAAATAGTAGTGCCTTGGGAAACGTGTTGACCTTTGGCTGGAAGCACATTCTCTCTCGAGTACACGAAGCAGATTTCGAGAAACTTAAAAAATCGAGCTTTTGATCGACCAAACGAAGGAGGAAACGCACGGGAATCTACAGGAGGGATCACCTACCATCAAGTAAGTGTTCTAAACTAAAAAGTTAGGATTTTTATACAGAAGTGAACTCATGCATAAAGCTCACATCTTTACGCATAAAGTTCGGGGCTTTGGGGTTCTAATGAGTTGGTAACAACATAAGAAACCTATAACTAGCTCCCCATGATCTTAGATGAATTTCTGAGACGGATTATGGTAAAAAGATGAGTATTCGAAATAGGCCTAGGGGAATGCTCGAAATCACCATTTCGAGTATACCATTTCGAGTAGGGAATTCGTGTACACGAGTATTTCGAGTACAAGGGTTATTTCGAATACAAATGACGGTTTCGAGTACTTGAGTATTTCGCGAACTGCAAGTGTTCGAATACAATTCAGTTTCGAGGACTTGTAGTTATGAGGGGGAACTAGTAGGCTATGAGGACTTAGAATATTTTCTAAGTCTAAGAACGTGATGTAATGTGATGTATTGTAATGAGATGATGTAAATAATGTAGGTTCTTAAGTCTTGGCTAAGGAGTTCGGTCAAGGAAATAAGGAGCTACTATCAGGTGAGTTCTAGATGCCCTATTTTATGTTTAATGTTTTGGGTTGGCATACATGCCTATTGTTATGTCTATGATGTTATGTGTTTATGATAATGATGAATGAATGATACTATGTATGCATGTTAATGTGGTAGTATGGTTTATGCATGAAAGTATGCTAAGTATGATGAATGCATGTTAGTATGTTATGATGATAAACTGAATGATAACATGCTATGACGATAATTACAGATGTTATGTTATAATGAAATCCTAGGCAGGCTATTATGAAAGTATGATGCTATGATGATTATATGCTAGCATAATGTGTTTATGATGCCATGATGAATGATATGATGATGTGCTGCTAGCATGACATGTGCATGATGCCAGGATGTTATGAATATATGATACTATCATAGCCTGTTATGAGAAATCCTATGTTATTAGGATAATGTTACGATGTTATGCTGAATGATGATATGGTGCTAATGTATCATGTCATGATGGGTGCTCCCATATTCGTATGGGGTAAGTATGGTTGCTCCAGTAGTTGTTACTGGGTAAGTATGGTTGCTCCCGTACTCGTTACGGGGTAAGTATGACATTGCTCCCATATTCGTATGGGGTAAGTATGGTTGCTCCAGTACTTGTTACTGGGTAAGTATGGTTGCTCCCGTACTCGTTACGGGGTAAGTATAACGTTGCTCTCATATTCGTATGGGGTAAGTATGGTTGCTCCAGTACTTGTTACTGGGTAAGTATGGATCTGGAGAACGCTTTGGCGGGTCAGATCAACGGTTATGGAGCCTTGTGCCGGCATAAGCCCACTGTTACGCTCGGTAGCAGTGGTTGTATGATGATGATGATTAGGATGTTTATGTGACAACGTTTTGGATTATGTGAACGAAATGATGTTTTATGTTAAACATGTTTTAACTTAACAAAATGTTTACGATGTTTTATAAAAACTAGAACTCACCAGCGTAAGCTAACTTGATTTAGCATGTATGTCAGGTTAAGCTATGGTCAGAAAAAGCATGGAGCTCGGGCATCGAGTCAGACGCTCCGTTGGTTTTGGCAATCCGATATGTTTTTGATACAGACACTTTATTGAATTTTGCTTATCAAACTATGATTACATTTCCGCTGCATTATTATGAAAGTTTTTAGTTTAAGAGCTAGTCTGGGAGGCTCCCGGGAATCGGGGTCTCACAGGTAACCCTTAAGTTACATAAATGCAACCATTTGTAGCATTAGTTTAGTTGGTATTTTATTCGTTCCTATCCTGTTATCTTTGTATAAGCTATATTTATGTAATCATTTGGTTCATAATAAAAGTTCTTCTCGATCTTTCATTCACATATCTTCTTTATTGCAAAGATATGAGTTACATATATTTAATACCAAGTTACATATATGTAGCACTTAGTGATGGACATAAGTAATCAACAAATTTACATATATGTAAACAAGTATGTATATTGAAGTTGTGTGAAACTTTTCTTAGCATATATGTGCAATCATACAAGATGGTTACATGGTTAGAGTAATCGGTTTTGGTTCATTATGATGTTCATTTTCATCTTCAATTCAATTTATCCTCTGCAATATTGATTGTATATAACCAGCAAGATTACAAGTATGTAACTAGTTATGTATATTGAATTTGTTATGGAACTTAAGTTTATCTTCATAATCATTGTACAATTCATTTCTTTATTATCCTGTTTATTATTTGTGTTCATCATGTTCTTGTTTTCAACATCCTATTCTTTATGAACATAAATTAAAAGAGGAGAGGAAAGAAAAGAGTAATTGTAGGAAATCATTATTTGAAAATAGTGGTTTTTAAAAATAGTTTTAGTGTATTGTCCATCTTACCATTCCAGCCCCCTAATTAACTCCTTTGATCACCATTTAATTATATTTTTCCGTTGAATGATCTCAACCATAGATTGCCCAACTTGGTTTTCATTTTAAGGGGTTTAAGCATGCATCCACTTCTGTGAGTGTGTGTGTGTGAGAGAGAGAGATATATAGGACCTGATAACACAACTGCTAGTGAAGAAACCACAGCAGAAGAAATTTTGACTAGATTGAGAATTGATACGTTGAAGGCAATATTGTTGATTATGTAAAGTAGTGGTAAGATTGGTGATCCATCACAACCTGCGGTAACAATAAGAATATCTATATGAAAACCAACACCATTAAGAAGCACAACTAACAATCAAAATCCAATCTTTCAATACACCAATCAGTGTACTACGTTAGCTGACCTTTAAAAAGTTCATTCTTGATAAAGTTGCAAGGGAAAATTTGAACATGTAAATAAAAATCAACTTATTGTGTAGATCAAGAGCTCGACAAGAATCCCATATAATTGATTGAATCAATCAAAATCAATTCGTTATTGAATAAGGAAAAAAAAAGGAAACCTAACATAGATAAAAAATCAATCATATCTTGAAATAAAAAATCATTTACAATTTTTAAATTTTTATTATTGATATTTATTAGTTTTTATTCAAGTCGTGTAATATACGAGGTACTAACCTAGTATAGATAATATAAATAAAAAAAAGTCTCTTAGTTGTTTTTTTTTTTTAATTTATGACAGGTGCATTGATATTATTATTTTTCATCTTTTTCTTTGTAAACGCCCCATTTGCCCCATTTGCGGTGCACAGATATAATGTATATATAAAGTAAAATTGCACGAATTTTTTTAACGTTATTTTACTTATTTTGTGAAATAACGTTAAAAGCGTTGTGATGATTAACTTCAGACGATAACTTTGAGCCGAGGATTCCTTTGTATAGGGTAACTATTAGACGTGACAATTTCAACCCGTTTAATTGTTATTTGGGCTGCATTTTTATCTTAAATACTCAGCTGAAGGAAATGAGCAGAAAGTTGGCACTAATAGAGTCTAAAATTTAAAAAATATTACCAGATGAACTGGGCCCAATGTTAAGAAAGCAACCAGCGCCACTCTTTATGTACGAAGGAAGCTCATGAAATGGTATGCCTTTCAAATTTGATAAGAAGGGAAGGAACAGAAGCACAAAAAGAGCCTACATGACATAAAAGATAGAAAAGGATAATCGTCACTACAATGCGCGTCTTTGAACATATGTTATATAGGCTTCAATTTGCCAACACACCAAGGCTCTTGCAAAAAAAATGAAATGACACTACATTGATTGGCAAGAATGAGTGATTTTGGACAAAGGTGTCATGTGTGTGGTGATGCTCTTTACATTACGTATGCCCAAAAACAGCCAATTCATACTAAATCTAGTCAGTTTTTAGACTTATTCCCCCAAAAACATGATCGATTTGCACGCATATTTAATGTATTAATTCTTGCTAAAATGGATTAAAAAGGTACTGCAGATCAGCCAGACCCACCCTAAAAAATTTGATTCGACTCATTAGCAAACCCTACTGATGCAGTTGCTCTGGATGGTATTTAAGATATACCTGGAACCCGGAACCAAATGAATTGACCACAAATATATCAAGCAACTTTCCCTATACATTGCAAATCAGATTACAACAAAAGTTAAATGTGAACTACATAATAACCAACCTATGCAATTTTTCAAAGGATGTATAAAATATATACCAGAAAAGTCATACCTTAAGACGGGCAACAGCATCAATAAAAACATATTCCTGTTCACTCAAACAACAAGTTTAAATTAAACTCCTTTTTTTTATTTATTGTTACAGAACTATGAAAATGTCTTACCTTGATAATAGTCGCACCTGCCTGGAATGCACTGGATACTACCATCATAATTGGCCACAGTAACCCAACTCCTGATAACATTTGACCACTTTCTGACCCACTACAATCATGAAAATACGCAAACCACAATTTTAGCATCAAAACCATAGGCACACACATGTAACAAACAAATAATAAGAGCAAAACAGGAGGGCTGGGTGATTGGTTAAAATAGGTTGGGTCAAACTTGATTCAGTTTAGAGCAGTCAAAACGATTAGGTCAAACTTTTAACAGCAATTAAAAATTATAATTAATTAAATAACAAGTTAAAGATGATTATAAGAATTACATCATTACAATAATTATCAAGTTTTCAAATAAAAGGATTTAGGAGATTCTCCACATTAAAATACATAACTTGGATGACTTTCAACTTGTTTGACTATTAGACAACTATTAGTCTAATAATTAATTAGATAGTTATTGTTTAAGGGTTGTTATGTATTCTAGTATCTCAAGGGTTCCGTAATTAATTAGATAGTTATTGTTTAAGGGTTGTTATGTATTCTAGTATCTCAAGGGTCAAATGTACACTATATATACATTGTATTCCTCAATTGATTATATACAACAACAATTGTATTCCTCCCTTTCTCCCTTTCAACACCTTTTCAAACACCCACCCGACTATTCCTTCTTACGTGTCTTTGGCTCCCAATGTTTTCCTCACTTACGTCCTTACAATGCTCACAAAATGGAGTTTCGCTCCACTCCTTGTGTATTTCTTGGGTACAACTCCCAACATCATGGTTATCGGTGCCTCGATCCCGAAACAGACCGCATCTACATTGCTCGACATGTCCGTTTCAATGAACTTTGTTTCCCGTTTAAGTCCCTTCAACCGAGCCATAAACCTGGCCTTCCACCTTCCCTTGACCCCTATACTTCTGTTTACCCAACACCACCTCTTCTGGATGACCTGCTGGATCAAACTCCTCCGGTGACGTCTCCACAGCCACCCCATCCTGATGTCCCGGCCAATACTGCCACGGTCATCCCGGACCCACCTTCCCCACCATCTTCACCGCCACCCACTCTACATACTTATCACCGCCGTCATAAAAACCCGCCTCTGTTCAGCCACCTAACACCACCGCCACCATTGCACCTCCATCCGAAAGCACAGCCCCCTCTAACACCCAATCCGTCCAGCATACCCGCCCTTCCAACCTGCGCCAAAACCCAAAAAAAACAACTCCTTACAACATTTCTTCCTTTGTTTCCTCTACCACTGATCCCGACACCGAACCAGCCACCTTTACTATTGCCAATAACTTTCCTCAATGGCGTCATGCTATGGCAGAAGAATACTCTGCACTGATGAGAAATGGGACATGGTCCTTGGTTCCTCGTGTACCGGGCTCTAATGTGGTAGATTGCAAATGGGTTTATAAGATCAAGCGGGATCCACAGGGCCACATACAACGCTACAAGGCCAGGTTATGTGCAAAGGGTTTTCGACAACAAGAAGGCATCGATTATGCTGACACTTTCAGCCCTGTTGTTAAGGCTACTACAATTCGCTTAGTGTTATCTTTGGCGGTTACCCAACAGTGGCCTCTTCGACAGTTGGACATCCAAAACGCTTTTCTACATGGGGATCTACAGGAGACTGTGTATGTGACAATTGCAGGTTTAAAGTATGCGAGAAATTGGGAACATGGGAGAAAACCGTGCGTGAAACCGAGTTACGGATTGTCCGGAATCGCGAAACGAAGAAAAATCTTGAAATTGGACTCATCGCGGTACGTGGAGGTGGGCTTGGAGGTTCTCCGCGGTACGCGATGCACGATAGAAATCTGAGATCTCCGGATTTCTTCGCGGTACGCGAAGCCTTTTTGGGCTTCTGGTCGCGATACGCGACGGATGTGGCGGTGCAGAAATCTGATCTATTTCATCAGAATTCATGCAAGAAGAAATTATTTTCTTCTTCTTGCTTCTGTTTCGCAAACCAGACGAAGAACATCAGTTTTTCACCATCAAAACTCATATCTTAAGCCTTCTGAAGCCAAGGATCGCACCAGGGATCATTATAACAAGTTCTGATCGTGGTTTTAAAGTCAGAAATCGTCTGATTTGGGTAACTATCCTTTTTAACCTTCTGACTTGATCTTCATTGATTAGATCGTGTTTTTGAACGTAATGATATAGTTAGGGTTGTTGATTATTGCTTAGATGATAGCTAGGAATGATTTTTGACGGATAACTTGTCTTGTTAACGGGTAAATGCCTGTTTTAATCCGTTATAATGCCCGGTTTTCACTAAACCATAACAATACTTCTAATGGTTTAAACCATTAGATTATGACAATGTAAGTGATTATTTTGGTTAATCTTTGAAATGCAAGGTTAATCCCAAGTGTTTCAAACTAATCACAGTTATTACCCTACCGATTGGAATAACTGTCTGGTTTTATGATAACAGTCGGATTAATATGTTAAACATGATTGTTTAACCTATTCAAATGTCATATTGTTATGTTTTGTGATACATGGACGATTAGTGACAAGAATTAATCATTCCTAAACCGAGATTTCATCTAGGGACTGTTTAAGTAATATAATCAACAGCATTACCTAACTAATTAGTCGGAGATTATTACGGCTAATCCAATGAGTCATCAACTTAACACAAGGTACCTAAACGAGTATAGGTACCTACATTATAGTACATTGTATAATATTAGACTAAATAATTAATTAAACATCTAATGTTAGTTCGATGACTTTTCATTACAATGTCGGTGACATTGAACGTTCAAACAGATCTAATCAGCAAGTTAAAACACAAATAATTAATTATAAATAAACTAATGCAGAATAGCATTTTTAGCCACCGTTCGTGTGATTTTATCTTTTCATAAACTTCAGGTGAGTTTCATACAACCCCTTTTCTTTTACTGTTTTCTTAACATCGGGGTGACTATTATGAAATCTTTATCAAACGTGTGATATGTTTAGTAACAATTGCAATACCGGCTTGCATGTGGGTGTCATGGGATTATGACTATTTTCTGTGTACAACAAAAGTCCTCAAAACCAACTGTATCTGGTTAACCCATGTGGGGCCGAATGTGTGGACAAAGATAGTACTATCGGGCTGACAACCCCATTCATGGATAGATAGCGTCTACCCTTGTGTGAATGCTTGTCACCATTCCTGGTATCGACTTGATGTAGTGAGACATTGAGTTAGAGGCACGGAGTTTAACTTCGGTTATTTTCTAGACTGGACTGTCAGAGAGGATCTGGATACGGGTCACATGATTATTCACTTATGTTAATGTGTACCATTGACTTTACTATCATATCATATTGTATCGAGTCTTATTTATGAACTCACCAGTTTTATACTGATATTTTAAACTTTAAATCTTTTACAGGTAATCAGTACCAACGGTGAGGAAACACCTGTGCACGCACCATGTAATTAGGACTTGGGATGTAATAGAAGGAACTTAAGTTGTGAACGGATATTCAGGACATGTAATAAATATTTGTCGTGATTTGTAATTAGTGCTTTTCTTAACTATGTGTGTTATGATACCGGATCAAGTAAGTCACCCCTCACCTTCGAGACTTCGCCGCTATGCTTCCGCTACCTTTAAGAATGACGTCGTCCGGGTACGCGGAGGTGGGGGTGTGACAGGGTGGTATCAGAGCCACTGGTTATAGAATTTAGGCGGACTTAGAAACCTAGATTATAACCATAGGCTCGAATAGTTACACTGAGAGCACCGAACATAGTTAACAAATATAAACACTCAAATAAATGTTGTTGTTATTTATTTATTTTATGTTACTAATACGAACTTGTGTGTCGATACAGCAATGTCAGACTCAGAAAGTGATTCATTTGGCACGGAAACAAGTTCAGGATCAACACAGACAGTGCCGTCATCTCAAATGTTCCACCAGACTTTACCATCAATACCACCTACACCACCTATACCTCAGCATCTGTTAGATGCTGACTCACCAGCTATTGGGAGGGCACAAAGCCCTACACCACCACAGCAAGTACCAGTATTTACAGGGTTTGGAGGAAGGCGGGGACGAGCCCGCATCTCGACAGGTCCTGTTCCGAGAGGACCACTAGCACCTCGGGATGTACCTCATTCCATACATGAGGAAGGCGAGTCATCTCAGCAGGCTGAGATGAGAGTTCAGCTGCAACGGGTTACATTGGATCTTCAGTTATCGCGTGTTTCATTGCAGGAAACACGTGACACTCTGTGGGAAACTCGCACGGCCTATGAGAGTTTAGCTGAACATGTTGCTGTCCTGGAGGCAGGTGCCAGGGCATGGAGGGAGGTGATTGAGGGTAGACTCCAGTGGACTTTAGGTGGTATGTGTAGGAGTGGGGTAGAGAGAGTTAGGGGATGGATGGTAGGGTTAGGCAATATGAGGATGGAGCTACGACTGTTGGACGTAGCAATAGTGATGGCAGCAGTGGCCATCATTATCACATGTTTACTGTATTTACTACGGTAAAGGAATCGAATAGGCTGGACTGTACTACTCCGAGGAAGTTTTGACTTGTAAAATAGGCCTCGGACGGTTAGGTTGTAATAGTGGGTACAACTGCATTAGGATATTTTCTTGTATATGTACTAATCCTAATGTACAACTATGACAGTTATAATAAAAGTTTTCTTTTAACATTGTATGTGCAACATTGTGTCTTTACATTATAGCCGGTGCTAACTTTTCAAGTCATATAAAAAGAAAACTTGTGCAAAAACATAACAATATCGGTGTTACATTGCGGTGAAGTAATGTAATACTAGTACATAACAAGACTCATGTGGAGTCATAACAATATCGGTGTTACATTGCGGTAAAGTAATGTAATACTAGTACATAACAAGACTCGTGGAGTCATAACAATATCGGTGTTACATTGCGGTGAAGTAATGTAATACTAGTACGTAACAAAATTTGTGATAAGGTCATATCAATATCGGTGTTACATTATAGAGAAATAATGTAATACTAGTACATAACAAACACGTGTAGAAACATATTAATATCGGTACTACATTATAGTGAAATAATGTAATACTAGTACATATCAGTGTAGTAACATGTCTAAATCGGTGTCATTTTGGTAGACTATAAAATGATACTAGTATACGCTTGGCAAGACAAACAGACGTACTAGTATAACTGCAACTATGAACATGACTTAGTGGTGTACAATATAACTGTGAAAAACTTGAAGTAGTTATACAACATTTGTCTTTATTACGACTATGGATTCTTGTTTTGACTTTACTTTATCTGTGTGTGATCAGACTATGGCCCCTAGAAGAGGTCGTTCTGCTAAAAATCCTCAAACTCAAGAATCCATTCAGGATCCACCTGTGAGTGGACCTAGTCTAAATGAAGCGGACGTTGCTCGTATAGCAGGTGACCAATTATCCGCTGTTCTTACGGGCATGTTGGCCCAATATCAAACAAATCGTGCTCCTGGCTCGGGTAGAGTCCATACGGAGCATAATGCTACAGGCGGACATGTTGAAACCCGCCATACGACTAGTACCAACACAATCAATCCGGATCCTCCACAACGAGGATGCACTTATAAGTACTTCGCTTCTTGCAATCCCCCTACTTTTACGGGGAAGGAAGGAGCGTCAGGACTTTTGAAATGGATTGAGAGCATGGAGACTAAGCTCAAGATCAGCCAGTGTTTGGCTGAACACAAAGTGTCTTATGCAGCTTGTTCACTAACAGACTCAGCATTGACCTGGTGGAATACTCAGGCAAAAACCTTGACCACGGCTGTTGTGGATGCTATGACTTGGGACGAGTTTAAAACTTTGATTCTGTCAGAATATTGTCCCATCACTGAAATCCAAAAGCTCCAAGAGGAATTTTGGAACCATTCTATGATCGGTGCTGATTGTTTGAAATATACCGATCGATTTCACGAATTAACATGTCTGCTGCCAAACATGTTTCCAACTGAGCAGGCTTTGATAGAAAAATATATCAAAGGTCTGGTACCTCAAATCAAGGGAATGGTCACGGCAGCTGAACCACGTACTTTGAAACATGCTATCACCTTAACCACCAGGCTTACCGATGTTGCAGTAAGAAGTGGTACATTGACAGTGAAAGGTGAGTCAAGCAGCAGTCTGGCAACTACTAACCCCAGCACTGTTAAAGGGGTGAAACGAAAATGGGTTGGGAAAGGCAAACCAGGGGCTCCGGTGGAACCCAGCCGGAATGTGCAAATGGCAAAGGGATATATTGCCACAACTTTGGAGAGAAAAGCCTATGTAGGGCAAGCACCTAAATGTCCTAAGTGCCCATTTCATCATGTGGGACCCTGCCCTGTTTGTAACAATTGTAACAAGGTCGGGCATTTCTCCAAATATTGCAATCTCCCTGTTCGCCGATCAAACCAAGGAACTCAACAACAACAACCACAACAAATCAACCGGTCGTGCTTCAGATGTGGAAGCCCGGATCACTTTATGAAAAACTGCCCTACCAACAACACCAACCAGGGCAATGAAGCAAGAGGAAGAGCCTTCCAGATAGGGGCGGAAGAGGCTCGACGTGATAACAACACCGTTACCGGTACGTTTCTTCTTAACAATCACTATGTATCTGTTCTTTTTGACACCGGAGCGGACAAAAGTTTTGTTTCCTCTGATTTTGCTTCACTACTCGGATTGGCCGTTGATAACCTAACAAACCCTTACGTCATTGAACTTGCTAATGGCAAGTCAATTATGACTAACAATGTGATTCAAGGGTGTTTATTGAATCTAAACGATCATCTTTTTAATATTGATCTTCTTCCTATTGAATTGGGAAGCTTTGATGTTGTTATTGGTATGGACTGGCTTTCAGAAAATCGAGTGGAAGTCATATGTCAAAATAAGATGATTCGTATTTCATTACCAAATGGTGATACACTTATGATACAAGGTGAAAGGGCTGGCAGGAAACTGAGTATCATATCATGTATGCAAGCTCGAAAGTGCTTAAGAAAGGGCTGTCAAGCCTTTTTAGCTTACGTGACTGAAAACAAACCACATCAAAAACGTATTGAAGACATTCCTGTAGTTCGAGAATATCCTGAAGTTTTTCCTGACGATATATCAGGATTACCCCCAGTGAGACAAGTTGAGTTTCGTATTGACTTAGTACCAGGAGCAGCACCTATAGCTAAAGCTCCTTACCGATTGGCTCCATCGGAAATGCAAGAACTATCGAGTCAATTACAGGAACTTTTAGACAAAGGTTTCATTAGACCGAGTTACTCACCTTGGGGCGCACCTATCCTTTTGTGAAAAAGAAGGACGGTACTCTCAGGATGTGTATCGACTATCGGGAACTCAATAAATTGACAATCAAAAATCGTTATCCACTACCCCGTATAGATGATCTATTCGATCAATTGCAAGGTGCTATCTATTTTTCAAAAATCGATCTCAGATCTGGATATCATCAACTACGAATCCATGATGATGATGTTTCTAAAACAGCTTTTCGAACTCGATACGGGCATTATGAGTTTTTAGTAATGCCCTTTGGGCTGACTAATGCGCCTGCAGTGTTTATGGATCTGATGAATCGTGTGTGTAGACCTTACTTGGATAAATTCGTGATTGTTTTTATTGATGACATTCTCATTTACTCCCGCAGTCAACAAGAACATGGGCAACATTTAAAACTGATCTTGGAACTTTTAGCACATGAGAAACTTTATGCCAAATTTTCCAAATGTGAGTTCTGGTTACGGGAAGTCCAGTTTCTTGGGCATGTAGTAAATGAAAATGGTATACAAGTGGATCCCAGCAAGATTGAAGCGGTAAAGCAATGGGAGACACCGAAAACCCCAACAGAGATTCGTCAATTCTTAGGGTTAGCGGGCTATTACAGAAGATTCATCAAGAACTTTTCAAAGATAGCCTTGCCTTTAACTATTCTAACCCAGAAAGATCAAAAGTTCATATGGGACTCTCAACAGGAGGAGGCATTTCAACTGTTGAAGCATAAACTCTGCAATGCACCTATTCTGGCACTACCAGAAGGCACAGAGAATTTCATAGTTTTCTGTGATGCCTCACGTCAAGGACTCGGGTGTGTGCTGATGCAGAACAACAAGGTGATTGCCTATGCTTCTCGGCAGCTAAAAGTGCACGAGAAGAATTACACCACTCATGATCTAGAACTTGGTGCAGTAGTGTTTGCACTCAAGATATGGAGACATTACTTGTACGGGACAAAGTGTACGGTCTATACAGATCACAAAAGTCTTCAACACATTCTAGATCAGCAAATGCTAAATATGCGACAAAGGCGATGGGTGGAACTTCTGAACGACTATGACTGCGAAATCCGTTACCACCCAGGTAAAGCAAATGTTGTAGCCGATGCTTTAAGTCGCAAAGAGAGAGTCAAATCCATACGTGTGAAAGCACTGGAAATGACGATTCAAACTAGTCTAAACCCTCAAATACGTGAAACTCAACGGCAGGCCTTGCAAACAACAAATTACACCGATGAGAAATTACGAGGGTTAGATAAACAACTTAAAACCAAAACGGATGGAATATTATATTTCAAAAACCGAGCATGGATCCCAGTACTTGGTAATATCAGACCAATTATCTTGGACGAAGCTCACAAATCCAAATATTCTATTCATCCAGGTACTGACAAGATGTATAAAGATCTCAAAGACTTCTACTGGTGGCCTGGTATGAAGAAACAAATAGCAGAATATGTGAATAAATGCTTAACGTGCCTTAAGGTTAAGGCAGAACATCAAAGACCATCTGGGCTATTGCAACAACCAGAAATCCCTATGTGGAAATGGGAACAAATTTCCATGGATTTCATCACTAAATTACCCGGAACGGCGCATAACCATAATGCTATTTGGGTCATCGTAGATCGCCTTACCAAATCAGCACATTTCTTACCAATTCGGGAAGACTATTCCATGGACCGTCTAGCTAAACTTTACATCAACGAAATTGTAATGCGACATGGAGTGCCAATCTCTATTATTTCTGATAGAGATAGTCGATTTATGTCACGTTTTTGGCAAACTCTTCAACATGCCTTGGGCACGCAGATCAACATGAGCACAGCTTATCATCCACAAACGGATGGGCAGACTGAACGTACAAATCAAACATTAGAAGACATGCTTCGAAGCTGTGTAATTGATTTTGGAGGTAGCTGGGATACTCATCTGCCATTGGTTGAATTTTCTTATAATAACAGCTATCATACTAGTATCCAATGTGCTCCATTTGAAGCTTTGTACGGGCGCAAATGCCGATCTCCTGTGTGTTGGTCAGAAGTAGGTGAAAGTCAGATTATTGGCCCGGAACTGATCCAGGAAACGACTGATAAGATCGCGCTCATTCAGGAGCGAATTAAAGCAGCATGCGATCGACAGAAGAGTTATGCTGATAATCGACGTAGACCACTCGAATTCCAGATTGGTGATAAAGTGATGCTAAAAGTCTCTCCCTGGAAAGGTATTTTCAGATTCGGAAAACGAGGAAAACTCTCACCAAGATTTGTAGGACCATTTACAATTCTTGAAAGGATTGGAATGGTAGCATACAGATTAGAGTTACCCTCAGAACTTAGTAACATACATGATGTGTTTCATGTCTCGAATCTGAAAAAGTGCCTATTGGACGAGTCACTAGTCATACCTCTTGATGAGATACACATTGCCGAAAACCTACAGTTCACGGAAGAACCAGTCGAAATAATGGATCGAGATGAAAAGACCCTCAAACGAAGTCGAATACCAATTGTAAAAGTCAAATGGAATTCTAAACGAGGGCCAGAGTACACTTGGGAACGTGAAGACCGCATGAAACAGAAGTATCCTCATTTGTTTACATAGGCGATCAAACTGTAGGAGTTAAAGCAAATTTCGGGACGAAATTTCTGTAACAGGAGGAGACTGTGACAATTGCAGGTTTAAAGTATGCGAGAAATTGGGAACATGGGAGAAAACCGTGCGTGAAACCGAGTTACGGATTGTCCGGAATCGCGAAACGAAGAAAAATCTTGAAATTGGACTCATCGCGGTACGTGGAGGTGGGCTTGGAGGTTCTCCGCGGTACGCGATGCACGATAGAAATCTGAGATCTCCGGATTTCTTCGCGGTACGCGAAGCCTTTTTGGGCTTCTGGTCGCGATACGCGACGGATGTGGCGGTGCAGAAATCTGATCTATTTCATCAGAATTCATGCAAGAAGAAATTATTTTCTTCTTCTTGCTTCTGTTTCGCAAACCAGACGAAGAACATCAGTTTTTCACCATCAAAACTCATATCTTAAGCCTTCTGAAGCCAAGGATCGCACCAGGGATCATTATAACAAGTTCTGATCGTGGTTTTAAAGTCAGAAATCGTCTGATTTGGGTAACTATCCTTTTTAACCTTCTGACTTGATCTTCATTGATTAGATCGTGTTTTTGAACGTAATGATATAGTTAGGGTTGTTGATTATTGCTTAGATGATAGCTAGGAATGATTTTTGACGGATAACTTGTCTTGTTAACGGGTAAATGCCTGTTTTAATCCGTTATAATGCCCGGTTTTCACTAAACCATAACAATACTTCTAATGGTTTAAACCATTAGATTATGACAATGTAAGTGATTATTTTGGTTAATCTTTGAAATGCAAGGTTAATCCCAAGTGTTTCAAACTAATCACAGTTATTACCCTACCGATTGGAATAACTGTCTGGTTTTATGATAACAGTCGGATTAATATGTTAAACATGATTGTTTAACCTATTCAAATGTCATATTGTTATGTTTTGTGATACATGGACGATTAGTGACAAGAATTAATCATTCCTAAACCGAGATTTCATCTAGGGACTGTTTAAGTAATATAATCAACAGCATTACCTAACTAATTAGTCGGAGATTATTACGGCTAATCCAATGAGTCATCAACTTAACACAAGGTACCTAAACGAGTATAGGTACCTACATTATAGTACATTGTATAATATTAGACTAAATAATTAATTAAACATCTAATGTTAGTTCGATGACTTTTCATTACAATGTCGGTGACATTGAACGTTCAAACAGATCTAATCAGCAAGTTAAAACACAAATAATTAATTATAAATAAACTAATGCAGAATAGCATTTTTAGCCACCGTTCGTGTGATTTTATCTTTTCATAAACTTCAGGTGAGTTTCATACAACCCCTTTTCTTTTACTGTTTTCTTAACATCGGGGTGACTATTATGAAATCTTTATCAAACGTGTGATATGTTTAGTAACAATTGCAATACCGGCTTGCATGTGGGTGTCATGGGATTATGACTATTTTCTGTGTACAACAAAAGTCCTCAAAACCAACTGTATCTGGTTAACCCATGTGGGGCCGAATGTGTGGACAAAGATAGTACTATCGGGCTGACAACCCCATTCATGGATAGATAGCGTCTACCCTTGTGTGAATGCTTGTCACCATTCCTGGTATCGACTTGATGTAGTGAGACATTGAGTTAGAGGCACGGAGTTTAACTTCGGTTATTTTCTAGACTGGACTGTCAGAGAGGATCTGGATACGGGTCACATGATTATTCACTTATGTTAATGTGTACCATTGACTTTACTATCATATCATATTGTATCGAGTCTTATTTATGAACTCACCAGTTTTATACTGATATTTTAAACTTTAAATCTTTTACAGGTAATCAGTACCAACGGTGAGGAAACACCTGTGCACGCACCATGTAATTAGGACTTGGGATGTAATAGAAGGAACTTAAGTTGTGAACGGATATTCAGGACATGTAATAAATATTTGTCGTGATTTGTAATTAGTGCTTTTCTTAACTATGTGTGTTATGATACCGGATCAAGTAAGTCACCCCTCACCTTCGAGACTTCGCCGCTATGCTTCCGCTACCTTTAAGAATGACGTCGTCCGGGTACGCGGAGGTGGGGGTGTGACAGTGTATCTACAACAACCACCAGGTTTTGTTGACCCGGCCAAGCCAGACCACGTCTGCCTTCTTCACAAGTCCCTATATGGCCTCAAACAAGCGCCACGGGCTTGGTTTCATCAGTTATCTACCACGCTTCACAAGCTTGGTTTTCAGGGATCCAAAACTGATCCGTCCCTGTTTGTTTACTCTTCAGGGGGTACTCTCCTTTACATGCTTGTTTATGTGGATGATATCGTTCTGACAGGCAATAACCCACAGGTTATAGACACAGTGGTTCAGCAGCTTGGCCATTCCTTCCCGGTCCAGGATATGGGTCGTTTATCTTATTTCTTGGGTGTCGAGGTTCTTCAGAAAGGTCCGGACATCCTTTTGTCTCAACAAAAATACATCCTGGAACTGCTACAGAAAGCTGGCCTCACAGATTCCAAACCACTCTCCTCTCCCATCTCCACTTCGGCTAATCTAGCCCTGGGTGACAGTCCCCCATTTGATAACCCGGCCAGATACCGCCAGGTGGTTGGGGCTCTACAGTATGCCACCCTGAGCCGTCCGGACATCTCCTATGCAGTCAACAAAGTCTGTCAGTTCATGCATTTCCCCACCACTAACCACTGGTCCACTGTCAAGCGTATCTTGAGATACTTAAAGGGTACCATTTCGTATGGTCTTTTAGTTCAGCAAAACTCCTCTCCAGTTCTTCATGCCTATGCCGATGCAACTTTCAATACCTTGACAGCCTTTTCTGATGCGGACTGGGCTGGTTGTCCCAATGACCGTCGATCCACCGGGGGCTATGCTATCTACCTAGGAACGAATCTTGTATCCTGGTCTGCACGAAAACAGAAAACCGTCTCTCGGTCATCTACAGAATCCGAATACAAAGCTCTAGCTGATGCTGTCGCTGAGCTCACATGGTTACAAACACTTCTGCAGGAGTTACATGTTCCAATCCAGACCGTACCTACCTTATGGTGTGATAATTTGGGTGCTACGTACTTATCAGCCAATCCAGTCTTCCATGCGCGTACAAAGCATGTTGAAGTGGACTTCCATTTTGTTCGAGAAAAAGTTGCCAAACGTCAGCTGTCCGTCCAATTCATCTCTACAGATGACCAGATCGCAGATGTCTTCACAAAGCCGCTGCCTTCTCAGAGATTCCTGAACTTACGGTCCAAGCTAAGAGTCGTTTCCGGCCTTAGCTTGAGGGGGGATATTAGACAACTATTAGTCTAATAATTAATTAGATAGTTATTGTTTAAGGGTTGTTATGTATTCTAGTATCTCAAGGGTTCCGTAATTAATTAGATAGTTATTGTTTAAGGGTTGTTATGTATTCTAGTATCTCAAGGGTCAAATGTACACTATATATACATTGTATTCCTCAATTGATTATATACAACAACAATTATACGTATTCTCTGTTTAACTTTGACCAATTTCTTCAGCAACTTCTATTTAATATTTTACCGATTTATTAGAGATAAAAACATAACCAAAATGGACCCATGCACAAATAAATGGGTTGAAACAGCCACCTTTATAAACATTTAATCTTCAAGGTTAAAAGAAGGAACAATATGCATATTTTTTTACTGTCAGATGTTCATCATGCTCAAAAAGTGATTTGAGCATATTACATTACGCATATTATTCAAACGGTAACTTTGAGCCGGAGACTTCTTCGAAGCAACCTCTCTATCCCAACTTGCTTGACCAATTTCGTCAGCAACTTCTATTTAATATTTTACCGATTTATTAGAGATAAAAACATAACCGAAATGGACCCATGCACAAGTAAATGGGTTGAAACAGCCACCTTTATAAATATTTAATCTTCAAGGTTAAAAGATGGAACAATATGCATAGTTTTTTACTGTCAGATGTTCATCATGCTCAAAAAGTGATTTGAGCATATTACATTACGCATAATATTCAAACGGTAACTTTGAGCCGGAGACTTCTTCGAAACAGCCTCTCTATCCCAACTGGGATAGAGGTAAGGTTTGTCTCCACCCCCCCTCCCCCAAATCACTTTTTGATAAGTTTGTCCCGACGGTAACTAAAGAGTGAGAATATACTGGATAAGTTTTTCGTTTGTTTGTTTACATTACATTATTACCAAAACTAATATGCCATCAAGAGAAATTTGTTCTTCATCTCATTATTTTGAATATATATTATATATCCACTTCTGAACAATACAAAGCACTGCATAATTGCTAGTTATAGAAGTACGAATTATGATACCTTGCAATAGCCGTAACTACTCCAGCAGCCACAAATAGGCATCCTACAATTTTATTCCATGAGTACCTTCTTCCTAAAATTAGAACAGAAAATCCCAGCTGCCATAGCAAAAATGTCTGTAACAAAGGATTCACATGAAGCCATCTATGATATGATATACAATAGTACAAATATGCAATCATTAAGCACCATGCATAAATAGATCATATGGCTCACCCTTATAATGCAAAAAGCATCCTGAATCATTTTATCCAAATTTATATTCTTATTGAAATAATATAATAATTTCTGTAATCGAATTTGACACAGCAATATGATACAAATCCGATGAAAGTGTATGTTCGAAGGAAGGATTGGGCGAAGTCAGCAGCAGTTAAATTGCAGCAGCTGGAGTCGGTGTTTGGGACCAGATTGAGTGGATCACTTAGTGGCTAGTGGAGAATTTAAGCATCAGTTTTCTCTGTGTTTAGTATTTGTAGTTGAGGGATATTATTTTTGGTTCTTGTTCTTGAATTACTGTTTACTTGTACTTTGGAGATTTTACCCATCTCGAATCAGGTTAACTATCTACCAATACTATCAGTCGTGTTTTGGATTCTATCATTGGTTCCATTGCCGGGATATCAAAGGCAGCACCATGATGACGACCCGGAATCAAGAGGGTGGCAGTGGGATGACAGATCCGATCGCAGCTCAGTTGGAAGCCATTGCAGCGAAGCTGGATGCCATGGAATCGACGAATCGTTAAAGGAAGATGTTGCCGCATTGAAGCGCAGACCCAATTTTTAATGACCGACATGGTGGAGGTTATCTCGAGGAAGGTGAAACTTCTTGGCGTCAACAACAAGGTAATCGCCCCTACACCAAAATTGATTTTCCAAAATATCGGTGAAGGAAACCCGAGGGGTTGGATCCCAAAGGCCGAGAAGTACTTCAGGCATTACCACATCCCAGATGATGAGAAGGTGGATGTAGCATCCATGCATTTGGACAGGGATGCATTGGATTTATTCTCCTGGTTATCTATGGATCATCGTATAATGTTCTGGAAAGATCTAACCCACGCATTTCAAAAGAACTTCGGCCAGGCAGAATTTCAAAACCCAGATGAGTTTTTGTGTAGCATCAAACAAAGGGTACCGTACAGGAGTACCCGCAAGAGTTTGCTAAACGGTCCTCTAGAATCTCGAATTGGCCGGACCATTGCTTGATTGGGATTTTTCTCAACATACTCATGGATGAATCGAAGGCCGACGTTTGAATCCACAAGCCTCAAATGGTTTACAACGCAATGAGTCTTGCATTAGAGTATGAAACAAAAGTCAGTCACTCCAAAGCCAATGGGGGTTCTTCTTGGACAGCGCCCACCAAAACGCTAGCTTTGGACCCAAAAACATGTACAAGTAATGTCCTTCAAGGAAGTGCACCCACGAAAACCGCTCAATGACTGTCAGATACAGAGAAACAAGCCAGGTACATGCGGGGGGAATGCTTTAGGTGTGACAACAAGTATGGGCTAGGACACCGTTGTAAAACTAGCACGTTTAAATTATTGAAGCAGAGGAACAAGATGATCACCAGAGCCTGAACAGGTAGAAGACCCCCATGAACTCGTAAAGATCAACCTCTATGCTATCTTCAGTAAGTCGCTTACTACCACAATGAAGATACATGGGCTCATGGTGGGAGAAATCGCTAGTCGCTAGTCGGTCAGCGAGGTAGAGACTGGGATTAATCGGGATTAATCAGATTAGAATTTTTATATAGAATTTTTCAAAATTATACATATATACAAAACTTTATACATAAATTTTCAAATAAATCGAAGATTTGATCTAACTAATTCACATTGGGCCTATTAATATTAGTTTTTTTAAAAAAAAACCATGGCCCGTCTCATCTAAATAGACCAACATAAAGCCCATTCGTGAGGGTTATTGACTTGAGTCTGTCGTCTGGTTCGTCATTCCCTCCTGTGTGCAGCTCGTCAATCCCTCCGGTGTGCAGCTCATCAATTTCAGATGCGTTCAGAATTAGGGTTAATGTGAAGATACATCTGGAATTCGTCGGAATCATCGATCGTTCACATCTTTGTTAACGTCATTCTCGCCAATCCATCTCAGAATCGTCGTTCACACCGTAAATCGTAGGTTTGTTTTTGTATCCCGTTCTCTGAATCGTCGGAAATCGGCCATTTTTGCCCGATTTGTGGCCGATTAGGACTGATTACGCCCGGCTTTGACCGTCGTTGACCGACTAGCGATTAATCGCCGTTTAATCCCAATTTTTACAACCATGCATGAGCTTTTGAACAACACGGAGGTCTTAATCTTGATTGACAGCGGGTCCACCATAACTTCCTTTCCGATACACTGGTGAGAGAAATAGAGTTGATAACTCAATTTGTAACATCATTTGGGGATCAGATTGGGAATGGGGATATTATCCACAGCAGTCAGACGTGTAAAGAGGTGCCCATCCAAATATCCGACCTCACGATCACCCATTCTATACATTTGCAATTGGAGGGGTTGATGTAGGTCTGGGTATTCAATGGTTATCTACACTGAATACGGTTCAAGCCAACTCGAATGAGATGTTCATGGTTTTCACCATTGAAGGGAAGAAGTACAAACTTCAGGGTGTCTCCTTAACCTCAAAACTCATTTCAACATTTGCCGATTGAACCTCCATCAAGAGGCACCTTGGTTTATGAGATCAATAATTGAAGAATATGATCAGGTATTCCAAGAACCGGTATCCTTACCCCCCCTATTTTTAAAAATAACGCCCGAGGCATGAGGCCTGAGGCGCAAGCAAGTTAACGCCTCAGGGCCTTGAGGCAGTGCTTTATGAACTTATGGGTCAAATTTGATCAGCAGTTGGGTATGTCGAAGGGGATATGTTTTAACAACCAATGGGATTAGAGATTCATTATGGTTTGCATGATAAAAAAGCCCAATATGTTAAAAAAGACAAGACAAATGCATCTTTTAGTTGTAGATAAAACTTATTTTGTTATATACAGAGCAACGCCTCATGGCTCTTGCCTTATACCTTGGCATTTGAGGTCTAAACGCCTCAGAGCGCCTCAAGCTTTTTAAAACCAACCCCCCCCCACTCGAAATAATTCCCATCGATTCGTTTGCTACCCAATGCGGTACCTCCCAACATTAGACCCTACAAGTATCTACATTCCCAGAAGAATGAGATCGAAAACAAGTGGAGCAGTTATTGAGGGCAGGTCTCATTCAACCAAGCACCAGCCCATATTCCAGTCCTATGTTATTGGCGAAGAAGAAAGACAATTTGTGGCAAATATGTGTGGATTATAGGGCTCTAAATAAAATTACTATCTTAGATAAGTATCCGATCCCAAATATTGATGAATTACTTGACGAACTTTATGGTGCCAAAGTGTTTCCAAAGCTGGATTTGAGATCGGGTTACTATCAGATTAGAGTAGCTGAGGCAGACATAGACAAGACGACATTCCGAACACCTTCGGGCTCACAAATGCTCCCTCAACTTTTATACCATCATGAAGACCTGTTTCGACTTATCCGCGTCGCTTTATCCTCGTATTCTTTGATGACATTATGGTACCACGTTAGAACTATTGAGGTCTCATCAATTCTTTGTTAAATTGTCAAAATGTTGCTTTGGTCAAGATTAAGTGTTATTCTTAGGTCTTATCATTGCCTGTGATGGTGTCCACGTCAACCAAGAGAAGATTAAGGCTATAGAAAGTTGGCCTATACCGAAGGATGTCCGTGAAGTACGTGGTTTTTTAGGTCTTACGGGTATTATCGCCGATTCATCCGAAATTATGGTGTGATGACCAGACCTTTCACAGAACTAACCAAGAAAGATGGGTTTGTCTGGTCAACTCAAGCTTTAAACTCATTTAATCTTTTGAAGAAGGCCCTCATCTCAGCCCTAGTACTTCCGTTACCTGATTTTTCCCAATCCTTTTTTCTTGAATGTGACGCTTCTGTAGATGGAGTTGGGGCAATTCTTATGCAAGACAATCATTCCGTCGCAAATTTTAGCAAGGGTGTTTCAGCAGCCAGCAAATTTGAGTCTGCGTATGGTCGGGAGTTATTAGCCTTGGTCTTAGCTGTTCAAAAATGGTCCCATTATTTGCTTGGGCATCATTTTTTTATTAAGACAGATCATTACACCCTAAAGTTCCTATGTGAGCAAAGGATTACTACAACTGAGCAATAGAGGCTTCTTTTGAAATTTATGCTCTATGATTTCTCCATTATTCATCGCAGTGGATCAGAGAATCATGGAGCTGATGCCTTATCACGTCACCCTGAATTCATTAATTTGATACTATCACAGGGGGTTGATAATCCAGAACTCAAGGCTGCTCTCCAGAATGATCCATATACCGCCCAAATCATACAGCAGCTACAAGATAACATAGTCTCTCCTCTTGGATTTTCCATTCAGGATGATTTATTATTCTCTAAAACCGGATGGTGATTCCCAACCAGCCTCAATTTCATGAGAGATTGTTGTATGAGGCTCACTCCACTCCTGCAGCAGGAAATGGGGGATTCTTAAAGACTTACAAGCAGTTAACTGCTCAATACTATTGGCCTAGTTTAAAGAAAGATGTACATTTGTATGTACAAAATTGTCTCGTTTGTCACCAGCAAAAATATGAGACTCTGTCACCTGCTGGTTTACCACAACCGCTTCCCATTCTTAATCAAATATGGGAGGACATCTCTCTTGATTTCATCATTGGATTGCCCCCATCTAACTGGTTTGATACAGTGTTAGTAGTGGTTGATCGCATGAGTAAGTATGCACACTTTATTCCATTATCACATCCATTCATTGCAAAAGGGGTAGTTGCGGTCTTTTGCAAGGTGATTATTCGCCTTCATGGGTTCCCACGTTCAATCGTTTCGGATCGCGATGTTATCTTTTTGAGCCATTTCTAGCAGGAATTATTTCATTTGAGCCAGACCACTTTGAAACCAAGTACCAACTACCACTCCCAAAATGATGGGCAAACAGAGGTTGTCAACCGTTGCCTGGAAACGTATCTTCGCTGCTTTGCACGAGATCAACCCAACACATGGAGTCAGTTTTTTATGTTGGGCAGAGTATTCTTATAATACCGGTTTTCATTCCTCTATGCTGAGTCGCTGACAACTCCATTCAAAATTGTATATGGTCAGGATCCACCTCAGCTACATAGCTGTCCCAGGTGACTGCTAATGCGGATTTGGAACAACAATTGATCTCTAGGGATGATATGTTGAAGCTTCTCAAAGATAATTTACATAAAGCTCAAGTCCGAATGAAAAATCAGGCTGATCAGAAATGTCGGGAGCTTTGTTTTGAAGTTTGTGATAATGTTTTTCTGCGTATTCAACCTTACAGGCAAAAGAGCTTAGCTAAACGCAAGTATGAGAAGCTTTCTCGGTTTTTTGGCCCCTATCGTATTAAACAAAAAGTCAGGTTTGTCGCTTATGAATTGGAGCTTCCTCCCGATGCGCGTATTCACCCCATTTTTCATGTCTCCATGCTTAAACCAGCCAAAGGCGTTGTCGCTACGTCCCTATTGGCGCCCTTACCCCTTACTACTGATGGGGATATTGATTCGCAACCTGCGCACGTTCTAGATCATCGTTGGCTTAATATTGCAGGTTCTAAAATTTCGGAGATCTTTTAATTCAATGGAAAGGACGACCTACAAAGGAAGCTACATGGGAGGCGTATGATCTGGTATTACATCAATTTCCTTATTTTCGACTTGAGGACAAGTCGACTTTTGGGCCGGGCAGTATTGATACGAATCCGATGAAAGTGTATGTTTGAAGGAAGGATCGGGCGAAGTCTGCAACAGCTAGAGTCTTGGGACCAGATTGAGTGGTCACTTATGTGCTGTTTGTTTTTTCCAAAAACGTCTGTGCAACCTTTTTTGTTTGCGCCGCGTAGACAACGCGCGGGCATTGGCATCTTGGTTTTAAAAATAGCACCTGAGGCGCGCCTGAGGCCTGAGGCGTGAGGCGCAAGCAGGTTAACGCTTCAGGGCCTTGAGGTAGTGCTTTATGAACTTATGGGTCAAATTTGATTAGCAGTTGGGTATGTAGGAGGGAATATGTATAAACAACCAATAGGATTAGAGATTCATTATGGTTTGCATCATAAAAAAAGCCCAATATATTAAAAAGACATGACAAATGCATCTTTTAGTTGTAGATAAAACTTATTTTGTTATATACAAAGCAACGCCTCGCGTGCGTGAGGCTCTCGCCTCATGGCTCATGCCTTATGCCTTGGCATTTGAGGTCTAAACGCATCAGAGAACCTCGAGCTTTTTAAAACCAAGATTGGCATCTGCAAACTATTTGTTTTTTCGAAGATGTTTCATTATAAAACGTCTGCGTGTGCTCTTCTTGGTGCAGATGTGGTCCAACCACTTCTAGGATCTTCTAAGGTCTGCAGAGATCACCCACCATCATTTGCCACCGGCGGTCACCCCCACCACCACCGTCGGTCACACCCACCACCACCGTCGGTCACACCCACCACCTTGGGCCATCACCGCCACCACTGTCGGCCTCCCCACCACCACCGTCGGCCACCACCACCACCACCGTCCGTACACCACCACCACCAATTTATTTTAAAAGTCAACAAATGTTGAAAAGCAAACACTATTCTTCTTGCAGACTGCAGACATTTTACCTCTTAAAAAGCAAACAGCACCTTAGTGGCTAGTGGGGATTGTTTAGTATTCGTAGTCGATGGATATTATTTTTGTTTCTTGTTTTTGAATTACTGTTTACTTGTACTTTGGAGATTTTACCCATCTCGAATCTCGTTAACTGTCTATCAATACTATCAGTCGTGTTTTGGATTCTATCACAATACTTACCAAAACTGAACTTTGGGCAAAAAGTGTTTTGGCATCAATCAACTAGTTCAGACAAGCAAATTTTCCATTTTTATTATTAAATAACCACCTAGGTAGCCAGCCATTTTACCACTTCTAACAAGTGGTTTTGAAACGCCTCATCTGTATATTTAATGATTGAAGGGTCCATCTTATTTATGATTATCTAGTAAATTATAACCATATATGGTGAAATCCTTTGACGTAATTTTCAATTATCTTAGAAGTTATATTTTCCTTTCCATTCAAGTTGCAACTACATCATTTTTGTAAACTTAACTGTTATTTAAAAGATAAAAAGAATTCTATAGAAACTGAAAGTACCTGATTTAATATTGGTATAGCTGGTCCAGGGAGCATTGCTGTAAAAGACACAATTTTGCAGTTAACAAAAAGAATTCAGCTACCCTAATTGAACTATCAAATTAACCATTTCACTAATTAAAATAACGTGGGGCACATTTGGTTGCTCAGGCAGTTAGACTATAGAATGGTCCATCTTGATTAGAATCAAGTCAACCATGCACATAGAGAAGGCAACTCGCTTAATATAAGACATCAAGGTTTAATTTGAAGTTGATTACATGTTAAAGAACAAAGAAATTAATCAGATAAATATTTCTGATAAACAGGTCATGGAAAATAAGGCTTGGATCTGTATTTACTATTGAAGTTATAATCAGATAATAAGATGCTTGAGTGTGTGAATAATTCCAATTATTTAAGGAACTAACGTGTAAAATAACAAAACCTTATACAACTTTGCAGTAAAAAGGAGACGTTGGAGGAACGGGAGTAACAATCTAATAATAGGTTAACACAATGAATAATATCAGTTTGCTAACAGAAGGAATGAAACTGATTATTTAACCCCTAAACCTAATAATCAGAAGCAAAATCTATTTATCCAAATTAAAAACTGATTATTTCCATTTCAATACAGGGTGATCATGGGCGAAGCATTTATAGGGCCAGGGGGCAACTGCCCCACATTAAAATTACCTTCTGGGGAGGTCCGTTTCCGTCCGTAGTGTTAATTTTTCATCCGAAAGGTTACTTTTAGTTAAAACTATTGGTCCCCCCCCTCAAAAATCAACATGTATTCTGGGTCTCGTAAATTTTCACCCCACTTTCAAAACATTCAAGCTCTGCCACTGAGGGTGATCAGATAACAAGTTTCAAAATGCAAGTTGATTTCAAGTGATAACTTGAAAGATGACATAACAATCATAAGCATTACCATAATATGATAACTCATGTAAGAAAAATACCTGCAGCGGACATGCCAGCAACAACTCCTAGGGCTTCTAGCATACCAATAAGTGCAAATCGCCATTTTGGAAGGTTCATCATTTCATTAGTTACAATTCCAGCCCGATGTCTTAGATACAATATGGAAAAATAAATTGCCACATACCTGTTGTAAACATAAGATTTTAGTTGCAAGGAAATTGATAGGCACTGCAGTAGATCATTAATAAACTTGTTTATCTAATAATGAAACAATCTATAATTACATCCATTAAAACTTTAATGTCAACTGATATTTGCAGACTGTGAAATTGCCAAACATATTATTTGAAGTTGAAGTATTAACGATGGTAGCACGTAAAAAATGGCCACTTTTACTTGTAAACCCTGCATGGAAATATCATTGTTGAACCTTAAAGTAAAACATAGATGTCTATATCTAATCATGTATCAGCAAGACATCAATTATTAGGATATCACACTTCCATATACAGCAACTACTTGCTATAATAAACCTTATGCATCAAAGGTTGCTATGCTAAGTTCAAAAGTTTAAGTAGTACTGACAAGGGAATCAAAATGCCACTAACTCACTACGCTAATAAAAATAAAACTTAGTGGTGAAATCTTTGTGTTGTGTTAAAGCCACAGGCCCACAGCAAACATAGTCGCACCATACAATCATCTATATATAACTAATCCACTTCACCATGGTGTCTTTGTATGTGAAAGTGATGTTCTTACTATACTTCTCATGTGTTTGTAAAAAATTAAACATCAGGTGAGTTTTTCATACAAACCAAGTAAAATCCCACACATAGCAATGTTTGTAAAAAATTAAACATCAAGTGATTTTTTCAAAACATGTGTTATGTTACGTAAAGAAGCAAACATACAAACTAAGTAAAATCCCACACATATCAAGCTATAGTAGGGTCTCAGAAAGGTAAGATGGTGGCAGACCTTTCTCCCACCCCGAAAGATGGAGAGGTTGCTCCCCAATGAGACCCCCAGCTCCAAAAAAACCTCCCCTGGGCATGTCAAGAGTAGTAGTCAAAAAGCATGCTAACATATAATATAACACATGGCATTATGGCATTATGGCATATTGTGTGACAGTATAGCATATAGTGTGGCACATGGAAATCAGAACTAAGACATAAGGTACTAGCAAGCATAACAATAAACTACTAGTAGTTCAAACTTCAAAGTGGTGAGAGAAACTATAAGCGATGACAGGAAAGAGCACAATCAAACAAACATACTTAGTAAAGTCCCACTATTTAGTAGGGTAGCACATATCCACTCAAAATAGCACTAATGCAAAACAATAAACCAAGGCAACCAGAAGTGTAAAAAAAATAAAGTCCATTAGGAAGACTAGGACAACTCTACACATGCTCCTAAAGATCCAAAACATGAATATTATGCATTGTGTGAAATCAACCCAGGCGGTCGACTAATCGGCACCTAGGTGCTAGTTAGTCGCCAGCTGCTTTGAATTTTGCTAATCAGCCGAACTAAAAATCGGGCCTAGGGCCAAATCGGCCGGAATCCGGCAAATATTCCGGCAAGCTTTCAAATTCCGCCGCATATTCCGCTGACTTTTCGAATTATAGGCAAAAATTCTGGTGGCTTTTGGAAATTCGGCGAAAATCTAAAATTCCGGCCTATTTTTTATCTATAAATTTATAAAACTAAACATTTTTTTAATAATTAAATAGAAAAACTGGTTATATATGTATATAATTTTGAGAAATTACATAAAAAAATTTTGATCCAATTAATCCCTAGTCCTACCTTACCGCTTAACTAGCGACTAGCGATTTTACAACCATGGTATTATGTATTATGATACATGCTAAAATGTTACTGTTGTTTAATGAATCCATACAATATACATCTATGAAAGAGTCTTGATCCGGAAATTGACAATACCACCCTAAACTTTCCAAGCAAAATCAAATTGGTTACACAATAATATCATAGCAAGGTGCTTAGTGGTATGATTCAAACATTATAGTTTTCATAAGAATAGTGAGAGTGGCAATAATCATTGTTTCCATGGCTTAAATATAGGTTTGCTTCTACGGTGATGTAGGTAAGAAATGGCTAACGGTGTGGTCTTCATTAGACTAGTGGAGTTCATAATGTTTAGTATGAACTTGAAAAATATACGCAGCCCAAAACTAAAAATTAAAATCTACTCATAAATTTCTTCCTTCTTTCCCAGGCTCCCCTGCTGTAGCTTTGCACCAAGACTGTATGAATTCTTTTCAAAATTATAAAATCTCAACACCCTACTACAATCATGCAATGCTCATTATTTTCACAGCCATATAAAACAATATAAAAAAACATTACACATAACTTTCTTTATTTTTACAATCTCCCCAAAACAAACAAAACAAGGCCGATAGGAAGAATTCACATATCAGGAACAACAATATTACATGAACTTTGAACTCCTGCATTGAAAGTTGCACATTGGTCTGGATTTATGAACTTGATCTATATTAGCCTTAAAGAATGTAACCATAGGAGATTCCTAACAATAAAAATAAATAAAAAATAAAAAAGATAAAGAAAAGAAAAGAAATTACCCAAAAGTGTTGACCTGGGCTAAGAAGAAGGGATACTCCTTCATTGGCACAAGAGCAAGTTTATAGAGCACACGATTCCCAACAGCTAACACCAACGTAACAGCAGACCAAAATATGATTCTGCTGTTTGAAGTTGATGGAGCTTGTGATTGAGAACTGTTGGCTGAAGATCGAGCCACAAATTTAGGGTTTAATAGGCGATGAATTGGATCGATCTTCCTGCAAGTGATACGGAATCGATGTGCATTGTCACTAAACGAACATGGATGCGTAGCCGAAGGATTTCTAGGGTTTTGGAGAGGAAATCCAGACAAGTGATGTCTTGATCCATTGTTGATCTTGAATGCGAGATTAGGGTAGATGAACCGGTGAGGAATCGAATCTGCAACAACCATTTGATTTTGGAATAATTGGAAGCAACGATTTTTGTATATTCGTTCGATTCAAATTCGCCTTTTAATTCCATGGTCACGGACACGTGGAAGAAAAGAAAAACGTGCCACTTTCATATGAGTCCAAATCCGAATGATATGAGGGACACGTGTTAACACAAGATTATACCAATCTCAAATAAAAGATGAGTAGAACTGGAGATCCACAAAAGAACCGGTTAACCGAACCGGTACCGGTTCGTAACCTGTTAAAACCGGTTTCTAAAGCGGTTATCTGTATTGGTTATAGGTTTTTGAAAAGACCGACGGTTTTGGACCAGTTTTAGGTTTAAATGGACCAAACTGGTTAACCGGTCCATCTTACTAAAAAATCGATTATTTTGCGGTTAACCGGTCGGTTAACCAGTTTCGGTTATTAAATCGGTTTCGGTTTTAAAGGTTGAAAAACTGGTTATTAACCGAACCGGTTATTAGTAAAAACCGGTTACTAGACTTTGACCAGTTAACCGGTTCGGTTATTCCAAAATCGGTTTTCGACCGGTTAACCGGTTTGTGCACCTCTAAGTAGAACTAGGTAAAGATTACTTTAGTGGCACGTGTATAAAATAGTTCGACTTTAAGATCGGTGTTAATATGTTAAGATGTGCTTATAATTTAATTTTAACAACATAATAAAAGACACCATAATTTTCCGTATTGTGTTCCTGTATACTCATTTCATGTTTTGTGTTTTAATGTGTCATGTCCTCTCGTGTCGTGTTTGACCGTTATACCAGCCCTAAGTTGAATGTTTTGTTCACCAATTGATTTAGTGATACTCAGTTGATTTTTCTTAGGATCGTTAGCTACAGGATTTGATTTAAGGTTTGGGCTTTTGATCTTGCTAAAAATAAAATCGAATCAAACATAACATTTATAGTTCAATACGGACTAATTACACCAAATCCAAATATATATTTTTTTAAATGGGGAATAAATCATGAACTCAATTTATGCACACGTGTATGTAAACATGTGTTTGTGTATGTATATGGTCCATATCCTGTGAAAATTATCTCTTAAAGTGAAAACCCGAAGTAACCCGTCGATATAAACCCAAATCTTTGTTTTTTTTCTTAAATATCATTGTTATACATGTATGAGCATTTCTTCTTTTATGTGTATGTGTAAATTCATAAGCCTTATATGACTTAACACATGTGTAGCTTTTCCTTATTTGACACATGTGTTACCTTAAAATTCCTAAAAACTACACATTTATCAAGTCATACAAGGCCTGTGAATTTACACTTACACATAAAAGAATAAATGTTTATACATGTATAACAATGATATTCGAGAAAAAAAACAAGGATTTGGGTTCATCTTGTTGAATTGCTTCGGGCTATAACTTTAAAATAGGGTTTTCGTCGGATTCGAATCCTATATGTATATATGCATATATATGTGTAGGGGAGGGTGTCACAGTAAACCTTCAATTTAGAGAAAAACTTAGAAACGAATCACAATCATTATCAATCTTTTTGTTTTTTATTTTTCATTTCTTTTTATTATAGTGTTATATATATTAACAAAAAGGAAAAAAAATAAAAAATATATATATGTGGTTCATATTATTACATATATAAGTTAAGTATATAACTTTATAGGTTACATACGTAACTTCTTGAGTAACATATACGTAATTTGTACGCCACAATGTCAAATTCATGAGAATTCACCAACCAATCCAAATTCGAAATTCAAAACAAAGTCAATACTACTCATAAAACAAACTAATAACAATATGCATCAATTACGTAACCAATTTGAGAGATCCATAAGTAAAAATATGCGTCTACCCTAATGCGAGTGCTTATTACTATCTCACAATATCATATATGAGCTTAATGCAATGATCGACATTAAAAGTGATGCTAAGGCTTTACCTTTGGGTATTGCCAGCAATATCATAACATTTACATAGGTTTTGGTTATGGGTTATCATGTGTCACACCCCCGCTAAAGCGGAATCACGAGGGCGAGACGAAATCGGATTATAAATACATTGTTTATAAAGAAACTTACTAAATTGCATTCATAATCCAAATAACATACATAAGAGATTTACAAAGATTCAAATAACATATCGATAATAGTTTTACAAAATGATATGATTCAAAATGATACAACAATATAAGATTTCTCCATATAGTCTAATTTAAATTAAACAATATCTTCAAAATCTTCTTGTTGTAATATAATCCATGTAGCTAATTTCCTGAAATACATGCTCAAGTATCAACTAAAAATAGTTGGTGAGTCCATAGGTTTATGACTCGATAAAGCATGATTACAAAAAAGAAGTTTATAGTAACATACATCCCATAATGTTTAACAATAAAGCATGCATTTTATGATTATGAGTTTAAACGATGTCAAACGTATACTTCACTCAAAATATTATTAATGTACATCATGAATATTAAAGAAGTTTAAACGATAGTAACACGTATACTCAAGTAATCACTAAAATGCCTATTTCATTTAAACACGTATGGATGTAAAGTTTTAGTATCTAGCATGTATTCCACCCCAAAATATTAAATAAAAAGAGGGCTATGAAACTCACTAGTAGTAGGATGCTAGAATATAGATAATATTAAGATCTTGCTCCTAGTCACGAACTTCAAACCCCTAAAATAAGGAAAGTATACATTTGTTGAGTTTTACGATGGATTTAATATTTAGTATATATATAAGAGATGCGTTAACCCGATTAATAGATTGGGGTTATTGCAAAGTAATGACTTTCCTTAAGTCATAAAAGAAATGATAATACGTTACTCGAACTTGTCATCTTCCAACTTAATAATGATACTAAGCCATAACACAGTTCGCTTTTTAATTTGGCATTTTAATCGACTCTTTATTTTGAGTTGTACCAAATTACGAATGAAACCACAGATGGTTTAATGATAATGACACCACGGATGGTTTAATAATAATAAAGTTTGTAATGCGTATAATCAAGGTTTTAGTTTTAGGAGTAATGATTAATTACGTGAGTTACTTTGAAGTGATATTAGTGAATAAGGGTTTAAAGTTAACCCAAAATATATTACTAACCTTTAAGTGATGTGATTGAATACATATAAGTATAGGTGTGCATGGGTTTTGGTCATTTAAAGGCACTACACATATATAAGTAAGGCAAATGTTGAAAGTATGTTTTGTATAATTGTTGATCTTAGGTTAAAGACCCATAATTATACAAAACCTTTGTGTTATCAACATTCAAAATAATAAGGCAAATATTGAAGGTATGTTTGGATGTTTGGTAAAGAACAAACACACAAACCTTTTTGTTATCAATATTGCAAGAATCCATAACTTGAAAGTATGTTTGTGTATGGGTTGATCATAGGTTACTTGTCATAAAACAAGTTATTAGGAAACCTCACAACACACAAACCTTTGTGTTATCAAGCATGGTAACAACTTAGAATTTGAGGATTAGAAGAAGAAAATGAAGCATAAAGATGAAGAGCATTTAGTTTAAGTGTCTATTACCTTGGAAATCTTAGAAAGATCCCAAGAGAGGTGGATTAGGGAGATAGAATTAGAAATCCAAAGAAGAATGGTTTTGGTGCAAAGGATTTAGGAAGGATGAAGCTTGGTATTTATAGTTGAAAATTGGAATGGGGGTGGTCTTGGGGTGGTCTTGGATGGCCAAGGAGAGGGGAGGAGAGGGGTGTGTGTGACGAAAGTGTTGGAGGGGGGACAAAGATGTTGGAGTGTAGGTTAGTAGGTTATAAAGTTAAATGATTATGTTTAATTAAGATTTTTGATTTAATTTTTAATTAGGGAAAGAGTTCTTTCAATTTTTATAAATAAAAATGGGTAATAATATTTATAAAATAAAGATTTGGGCAATTTCTAAAATTTATAAAATTTCTAAAAATGTTTATAAATTCATAATTATTTAAAAGAACATCTTATAATTATTTAAATGCTTATTTTAAATTATTAGAAACTTTTTGATTATTTTATAATTATCTAAATATTTATTTAAATATTAAAATAGTTATAAATCTATACTCATTTTATACCTCCTTTAAATTTATTAATTTTTATTAATTGGAACACTTTTAAAATTGTTAATTATATCCACATTTTACTAAATTATTATAGTTCTTAATATTTTCAAGATTTCATAATTTCAGGGTCTTCGCGTACTGTGATTATCGTTATTCCTTGATTATTTCTTTATACGCATTACTACATCTGAAAACCCATGACTGATCATGTTTTTCTTAGTTGTTTAAATACCATCGACTCAACATACATATTAACTTGGTTTTTGTTCGTTAAGGACTAAATAATTAAGATCTTAATATGGATTTTACCGGGATTTTTCACGGATGTTACATCATGGGAATCATATTCATATGGTTGTGCATGTGTGTACACTTATCATATCACACACTACTACAAATTAGACCTAATGCAACCCTGATAAAATGTTGCATTAGACCTTAAAAAAGTTGCAACAGACCTAATGCAACCTTTTATCAGGAGCTACATTAGAAGCAGTTGCATTAGAGCTAATGCAACCTTTTCAAAGCCTAATGCAACCTTTTTTAAAAGTGTTGCATCAAATGTTCGATTGCAACCTTTTTAACATGCGACTTTTTTTCATTATAATGCAACTATTTTTTGTTTAATATGCAACATTTTTCATTATTAAATGCAACTTTTATTATATTTTAGTTACAAAAATGCAATGCAAATGCAACCATTTTTACTTAGATGCAACATTTATGAGAGGTTTGGTTACAAAATTGCAACCTTATTCTAGACTTAATGCAACCATTATTGTATTTTTTTTATAACCAAACTCAAATGCAACTTTGTAACATAATTAAATTCATTTACTACTAATTAAATACATGTAATCGTAATTTGCCAAAATAGTAATAACACACATATCGTTGACAGTTAAATATATAATTTAACGCAGTTGTCCAAACTTAAATAACATTATAACAAACAGGAAGTGTCATTACATTAATAAATAGAAAAAAAAACATTCTAGTCTTCTCAATCTCCAACAGGTAGTTGCCTAATAACCTTTTGCATCATAGCCTCTAATGTTTGTTGTTGGTTGTCAATTTTAGGGTTTCTACCCAACCCATCCATAACCCATGAAATTCTACACCAAAATACAATAAATCACTCACCTAGATGTAGAGGAAAACAAGGAGAACTAAATTTATTGTTGTATTCAAGATCAAGACTTGATTTATGACGATTAAGCTCCAAATCCAAACTTGATATTTTCTCTCTTGTTCACGTGAGCACGTACAAGACCAAAATTGAGGATTTTGACCAAAGTCAATAAACCTATACTCTTTAAAAATTAGTTTTTTAACTTAACATTTTAACCCTTCTACTATTCTATGGTAACTTAACTAGATTTATTAACTAGTTAATTGTTTACTATCTATCCCACTAATCAAATATCATAGTTAAATAATGTTAAGAATAAAAATTTTGACATAAAAGATTTATTCATAAAAAAATTAAAACAGGTCGTTAATTACATTTTGACATTGAATCTTGTACATTTGGATGCAACATTTAAAATTAAAAGTTGCATTTAATTTTTAACAATGCAACCTTTTATAATAAAAGTTGTATTTAAAATTTTCACAATGCAACTTTTGAAGATAAAAGTTGCATTTTTAGAAAATTAGCAACTTAAACACAACAACTTGCAAATTCAATAAAATTTTGCAACTTTTTATATTAAAACTTTTATTGCAACCTTTATGTATAATAAAGTTGCATTAGAATCAAATGCAACTACTTTAAAAAAGGTTGCTTCTAAAAAGTTGCATTAGATTTATTTTATAATAATGACATTACATCAAGTCAATTACTTATATTATTAAAACACATGAAAATGAATAGTAATTGTAATCCCCAGGGATTTTTGTCACGAATCTGTATATTATAATCGTGCTTAATTCGTAATAAATAAACATCTAGAATGTTCTTTGAAAACATTTGTAGTCATAAATTTATAGATATATATTTAAATGTTTATGAACTAGTAGTGGCAGCAGCAACAGTACGAAACAAAATCTAAGCTTTTATAAATTTCATTTTATAAAAGTTATAAGGCTTTTAAAGATTTAAAAAGTCATAATAGGTTATAATTGAATGATAGCATTTTATTAGTAAATAACCAATCATTAAGCTTAAATAATAATAATAATAATAATAATAATAATAAAAAAAGGTTGTTTATATATATATAAATATTTAATAAATTGTAACAACCGAAAATTTCGGTAACCGTTTATGTCCAAATTTTATATAAACGTTCGTAAAGTAATTACGATCAAAAGGATATAAACGATAAAAATATCTGATAACGTATGTACACGTTATAAAGCCTATTAATAACGTGTAAAAAAATTCTGTGACCGTTTGGGTTCGAAATTTTTATGAACATTCCCGAAGTGATTACGATCACATTAATATAAGCGGGACCGTTATACGATAAAGTATGCACAAGATATAAGATCGTGAATATTAAAAATATGTGAGAAAAGTAGAAGGGGGCTTTAAAAATAGAACCTCAAAGTGCAAGGGCCCTAAGTGTAAAATTGGAATTAATTCATGTTGAAGCACACAAATATGACGGTTGGATTGCAAGCTATTTTTTTAAACTGACTCAAAGTTATAGATATCAGTTCGTGAACAAATAACATTCAAAGTTCTTTCTGATCGACGATTATTTTTACAAGCAAAGAAGACAATCAAGAAGTCATGCCATATACTTAACGATTGTAGATCTGGTTTAAGGGAGTTGAACCGGTTGAAGTTCCGTTCAGCGTTTAAAGGTATGATTTACTTCCAGTAGCTATAGTTCAAGTAAATATGATCTGGCTCAGGGTTTGAATCACGGTTGGTTATGGTTGTGTAATATTACACGGGTTTTATCTGGTTTGTGTTGGATATGAGTATGTATGTGCTTTTGTTACCTTAAATCCATGTTATTATACAGTAAGTTTAGCAACGCCCTAAAACGAATTAATTAAATAGGAGAATATGCTTATCTAAGCAGAGCAAATAAGTAATCTTTAAGCATAACAAGATTGTAGAGATAAAAATGGTCAAAATGAGTGTAAGCGATATTTTGAAATAAAGCTCCGAACGAAAGTTATGACATGCCGAAGTTTCGAGCGGTAATCGTAAATTTGAGCACCTTCATGATAAGGTTATAATCATGATAATATATTCATATTAATAGGATATCATCCTGAAGTGAGAAAGTAAGGAAAGGAAGAAAAGCTAGCAAATTGTGCTTTAGCTCAGGTGAGTTCTTTGTAGCCCTATTTTAAATGTTTTATCATTTTGGGCTGGTATGCATGTTATGAAACTATTTTATGAAAATGATTTAACATGACTGTGGTCGGGTAAAGAATGTTTTAAGTCTCAACTAGGGTTGAGAAGTAAATGATTTTTTTCAAAGTCTCGTCCGAGGTCGAGCAGAGAATATGGTTTTGAAGTCCCGGCTGCGGTTGGGCAGAATTTGAGCACTGCGGTGCGGTAAAGTGTTTATGTTTATGATGGTTTAAATGATTTAAACCGTGTTATGTATGAATGATGTATGTAAAGAAGTCTTGTACCGGTATGAGCTGTCAACTTCGGTTGATAGTTAAAGAGTCTTGTGGAAACACAAGCCTGTCGACTTTGTGTCGCGTGTCGACTTTGTGTCGCCTGTCGACTTTGTGTCGCCAGTTGAGGAAATCTTATGCATGCATGAGTTGTCAACTTCGATTTGATAGTCATAGAGTCTTGTGCTGCACAAGTATGTTGACTTCGGGTCAACAGTTGAGGCTAAATTTTCTGCACAATGTGATTGATGTTATGATGATGTGTATGAAATGTATTTACGTTATGATGACATGTATGTTATATATTTGAATTATGTTATGTGATGATATGAATGGATAAAGATTTGTTTAAAAATATAACTTAGAACTCACCAGCATAAAGCTGACTTGTTTTACATGCATATCAGGTTGAATAATTTGAGAAAGGATAACAGGATGGCTCGTGGCATATCTTGAGGACCACCCTGGCATAGACTGGTTAGGTTGCCTGCGGAGTACGTCTTACGTATAACCTTCCAGCCCACGCTACCAGCCACGTATGAGAATTTCACCCATAGCGGATACAATTTGCAAATCATACGTATACTAATGGCCTAAATGCTGGTCTCATAGTATCCCTTTATGCGTCAAAGTTTAAACATACAATGCTAATAAAAAAATCATTTAAAAATAAGTTAAATGTATTCCCCTGGATTTTTTTGTTGGCTGAGCGACAGCTTAGAACTTTTCAATATAAATTTGGGCAGCGTTTCTGCTTAATCTAATCTTATAATTATTCTGCAAGGAAGATTTACTTATTTATTTATTTATTTATTATTAATAATAATATAATTATTACGATTGTATTATTATTATTATTATTATTATTATTTTTATTATTATATTATTACGATTTATTATTATTATTATTATGATTATTATTTTTATTACGATGATTATTAGTATTACTACGATTATTATTATTATTATTATTATTTTAAGCAAACTAAAATTTAATATATATATACATAGGGTCGAATCTTAACCCTAACACTATAAGTAAATATTTTAATAAAACTTTAAATTTATGAGTTTAACTAAAAATTAGATAAAATACCTAAACGGATCCAATCCTTAATCTTGACTTTTATACTGATCAGCACCTCCTAGCGTCCATACCTTTCATAATTTCTTTCTCAGTGTGTGTGTATGTTTGTATGAGATTTCTATTTGAAACTAACTGACTATTTATAAGCATTTGAAACTTAATGCGGAAGAAATTTATAGGCATAGGTTTTATACGTGTACGTTGTTATTCGATTTAAGAAGGATATGTTTGATGCTTCCACGTAACTTCAAATTTCAAATTTAAATATTACATTGAATATTTTAATATTTTTATTATTTTATTATTATAATTAATTTATCTCAAATTTTGTTTTTCTTTGATAACTTTTAAAATATAATGTTTTATAAAATTCTAAAAATACTGCTAGGATCAGCTCATTTTTATGTATATTTTGACCTAAGTTTCGTTAAAAACGGAAAAAAGTTTAATTATAATATATTTTATTAATTTTGGGCGGTCCCCTGTAATAGTAATTAATCGAATAGGTATGTTAAAAAATTTTAATAATCATTTTACTCGTTACTTACTAGTATGTAAGTGTCACATATGTGTATATAATAACTAGATATTTAAAATTATAATATTGAACAATATATTTTATAAAAATAAATATGCGTGTGTTACATCCTCCCACCTTTGTTTCAATCTCGTCCTCGAGATTATTGAAATTGGTGTGGATATTTCTTTCTCATCTCTGAAAACAGTTCCCATGTGTATTCAGGACCACGTTTGGAGTTCCATTTAACCTTAACTAATACCAACTTTTTACGCTTGAGTCTCTTTTCTCGACGGTCTTCAATTTGAATCGGTTGTTCGATGAATTTTAATTTTTCATTCACTTCAACATCTTGAAGTGGCATTAATAATGATTCATCGGCCAAACATTTTCGAAGATTAGAAACGTGAAACACATCATGTACTCCGGCCATTTCTACTGGTAGTTCGAGTTGATAAGCCACAGGTCCGATTCTTTTGAGAATTTTAAAAGGTCCAACATAACGTGGACTTAACTTTCCCTTTTTACCGAATCGTACTACTCTTTTCCATGGTGAAACTTTGAGTAGCACTTTATCACCAACATTAAATTCTAATGGCTTTCTTCTTCGATCCGCATAACTCTTTTGATGATCTCTGGCTACTTTCAATCTTTCTCTAATTTGAAAGACTTTATCAATTGTTTCTTGCACGATTTCTAGACCAGACAACTGATTTTCACCAATTTCAGACCAACAGACTGGTGTTCGACATTTTCTACCATAAAGAGCTTCAAAAGGTGCGGTCTGAATACTTGAGTGATAACTATTATTGTTGGAGAATTCCATTAGAGGTAAGTGATCATCCCAACTTCCTCCAAAGTCTATCACACAAGCTCGAAGCATGTCTTCCAATGTTTGGATTGTTCGTTCGCTCTGTCCATCAGTTTGTGGATGATAAGCAGTGCTGAAATTTAAACGTGTTCCGAGAGCTTTTTGAAAACTTTACTAGAATCAAGACGTAAAACGACTATCCCTATCTGACACAATGGATAATGGCACACCGTGGAAAGATACAATCTCATTTACATACAATTGTGCTAGCCTATCCATAGAGTAGGTTTCTTTCATTGATAGGAGATGAGCAGACTTGGTCAGTCTATCAACAATAACCCAAATCGTATAATTCCCACGGCTGGTTCGAGGAAGTTTAGTTATAAAGTCCATGGTTATCGTTTCCCATTTCCAAACAGGCAGTTCCAGTTGTTGCAACATACCAGAAAGTTTCTGGTGTATAGCTTTAACTTGTGAACAAGTTTTGTGAACAAGTTAAACATTTTGCAACATATGCGACAATATCTTTCTTCATGCCAATCCACCAATAGTTCTCTTTCAGATTCTTGTACATTTTATCGCCTCCTGGGTGCATCATGTATTTAGATTTATGTGCTTCTTCCAATATTCTTTCTCTTAAGCCGCCAGTGACCGGCACCCAGATTCTTGTATTCATTCGAAGAATTCCATCATCTCCTTTGGCCAGTTGTTCAGTCATACCCTTCATTCCTTCTTTTTCCTTGTATTCATCTTATTGGGCTTGTTTCTATGCTTCTTTAATTTGATGAAACAAATCGACTTGAAGTTCTAGCCGTAAAACACGTACTCTTCTTGGTTTCTCTGTCTCCTTTCGACTTAAGGCATCGGCAACCACATTTGCCTTTCCTTTATGATAGATAATTTCACAGTCATAGTCATTCAAAGTTTCCATCCATCTTCGTTGTCGCATTTTCAGTTCCTTCTGACCAAAGATATACTTCAAACTCTTATGGTCAGTATAAAATGTGAAATGAACTCCGTACAGATAGTGTCTCCATAACTTTAATGAAAATATTATGGCGCCTAAATCCAGATCATGAGTCACATAGTTCTTCTCATGAGTCTTCAATTGGCATGATGTATATGCAATAACTTTGTTTCGTTGCATCAATACGCCTCCTAATCCTGTATGAGAAACATCACAATAGACAACAAAGTCTTCAACACCTTCAGGTAATGCTAGGATTGGAGCGTGAATTAACTTATCTTTAATAATTTGAAATGCCTCAATTTGCTTGGGACCTCATTCAAATTTTACAGATTTTCGAGTCAATGAGGTGAGAGGAACGACTATTCGAGAGAAATTCTGAATAAATCGGCGATAGTAACCTGCCAAGCCTAAGAAACTTCGCGCCTCTGTTGGTGACTTGGGGTTCTTCCATTTGGTAATAGCCTCGATCTTAGATCGATCTACTTGAATACCTTGAGCATTAATAACATGGCCCAGAAATTGTACTTCAGTGACCCAGAATTCACATTTAGAGAATTTAGCATACAATTTCTCATGTCTAAGTATTTCAAGTAGGGTTCTAAGATGTTTAGTATGATCCTCCGGTGTTTTTGAGTAAATAAGAATATCATCAATGAACACAATGATGAATTTGTCCAGATAAGGTTTACATATCCGGTTCATCATATCCATAAAGGCAGCTGGAGTATTAGTAAGTCCAAATGGCATAACAGTGAACTCATAATGCCCATACCTTGTACGGAAAGCAGTTTTAGGAATATCTTCATCATGTACTTTCAGTTGATGATATCCTGATCGAAGATCAATTTTAGAAAAATGACAAGCTCCTTGAAGTTGATCGAATAAATCGTCAATTCGTGGAAGTGGATACTTGTTCTTAATTGTCACCTTATTTAGCTCCCTATAATCAATGCACATCCGCATCGACCCATCTTTCTTCTTGACGAATAAGATTGGAGCTCCCCAAGGTGATGAGCTAGGTCGAATAAAACCTTTTTCTAACAGCTCGTCTAATTGTTTCTTGAGCTCTTTCATCTCCGTCGGTGCCAACCTATAAGGAGATTTAGCAATTGGAGCCGTACCTGGTATCAAATTGATATTGAATTCTACTTCACGTTCTGGTGGTAAACCAGGCAATTCATCTGGAAACATGTCGGGAAAATCAGCTACAACAGGAACGTCTTTCAGTTTCTTCTTTTCTTGATCTTCAGTTGTGACTGAGATTAGATAAGCTAAACAACCTTTGTTTAGATATTTTGTAGCTTTGATCATAGAAATGATTCCAACATTATTTGTTGGCTTATCACTTTTGATGATCAATTTTCCTCCCGATGGAACACGAACTTCAATGGATTTGGTGTCGCATAAGATACAAGCTTGGTTTGTAGCTAACCAATCCATCCCGATTACCACATCAAAACCGGCCAACTTCATTGGTAAGAATTTCACAGGTAGGTTGTGATTAAAGAGTGTGATCTTACAATTTACTAATACTTCATTTATCTTGACTACATCACCATTAACGGTTTCTACCAGATAAGGCTTATCTAGTTTCACTAGTGGTTCATTTAGAAGTTTACAAAATTCATAACCAATAAAGCTTTGATTTGCTCTCGAATCAAACAAAACCTTAGCATAAACATTATTGATAAGTTGCGTACCGGTAATGACATCCGGCATGTCTACAACTTCCTTGGCATTAAGAACAAAAGCTCAAGTCGTCTTCTTTGCATTCATATCAGCTTTTGCTCCTGAACCACCAGCCCCGCTAGTCCCACTCACTTTATTCAAATTAGGACACTCATTTCGGTAGTGTCCTGGTTCATTTCAGTTAAAGCACGTCACCATCACTTTCCTTTTGCATTTTTCCAGAGAATGACCCATTATTTTACAGTGGCTACAATACTTTGCTATATTACACTTTCCCAGATGCTTTTGGCCACATGTTTTACACTGTGGGAACGTACCACTGCCTCCTTATTTCTTTATAAATTTTCCTCTAGGCCTCTTTGAACTTTGATCAACCTTTTGGATTGCTTCTTGGCTTTTCTTCTCTTCTTGGGTTCTTACCATTCCATCTGTAAGCAACCCTGCCAGTTCCACAGCTGAATCAATGGTCTGAGGCATTGCAGGCTTAACCATGTCACGTATTTCGCTTACCAGTCCCCAGATGTAACGACTAATAAGGTTTGATTCCGGTGTCACAAGATGTGGCACCAATCGACCATACTCAAAGCACCTGGAAGTGTACTCACGATGCCCATCACCGATCATGCGGTGAGTCAGGAATTATCTCTCGATTTGTTCCTTCTCATTCATTGGGCAAAACTTTCGGGTTACGAGATCCCGAAAACTTTCCCAATTCATAGCACACGCATTGGTTCTGCCTTTAGTTTGAATAATGGAGTTCCACCACTCCAATGCTCCATCTTTAAAGGAATTCGAAGCATACAGAACCATATCTTCTTTGGCACATTTGCTGATAGCAAGTACCGCTTCAATTTTCTAGAGCCATCTTAATGCTACCACAGCTCCTTCTGTTCCTGCGAACTCAAGAGGTTTACAAGATTGGAATGTTTTGTATGAACATCCTTCAGTTCTAAACCGTTTTGCACTAGAGACTTCGATATTCTCAGGGTTCGAACCAGACACCTCTTTTGTTTTTATCACTGTATTCTCTGGATTCGAATTTTCATTATCTTTCATAGCCGTAATAATCGTAGGTATTGCGTCCTTAATTTCCTTTGCTATTATCTGCTGAAGTTCATCTTTTCAAATCATTGGTTCCTTAGCATCCGTGTGCGTTCTCTTTCGCCCACAAGTGTTTACAGATGGTCCGCCAGAATTTTGGTTTCGAGACATTGTCTACAAAATATGATATTTGACAAGGTCTTAAAATAATTCATCGTAATTTAGCTTATAAGCTATCATCAGAATTCATCATGTTATTTCAATTATTGTTAGTATTTCAAGTATACTATTCTACCTATTCCTTTGATAGGCACTTATCTTAATTCGGTTAAAGCTTAGATACTATCATTAGTACCTATTTCGCTAAAACCAGGAGCTCTGATACCAACCTGTCACACCCCGGGCTCTCGACGACCCGGGCGCTGCGACCCGAATTGGTTTCATGGATAATACAGTCTCGGTCAGAGTTTATTATTCAGTTTAATATGTTTCAACGGAAACGTTGTTTCATGAATTGATAATTTTATAAATAATTCACATGCATAGATATGAAAACTGTTTTTCATGATTTATAAAAAGTTAATATGCATAGGTATGAAAACCTCACTGTCACATTTTATAAAATATTTTTTTATAAATAACTTTTCAGGATTTCACAAAATTTCATACGTATAAGTATGAATATCATCATTTCATATTATAATAAACCGTCTTTTCACAAACACATATTATACATTATTTTATAATATCTCGTTTATACAAGACTTGGAGGCATAGCTCCAATAGCTCCATGGTCCTACTACAAGATCCTATTCAAGGCATCATAGGCCAAGAATCCCTAATCCTGCTTCTCTTTTACATTTCATTATTACCTGAAAAGTTTTTAAAAATAAAACATCAACATAATGTTGGTGAATACAAATAACAAACTCGATATGTAAGCATAGCATGTTTGGACATTTAACCATAATTAATAATGACAATACTACACATTTAGCAGGTTATTTTACTAATCGATACAACCACTGCATACCCTGGCTTGTACTGCGTCTTACAATTGTTAAGAACAACAGCGGACTGCGTCTTACAATTGTTCCCTCCAGCCCACAGCCCGTCACCGGTTAGGTTGCCTGCGGAGTACGTCTTACGTATAACCTTCCAGCCCACGCTACCAGCTACGTATGAGAATTTCACCCATAGCTGATACAATTTGCAAATCATACGTATACTAATGGCCTAAATGTTGGTCTCATAGTATCACCTTATGCTTCAAAGTTTAAACATACAATGGTAATAAAAAAAATCATTTAAAAATAAGTTAACTGTATTCACCTGAATTTTTTTGTTGGCTGAGCGACAGCTTAGAACTTTTCAATATAAATTTGGGCAGCGTTTCTGCTTAATATATTCTTATAACTATTCTGCAAGGAAGATTTACTTATTTACTAATTTATTTATTTATTTATTATTAATAATAATATTATTATTATTACGATTGTATTATTATTATTATTATATTATTACGATTATTATTTTTATTACGATTATTATTAGTATTACGACGATTATTATTATTATTATTATTATTATTATTATTATTATTATTTTAAGCAAACTAAAATTTAATATATATATATATATATATACACATAGGGTCGGATCTTAACCCTAATCCTATAAGTTAATATTTTAATAAAACTTTAAATTTATGAGTTTAACTAAAAATTAGATAACATACCTAAACGGATCCAATCCTTAATCTTGACTTTTATACTGATTAGCACCTCCTAGCGTCCATAGTTTCTAATTTCTTTCTTAGTGTGTGTGTATGTTTGTATGAGATTTCTATTTGAAACTAACTGACTATTTATAAGCATTTGAAACTTAATGCGGAAGAAATTCATAGGCATAGGTTTTATACGTGTACGTTGTTATTCGATTTAAGAAGGATATGTTTGATGCTTCCACTTAACTTCAAATTTCAAATTGAAATATAACATTGAATATTTTAATATTTTTATTATTTTATTATTATAATTAATTTATCTCAAATTTTGTTTTTCTTTGATAACTTTTAAAATATAATGTTTAATAAAATTCTAAAAATACTGCTAGGATCAGCTCATTTTTATGTATATTTTGACCTAAGTTTCGTTAAAAACGGAGAAAGTTTAATTATAATATATTTTATTAATTTTGGGCGGTCCCCTATAATAGTAACTAATCGAATATGTATGTTAAAAAATTTTAATAATCATTTTAATATTATTAGTTAGTAGTATTATAATTATTTAATTAGAAAGAAAATATAATTATTTAATAGGAGAGAATTAAATGAATTTGATAGGAAATTGACATTTGGCATTAGTGTTCTAATATTATGACAAGTGGCAAAATTTATGTTCTTTTATTATTATAGTAAGATAAGATATTTAGGATTTGATTCATATGACAACCCGATCTAAAAGAGAAAACCCTTAAACCCATTCTACACCCTTGATCAAGATTTTTGTATATTATTTCTTTATTTTATATGAAGGGTATTTTGGACTTTTTCTCTTTAACTCTTTTTAATCATCAACTATCAAATCATAAGTACAAGTGTCTTTCCATCTTTTCTCTCTTCAATCACACTTTTCCATCTCCTTCTTTCCAATTTGATCAACGTCTTCTCTGGCAGCCATTGAAGTATTTGAAAATCGTTTGTGTTGAAGAACTAATAAAGGTGAAAATGGAAGCTGGTGAAAAAGGGAAAGCTCATGAAGAACCAAACACGGTGACTATGGAAGCTGGTGATTTTGACGAAAACCAAAACATTTCCATGGAAGCTGGTGAACATGGACTTCGTCTTCGTGGTGTTGATGAAAATGGTAAGAAACGTACTGGTTCAGGTCATATGCCATAACCCGATTTTTTTTAGTACGTCAATGTCTATTTTTACAAAACCCTAATTCGTTAATAGAGAAACTAAGGAATTATTCTGATCTTTTTAAGCATGATTTTGTTTACAAAGCTCCATTTTTATATGTTTGCTATTTTGAACACATGTGTGTGAGTTTTTTAATTGATGACATAAGAAACTTTGTGTGATTTAATTTTGTATGATCAAATTTGAGTGTGATTGACGAGAGAAAGGATTGAAAGATATATGTACTAATGATCGGATAGTTTTTGTGATTTAATTGATGAAATAAGAAACCTTGTGTGATCACCAATTTGTATGATCACCAATTTGTATGATCAAATTTGTTATTTTTTTATTAATATAGTTTTTATTATGAAAAAAAGAATAGTTTTTAGGAGATATTTACTGGATTTCAGTTTTTTAGGGCTAAGCTTCTATGGTTTTGAGATATGTTTGCTATTAGGAAGCATAACACATTTTTTAGGAAAAATTACATGTGAGTTCTTATTGTGTCAATGTAGGTTTGATAAAAACTTTGGTGTTTGAGTCTCCAAATGGGACTAGATATTGGAAACCGGATGTAATAAGTGATGAAAAACCTACTGTTGGTATGGTATTTCAAACTTGGGATGATGCGTATAACTTTTATAACTCTTATGTCGAGTTGTCAGGTTTTTCAACCAGAATAGGACCTAGTAAGAAATGGAATGGTGATATTACTCACAGATATGTGATGTGTAGCAAAGCTGGAAAACCTAAGTGTCAGAAATTTGAAACTATAGATCTTGAAAAGTAGATTCTCAACGTCTTAGAACCTATACAGTATGTGATTGCAAAGCTCGTTTAAAGTTGAAGGACGCCAAGGAGCCTCTACGTTTGTCGTATATGAATTTCATGAGACTCACAACCATGATCTTCTTTCTGCTGAGAATGTTGACTTTTCCAAGAGCAGGAGACGTTTATCGTATAGCGATAAACATTTCATCATTCGGATGACTTTGAACAAGTTGGACAACGAGTAGCTCATCGGTTGAAGACTAGTTTATGTGGAGGTCCTCAGAACATACAGTACTTAGAAATTCAAATAATTTAATAACAAACAAATAATAACGTGTAACTGAGGTTGAATTATTAAACAATTACTATACTAGACAGTCCCTCGATTCCAGAATTCGGTGAAATATCTACTCCATGGGTTTTCATCATAACTTCAACAACGCTTTTTATTTTTGGAGTTGCATCCAAGCATTCTTTGTTTGATTCTTCTTTGTTACTCCATTTAGGTGTGTCAGCCCACATCTTCTCATACTTCTCAAGCAGCCTCTTTGTATCCACTCTTTCAAAATTTATGTTGTATAAAGTATCCAATTGCTTTTCCAATTTTTGTTTTTCATTTGCAAAATCATTCAATTTCTTATCAACCAACGATATATGATCCTGTTGTACTTTCAAAGTATTAAACAAACGCCTCCTAGGTCTTGGAGTTTCTTCCAGGGCTTGGAGCTTCACCCCATTTTTCTGCACGTTTTTTCCCGGGTCTTCGATAACATTACACATACTTCTTAATTCTCCCAACCCAAAACCACCATTTTCAATCTCCAATCGCTCCCTTATCTTAAGCATTTGGGTTGTCCAGAACTCTACAGGCATCCGTTTAGTATCAATATTGATCCCTGGACATGTGAAACTATCAACATATAGAAGTTGCAATAATAAACTTCAATTGTTAGTTAAAACGGTAAGTGCATAATTTAAAACAAACAAAACAACTAATTGTAATATATATATTCTAACCGTTAAAATTGTAAGCCCTCCGGTAAAGTAAGACGATTTATTCATCCGATTCCAATTGTTTCTACAATGTCTTAGCTTGTCAACAACATATCCGCTCCAGTTAATATCCTTGAAATTTACAACCTCTGATATAATGTTTTAGATTTGCATCTTACGCTTCCCAGTTACAGTACATTCAACCATTGTTGTTAGAAACGGAACAATGAAATCAATTTCAAACAACACACTTTCATCTTTTGAACTCATTACCCTTGCAACAATCTCAGAAGCTACCAGGAAATCACTTTGGTAGAGATCCCTCCATGTGGCAACATACCCACTTAATTTTCTTACTCGCTTAATAAGGATTAAATTAGGCCTCTCTTTTGGTATCCCTAACAACCTATTAATTGCTTTTGAATCAACTTTTACTTTGTGGCTACCAACCAACATCTCCATGTTGTTACAATCAAAGCAATCTACAACAAAATATCCTAATTTTGATGGAATTTCTTCTATATCTAGGTAAAGCAACTTCCCAAACCCCATTTTCTTAACTACTTTTTGGTTTGCTGTCAAGTGGCTATAGCGTAAAGAGATATACAAAGGATGCGGGGATGTACGATTACGTAAGCTTGGAAATTGAGTTTTCTTGATAATTGCATCTTTTGCAGGTTCTTTCTTGTTTTTCAGATCTTGTTCTCAACCTATTCAATATATTATAATAAACAAATTATAATTAATAAAAGTACTACATTTGTGTTTCTAGTTAAAAAATTATTCGTACCGTCATCATGTTTTTTTCTTTTTTTCAACTTGCCTCCTCCCTGTCTTGTACTTGTTGAACCTATCTCAACTGCTTGGAATAAACATATATTGAATCAGAAAGGTATATCTAAGCTATTACTTAAGGTTCAACTAAAAAAATCATAACTTAGTTAAGTAAATTACTGATCCAACATGTGACAGGTTCAGCTCCTGAATTATTTATATAAATAGATTGCTCTGTTGTATTTGAAAAGGTAAACTTTTTTGACTTTGCAATCCTATTGCTTCTTCTTAACTCCGAAGACATTTGACATTTTTTCACCTTTAAATAAAGAACATCAAAATATATTGTCAACAACAACAAATGAAGTGTTACAACTAATTTTGATTATATTCAAATATGAAACTGTTAGAACTAAGTATGTTCTAAACCTAAACTGAAACTCTTGCTTATAAGTTTTGCACAAGTCTAACTACTAAATCACACTCAGGAAATGAGGCATCAAGTATCCAAGTGCATCATTGATTTAAAAAGGCAAAATAACCTTCTTTGTGATGGTTGTTTAACCATATTTGGTTTAGGGACAACTTTTTAGCCTTATTTAGGAACAACGGTCTTATACAAAACTGCTGATAACATGTGAAAACCCGATTTAAAAGAGAAAACATCAACATAAATCTTTTAACGGGCTCCTTGTTAATATCAACATAAATCTTATAAACAATAAGTGTAGTGATCAAAACAAAAGTTGGTAAAACATAAACCAAAAGATGCTAAAACATCAACCAAATTTTGTTACCAAAAGTTCCAACATATACTTTTTGTTTAAAAGGGCAAAATGTTGTGTGATTATACGATTTAGGTTTGCAAGCATTTCATCAAACACCTTGTGGGCATGAATTTTATAAAAATAAATTTCAATAACATATGCTTCACTTCTATCCAATAATCATACTATTACTTTGATTTAGCAAAATATATGTCAAAGATTAAGTAAATGAAATTAAAAAATTGCTTGAAACAAATAATTTACTAACATGTGTATAAGAAATGAAGGTATGATATTATGCTTCAACTACAAAGAATTGTTGTGTGATGGTTTAGTTCTATTCATGTATTGTTTCCAAATCGCAACACATTCATAGGTTTAAAAGGTTGCTTGACCAGCAATTTATGTTGATCGGTCTCGGTTTTAGTTGAAGGACCGATGTACCAGGTTACATTACTTACCAGAAACCGACTTATGCAAATTTAACGGGCATTGGTCTTGTATATGGTTTCTATCCCAGTTTAATTCTGGGCGTTCGGTCAGGGTATGATCCAAAGCTCAACCCTAAACTTAATCAAAAAACAAACCTTTGATTTTGCAGAACACAATGTATGACCAGCACGATATATAAAGAAGGATTTCTTCAGACGGGGTTTCTTCACCGATCATAGATCTGAAGGAGGGTTTCTTCAAGGAACAAAGTTAAGAGGGTTTCTTCACCAATTGCAGATCACCACACAAGATTCTTCACAAGAGGAGGGAGAGAGTGTGACACCTCGTAATTTCCAGGTCAGCATTTATTTTATTTTAATAATAATGTGTATTATTATTTCATACGTGGCACTAGAATAATTGTATTTAGTGTGACACGTGGCACAACAGACCAAACACACCGATAATTCGAGGAATTATCGCACAACACACGCACGTGTCTTGAATGACGAACGTTGGTGAACGGATCGAACCACAGTACACTTTCACTGCACATTAGGTTCCAAGGAACCTAAGTTAGTATAACAATGCCCACATATCGAGAAACGATGATCGTAATCGTTAGAAACGCGAAAATCGATTCAAAACCATGAAATTGGGCTTATTGGGCTCAACCGAGACCCATCGCGGTACGCGATGGGCACCTAACTGGGCCTTCGCGGTACGCGAAGCCTGAGCTGGAGAATTTGAATTCTCCGAAATCCATCGCGGTACGCGACGACCGATCATCTTCCACCATCGCGGTACGCGGCGTGTTTCGGGAAAAGAATTATTATTTTAATCGTCGCGCTACGCGGAGCTACTTTTTGGACAGTTGTCGCGGTACGCGACGAGCCTACTTGCGCAGAAATCTTTATAAAACCAAGATTAATCATTCCTCTAGCCCCTGCTCTATTTTTCTCGACTGGAACACTTCTCGTCGACCATTTTCACTTTGCTACACCATCATAGTGCCTCTGGAAGCCATTGTTAAGGCCATAGAAGCTCGAAATCGAAGGTTGAAAGCTTGGAAGAGGAGCTTCGAGCTAGTCATCGACGCCACCATCACTTGTGACGCCCCAGGAGCTGTTTTCAGGAGAATTTCAGGCTGCTACACATCTGTTCTAGTCCCATCTCGACCTTCTTGAGCTCTCTTGAGGTAGTTCTCGCACTATTTCGGGTTTTTCTCACTTATACACACACATGCAAGGGGAAATACCCACATGCATCACTAGTACCACTCTAATCACGAAATTTTGATGTTAAGAAACTATTATTTAGTGATGTTGTTACTGATTTGATATTATTTAGATGATCCATGGTGATTTCTATTGTTTATGATGATGATTTGTTGATTTTAACATGAAATGGGTACTTTTAATGACATGCATGTATGATCTAGTATGATTCACATGATATTTGATATTGAAATGTGGTTATTGATGATATTGGGTATGATTTGAGAGGTTAGAAGTGTTGATTGTAGTCAAGAAATGTCAAAATGTGTTAGTTACTATAAATAGTATCTTTATTTGTGCAAGTATGTGATTAGATGAGTTTGTAACCACATGCATGTGATTAAATCTATGATTTATGCTAGGAAGGATGTTTTATGATGTTATAGATGCATTGGAATGATTAGAACCGTTAAAAATGTGATCTTTATGAATGTTACTAAACATAGTAACTTTTTGTCATAAGATTGTTAAGAAATGAGGATTTTGATAATGTTTCGAGTCTAGCATGCTTATTTGATGTCAATATGATGATATTGAATGATTGATGTTATTGAAAGAATGGATTTTGTGTATTTTTCGTATGTTACTATAAATAGTAACTTTATTATGCAAATTTGGGAATAGGAGCATGCTAGACATAACGGTTATGATTAAAAGGCTATCTATGACTAGGATAGTGATGCTTAGATGATATTAGTTGTTAAACATGATGAAATATGCTTATTTGTGCAAACTTTCTAATTATAGAAACTTTTACGCGCAAACTATGCTAAACCGGCTACGTGTAACTATGTGCAATGTGATAACATGCTCACTTAGGATAAATATGCATGTTAGAATAATCGGGATATGATTTCTTGCATGACTTGCCAAAATGAGGAAACTTTCCTAAAATAGAAACTTACTACAAATAGTAAGTTTCCTCATGGGAATGACTTTTGGTATCCGTACACTCCACACGACACTAAACCGCACGTTACACGAGCACTTGATCCAAAACCGTCACCAACGGGTTGTTAGGTCAAACACGGTCAACACGGTCAACATGACCCACTTAACAACTTGGTGTTGTTAAACAAGAGCATGGTCTTGTGAGACCCACATGTATGCAAACACGAACTCATAGTACCTATGTGATATAGGTGACTGCTAGCCGGTGAGCTACACTATTTCTGTTGAGCAAACGCTTTACTCAAACTCAGGTGAGTTTATAACCCCACTTTTACTTATCAACTGTTTTACTTAACTTTGGGGTGAGAATACTATGCAACTATTTTAGATGTATGACTGGTATGTTGTGAAAACCATTTTCGAGTGTAACTATTATTGCTTAAAGTCCTCACTTATCCTTACCGTTAGTTGTGTTACTAACGAGTCGTAATTACGTAGTACTACTGGGTTTGACTAACCCCACTCGACACCAATGTTGACTGGAGGTCATAACGAGTGTAATTTCGATAGGAATGCGGGTTCAGCGATGACCTGCGGAGGCAAACGAGAACAGTCTAGTTTCGGTAAGATGAACTGATACACTCCACGGATCGTAGTATCCAACAACTAAACTTAACATACCCAGTATATGTCTGTTTACTTTTCAGTCTGTCTAAACCTGTGAACTCACCAACTTTTTAGTTGACACTTCTCGCATTTATTCTCAGGTAATTAATGGAGCTTACGCTAGGATGCGCACTTGGAAGCACTAAGGAGTCTGACTGGCATATAGACTCGTGTCTTAGGCTTGTGTGCATTGGATTTGTTTTAAAACAATTTAATTTATGTAGTGTCTTAAACAATTTACATTCCGCTGTGTAATTTTAACTTTTTTCGCTGCAGCTTATTTATGATATGACATTTTAAACATATTTCGCTGCGTATCTATGAAACTTATATTATTCTGCAAAATGGTTTGATTGTGAATTCATATAGAGTCGTTCTATATGACAAAAGAGCTGTGATCCTGGCCACGTCACTGTCACACCCCCAATTTTCAACTAACGGAATCATACCGTTTGGGAACGTGACAAACCAGGATCTCAGATCATTAGACATAACGAAGACCTCTATATGAATTTCAAAACATACTTTGGTCTTTAAAACATAATATCAGAGTTTTCAAAATTTGCGGAAGCGTTATAAAACTAGTAACAGTTGTAAATTGTAAAATACAATACAAAGTTTCAAATGTTACAAAGTTTCAAATGTTCAAATCCAAATATCTAGAATGTTTAAAATGCATGCGACTCTATCTCCGAGTCCATGCCAGCTTTAATGCGCGCCTTAGCGTCCTGAGAAAACATGTAAATCAAGTCAACACAATGGTTGGTGCATAACACAGGTTTTAAGCATTCACAATGTTTAAAACAACAGTTTGAGTATCAAGTTGTAGATAACATAATCACACATGCACAGTCATGATAGCTAGTCATATAAACTATTTACATAAGTGGTCGACACCGAAGCTGACGAATTGCCATGCTATAGCATGTTTTTGCCTTGCCACTATTGTCTAGCACAACAATAGTAAAATGTGTTTGGTCAGTTAAACACCTGCGTAGATCCCATCTACCAGGTGAGGTTTGTCAAACCTAATAGATCTATTTCCAACTACCACGCTTTGCGCTACGGCAAACTAAACGTTTCGAGGTGTGTAAGGACTTTCAATTTGCTATGTTGTCACATAATGTAAACAGCTAACTCATGCAAGTGATATGTATCTAAAAAGAGTTTGTTGCACATGTTTTCTCCCCCAAAACAGTTTAAAATAAGAAAGGGGCCGTGTACGCACCTTTGGTTTTAGCAGATGATCACACACTAAAAGCTCGTGTAGGAAATCCTCCTACGAAGAATCTGTGTTTAAACAATAACCTAGTGTTATTCGAAATGTCGTTTTGTGCTTGAAATCACATACGTGTCAACACACGTATGTTAAAGTGTCAGAAATGTGCATACGTAAATACGCGCGTCTTTGAGATCGTTTAAATAAAATCATATTTGATTTTATTTAAATAATCGTAATTATACGCGATTTCGTTTTCAGGTTAAAATATAAATTTTATTATTCTAATACGTCCGTATTCTCGTTACGGTTCCAACGCAACTTGAACGGATCGAATCGGAGTTAGAACGAATAAAATATGGTCAAAATACTAAATTAGTATTAAAACCCAAAAAAAATGGTTGGGCCCGGACTCGAACCCGCGACCCCCAACTCCAACACACACGCATCTAACCATCTCGCCCGCTAGGGTATCGCATCTATCATTCGAAATTAAATTGTTTTAAACCTACATGGGCCGGTTCCCTTTTGTTATTCCTAGCCGAAGCAAAGAACTCAAATTGAACCTCGATTCAAACTCGACCCAGCCTAAAACCATAGGGCTTCACTTCTGGGTACTAACCCGACTCTACATGTGATTTTAATTTGAAAATCAACCACCATAACTCGGTTAATCAAATGTATAAACATCCGAACCTAAATTTACCCATTTTCAAATCAAATCGATTGAATTCATGATCAACTGTTCTTGGATTCATATGGTTTTCCCTTATCATAGCATTTCCAATCTTTCTGTGCTAACTAATTTGATTATCTCATTCATCTAGTTCGAATTCCCCAACTATCTTTTAACCGAAGAACCCTAAATCCAAAATCCTTCAATTCGTTATCTTCTGATGAAATTGTCATAACATTAACCTTAGTCGGCCTCTTCTGAAACTATCTATAACATCCAATTCAGTTATCGAACTCAGTTCCATAGAAACCCCCAAAACATTATGAATGGTGAACCATAGTTATCGAACTCGTACAATTAGATCTTAGAACTTGGAATTAACATGTGGTTTTCATTGACTATGATCTCACGAAACTATCTATAAAACTTAATTGAATTATTAAATTCATTTTATAAGAAATCCCCAAAACAGTTTTCGTGATGAACCCTAGAAATGGAACCTGATCAATTCGATGTTAGAACTTGAATTTACCATGGGGATTTGCTTAGTCGACAGGTTTAGAAGGTTTAGAAATAGAAACTTACTTGATTTGATGACTAATCGAATGAGATCGACTAATAGGTTGAGTTTCGGCCACCTCCAAATCGTTTTCTTCAATCCACAGCTTCTTGGATTAAATTGGTATATGCTTCAGGTTCTGAGAGTGCCGATTGATGATTCTGAAAGTTCAATTGTGAGGAATGAAGTCGATTTATGAGGTTTCGACATTGAATGGTTTCGGTTTCAAGTGTTGTGGCCGTTTTTGAATAAATTCGATGATTGAAGAGCCTCATAACGTCTAAAAACTGTTAATAACCATAATTGTGATGATTATGATGATCCAATTTCGGTTACAACTTGAGTTTAATACGAATTTTAACTTCAATTTGATGATGTGATCGTATTTTGACTTTTAAAGTCAAGTTTTGACATTTCAACTAGTTTGCAACCTTAATCCTTGTAATTTTAATATTTCAAGGCTTGTTTTACTAAATTCTAACCCTTATAAATTATCCTCGATCAATAACATGTAACTTTGATTAATAAATTGAACCAAAGATCCCGAATTACCATTAATTGGTTCAATTAAAATACTATCGGGCTAAAATAACCCATTTGGGCCTCATTATTAAAATTGGGCCTATATTAAACTCATTGGGCCTATCTTGGCCTTACTGGACCACCCTTTGGCCTTACTGGGCCTACTTTGGCTCATTGGGCCTACCTTGGCTCTATTGGGCCTTCCTAAATCTCATTGGGCCTACACTGGCCTTATTGGGCCTACATTGGCTCTGTTGGGCCTAACTTGTCTTGTTGGGCCTTCCTTGATTTCCTTGGGCCTAACCTGTCTTGTTGGGCCTTAATTGGTCTTATTGGGCCTACATTGGTTAACTAGGTTAACTCAAAAAGTCGGATTGTCACATCATCCCCTTGTTGAAGGAATTTTCGTCCCGAAAATTAGAAAATGTTAGGAGTAGTTAGGAAACTACTTACGAGTTTAAATCGTACGTGATAATGTGATTTGATCATTCTGTGTGCTTGTGTGTACTCACACACAAAGTCTAATGCTTGCAACATCACAACTCAATTGTGATCGTTCAATGTGACTGTTTGCGTGTACACTAGTTAGTTCACCTAACTGTGACTGTTTGTGTTTGATCATACTGTGTTGTGTAACCTCACACATAGTGAGTGTCTATAACCGTTTGTACTATGCAACCCCGCACATAGCAAAATGTGTGTAACCAATCATGTATGTACTACCATAACATGTAACATATGAAATGTAGCACATAAAATATATAGAATGTAATGTAGCACAAATGTTAATAATAAATCAATTGAATAAAGTGTTTGTGCTTACAGTTTGAAATTTTTCAGTGTTGATGTGTGAAGCATCACGTCATCCCCTTGTTGAAGGAAATTTCGTCCTGAAATTTAACGTGTGCTCTCAGTGTTAGCAGTAGCTGTTTTGAATAGATGAGGATACTTCTTCATCATTTGGTCTTCCCGTTCCCATGTGAATTCAGGACCACGTCTTGAATTCCATCGAACTTTGACTATCGGAATCTTGCTTTGCTTAAGTTGTTTGACCTCCCGGTCCATGATTTCTGCTGGTTCTTCAAAGAATCGCAACTGTTCATCTACTTGTATTTCTTCCAACGGTACAATCAATGTCTCATCAGAAAGACATTTCTTTAAGTTCGATACGTGAAAAACATCATGAACTCCACTGAGTTCATCCGGTAGTTTGAGTTGATACGCAACCGGACCAATCCTTTTCAGAATCTCAAAAGGTCCTACGTAACGTGGACTAAGTTTTCCGCGCTTGCCGAATCGTATCACACCTTACCAAGGTGATACCTTTAGAAGAACTCGGTCTCCTACTTGAAATTCCAACGGTTTACGACGTTTGTCAGCATAACTCTTCTGTCGATCCCGAGCCGCTGCCATACGATTCCGAATTTGAACTATCTTCTCTGTTGTCTCGTGCACCAGTTCAGGACCTGTTATCTAACTGTCACCAATTTCAGCCCAGCAAACTGGTGAACGACATTTGCGACCATACAAAGCTTCAAACGGTGTTGCTTGAATACTTGTATGATAACTATTGTTGTAAGAGAATTCCACTAACGGTAAGTGATTCTCCCAGCTGTCACCAAAGTCAATTACACAAGCTCGTAACATATCCTCGAGCGTTTGAATCGTTCATTCACTTTGACCGTCGGTCTGTGGATGATAGGCGGTACTCATATCTAAGCGAGTCCCCAATGACTTATGAAGAGATTTCCAAAAGTTGGAAGTAAATCGGGCATCCCGATCTGATATGATAGAGATTGGCACGCCATGCCGTGCTACTACTTCCTTGATGTAAATGCGAGTCAGTTTCTCCATCTTATCAGTTTCCTGGATTGCTAAGAAGTGTGCAGATTTCGTTAATCGATCGACAATTACCCATATCGTATCACAACCACTCGGTGTATGTGGCAGTTGCGTACGAAGAATTCGGCATTTATGACGTAAGCACATTTGGTCGTGCATGAAATCCACGAGGATTTAGTAACTTTTGTTATTGGGGATTGAAAGTATGTGAAAAATGATGAACGTGGGCGAAAACCGCGCGCAAAACGGAGTTCGTATGCTCCCGGAATCGCGAAACGAAGTTTAAATCAAATATTGGATGAAAAACGGGTCAGGCGGTACGCCTGGCGTGGGTGCAGCAACCCAGGCGTTACGCCTGGCGAGTATGTCGGCCAAAATTTTTTTAAATCGATCAGAATCGTCCAGAACACAAAATCTTCATCCATTTCGACCCCAAACGACTTCCAGACGCCATCTCTTCTTCCTAACACCATTATACTTCATTTCAAAGCCATTTGAAGCCATAAATCGCACCACAGATCGTATTTTCAAGTCCTGATCGTTGTTATACGCGCAGAACTCCGTCAGATCAGGTAACGGTTCGTTTTAACCTTCTAGTTTGATTTTGATTGATTAGATCTTGATTTTGAACGTAATGAGATAGTTAGGATTGTTGATTATTGCCTAGATGATGGCTAGGATTGATTATAAACGAAGAACACGAAGTTCTAACGGTTAAATCCTTGTTTTGATCCGTTGTGATGCCCGGTTTGCATGAAATCATACCTATGATTATAATGGTTTAAACCATTTGATTATGACAATGTAGGTGATTAGTTTGATTAATCTTTGAAATGCAAAGGTTAAATCCAAGTGTTTCAAACTAATCATAATCATTAACATACTCATTGGAATGATTATCTGATGTTTGTGATAACAGTCAGATTAGTATGTTAAACATGGTTATTAAACCTATTCTAATACTACATTGTGATATTTCATGATATTTGGGTAATCAATAATAAGGATTAATCACTTCTAAGCCATTAAACCATCTAGAAACTGTTTAAACATTATAATCAACAACATTAACTATTTGGTTAATCTGAGATTATTCTGATTAATCCAGAGCGTCATCAACTTTGTGTTAGGAATCTAATGCAATGTAGGTTCCTACATTATCATACATTGTATGATATAACCTTAAATTAGTTAATTATATAATTAATATCGAGTTGATGATTTACTAAGCAATGTCTTTGACATTGAACGTTCAGAAGGATCTAATCAGTAAACTAGGAGCCTGGAGAACCGCGATGGATGATAGACTGAGGATGACATGGGGACAGATTATGCTTGCTGCATTTTGGCGGCTAGTGGCATGGATGACTGAGGGATGGAGTTGGGTGAGAGAGAGAGTGATAGAGTATTTGGCATGGTTTGGAGTGGCGAGTACCGAGACCAGGATGATGATCCTGGCAGTAGTATCGGTGTCCAACGCCTTCACTTGATCCATCAGGGTCAAGTGAGAAGTGAGGATATCTAATATGGTCCTACGTGTATCCTCAACCGTAGCCTGACACTGCTGTAGACTCTGCTGTGTCCCCTGCAAGTTCTGAGTAACTTGCTGCAACTGTGCTCTCAGCTCTGCCTGATGGGAGGATTCTCCCATCTCGTGTCTGGCATGAAACTCGTCCCTGGGAGCCAGCTGCTTCCGGGGAGGTAGTCCTGTGGTCTTGCGGGCTTGACCCCGCATACGCCGCAACCCGTCCCAAACGAGTACCCTAGGAGGTGATATACTCTGGATCCGATCCGCAACGGGATCAACCGGAGGTAAGTGAGGAGGACTAGGTATGATAGGAAGTGCTGGTGGTGGTGGTGTAACTGGTCTAGGCTCTAATGGTGAGTGTGGTAATGCTGGTTGTGCCTGTGGCACTACAGATGGAGCTCGTGAGGCTGCAGTCGATGCCTCCGAAGAATCTGAATCCGGTGCTGAGCTAGAGCTCGGAGTACCATCCCTCATATCATGAGGAGCTAGCTGATACTGTTCGCCTCGATCTGCCATCGCTGTACAATAAAAATCTCTAATCAGTATCATGAAAGAAATATATTGAATAATAAAATTCAACATACACATGATATGAGACGTCCTCCTATCTTAACGCAACTATTCGTCATTACTATTGTTAGTGTTTTGCTTGAATTAAATCAAACTAGAATGCACACGTGTTGCAAATTTCAGTTATGCTGGCCACTCATGACTGGAATTTGTACCACCTGATTGTCCTGGTTTAATTCAAAACAAGTTTTGTTCAATATTAATGTTCGGTGCTCTCTGTGTTACTATACGAGCCTATGGTTATAGTCTAGGTTTCTAAGTCAACCTAATTCTCTATAACCTGTGGCTCTGATACCACCCTGTCACACCCCCACCCCTCGTCACCTCGTGTCTGGTCTGACGTCACTGAACCGGTTGCGGAAGCATAGTGGTGATGTCTCTGAGGTGAGGGGTGACTTACTTGAACCAATATCATAAGCACGCAGATTAACTTAAAATAATTACATTACCAGGGTGTCGCAATCACAACCACATTACAACTATATTTATTTAATTACAATACTATTATTAAAGTGCAAATAACTCAAAAGTGCATCCTCACCCGGTGGTCACTGTCTCCCTGCAAAAAGATTTAATTTGAAAACGTCAGCACAAAGCTGGTGAGATCGACAGTTCAATTTAAAACAATATGATATGATAAGCACGTTCTCAAAAGTTCAGATCCGGATAACCATGGGACCTGTATCTAGTTCCTTTCGGACGTCTAGTCTGTCTCAAGATATTACCCGTCGGTACATATCTTAGTGCCTCATTATCTTAATGTCTATCACACCATTAAGAAGTTCAGGAAACAGATAACAAACATTCACACAAGGGGAGATGCAATCCTCCCAGCGAATGGGGTGTCAACCAATAGTACTATCAATGTTTTCTGCTCGGCCACACATGGGTTCACTAGATACAGTTCAAAAATGAGGACTTTCAATGTCATGATAGAGTTCAGTCTACAGGCCAAAATCCCATGAAATCCCACAAAAGTCACAACAATCACATGAAATCACACAGATATCAGTGATACATATCATATGTTCATTAACAGTTCAACAATGTTCCCCGATGTTTGAAAAAGATTAAAAATAAAAGGGGTTGTACGAAACTCACCTGGTAGTATAGATGTAGCAGAATATCTCAAAACTGATAATAGAGAAATGATTCTGCATTTATTTATATTTAAATCGATCAGGGTGTAGATAGAGGAGTTCTTTTCTGTTCTTATCTTTTGTTGATTGTAGTGTCTTGTGTCGTTTCGGTAGTCTGTACATATTAAAACAATAGTGATGTAATAAAACGGGTGTTTTGTGTATCGATCTGTGTAATGTACTATTTGGGTGTTGTGTGAATTATGTTTTTTTTTCTAATAACCTTGTGTGGACTATAAACAATTCTGTGTGAGAACATGTCAAACTAATATATATTTCGCTGGAATACAGTACGGAGCAATACTGTATGCAAATATATCTGTAACCAAAGTACAGTACGAGAGCCATACTGTACGAGAACATGTCTAAATTGTGAACGTGCCTGAATTGTGAATGTGTCTATAACTTAAGTACAGTACGAGAGCCATACTGTACGAGAACATATCTATGGTCTGTATGAGAACTTAATGTATGAACTGAGAACATATCCTAGTCCTGTATGAACATATCTTTAAAAACATGTGTTGCAATGCAATGAGCTGGGTAAGACTCTAACATGTTTTTGAAATTACAGGACTAAGTATAACTACGAATAACTGTGTGATCTGTGTGTAATGTGAACATGTCTGGACTGAATTTATGTAGTTATACTGTATTCTTATATCACATGTCAATGCAAATTTTCAGTGTAACTGAATGGGATTGTATTTATGTGATAGAACGGGTTATATCTTTAATGTTCTTGAACTGACCTGAGTTTTGTCTGCTTGTGAGCAGAATAATGGCTCCTAAACGAGGTCGACCAGCTAAGAGAGCTACTCAGAACATTACAAACCCTGAACCGAATCAAATTCCACCTCTGAATGTTGAATCAAATCCGGATCCGCATGTTAATCCGGAAGCGAACGTGGTTCCACCTGGGAACTTGGAAACGCATACTACTCCACCAGTGAACCCTGGAGCAGGCATTGTTCCACCTGCTGGTACAAGCGGATCTGAAACAAATGAGGCTATGATAGCTCGTATTGTGCGTGAACAACTATCTGCTTGTGGTGTTCTGACACAACACCAACCACATATCACTGCAGGTTCTGGTGGGGAACACGATCATGTTGAACATAATGCTACTGGTGGTCATGTTGAAACTCATACCACTACCGGTACAACTACTATTGTTCCTGATCCACCCCGACAGGGATGTACTTACAAGTATTTTGCTTCCTGTAACCCTCCTACTTTTACTGGCAAAGAAGGAGCGGCTGGTCTAATAAGGTGGATTGAGGAAATGGAAACTAAGCTCAAAATCAGTCAGTGTTTGGAGGAGCATAAGGTGTCTTATGCTGCCTGTTCTTTGAAAGACTCCGCTTTGACCTGGTGGAATACCCAGGCCAAGACTTTGGGTTCAGCCACAGTTGACTCGATGGGCTGGAATGATTTCAAAACTCTGATTAGATCAGAGTACTGTCCCATCACTGAAATTCAAAAACTCCAGGAAGAATTCTGGAATCACTCGATGATCGGTGCTGACTGTCTTGCTTACACCGATCGTTTTCATGAACTTACTTGTTTACTTCCCGACATGTTTCCTACGGAAGCCGCTTTAATCGAGAAGTACATTAAGGGTCTGATTCCTCAGATACGAGGAATGGTGACTGCTGCTGAACCTACAACCCTGAAACATACGATTCTTTTGACCACTAAGCTTACCAATGAGGCGGTAAGGAGTGGTACTCTGTCTTTGAAACCTCAGACGGTTCATAATCGTAGTGATGTCGGTACCTCGAATGTGTCGAAAGGTACCAAACGAAAGTGGTTTGGCAAAACCAAGGCGAAGGCTCCGGCTGAGATCACCCAGAGCAAGCCAACTGTGAAAAACTATGGTGCAAATGTTCCTGAGAGGAAAACTTATACTGGGCAGGCGCCCAAATGCAATAAGTGTCCACTACATCACACGGGACCATGTCCTGTTTGTCTGAATTGTAACCGAGTTGGACATTATGCTAAATATTGCAATTTTCCTGCTCAGACACCAAACCAAGCACCACGACAAATCACTCAAACCAACCGGTCATGTTACAAATGTGGAAGTCCGATCATTTCATAAGAAACTGTCCGAACAATAACACCAATCCGGGAACTGAAGCTAGGGGAAGAGCTTTTCAGATTGGTGCGACCGAGGCGAGACATGATGCAAATATTGTTACTGGTACGTTTCTTCTTAATAATCTATACGCATCAGTTTTGTTTGACACAGGAGCGGATAAGAGCTTTATCTCTTCTGAATTTGCATCATTAATTTCATTGCCTACGGTAGATCTAGAAACTCCTTATGTTATTGAACTTGCTAACGGCAAGTTAATCAAAACTAACAGTGTTATTCAAGGATGTTCCTTGAATCTGAATGATCATCTTTTCAAAATTGATTTACTTCCTATTGAGCTTGGGAGCTTTGATGTTGTTGTTGGTATGGACTGGCTTTCTGATAACCAAGCGGAAGTTGTGTGTCAAAACAAGGTGATCCGTATTCCATTATCTAATGGTAATACACTAATAGTTCAAGGAGAACGAGCGGGTAGAAAATTTGGTCTCATATCTTGTATGCAAGCTCAGAAATTCTTAAGGAAAGGCTGTTATGCTTTCCTGGCACATGTGACTGAGCACAGTTCTTCACCCAAACAAATCACAGATATCCCAATAGTCAAGGATTTTTCTGAAGTTTTTCCTGAGGACATATCAGGATTACCCCCAGTGAGACAAGTTGAATTTCGAATCGACTTGATTCCAGGTGCAGCACCTGTTGCTAAAGCCCCGTATCGGCTTGCACCATCCGAAATGCAAGAACTTTCAGGTCAATTGCAAGAACTGTTAGACAAAGGTTTTATCAGACCTAGTTTCTCACCCTGGGGAGCACCTATTCTTTTTGTGAAAAAGAAGGATGGTTCATTCAGAATGTGTATTGACTACAGGGAACTCAATAAACTGACAATCAAGAACCGTTATCCACTACCTCGTATCGATGATCTGTTTGATCAACTACAAGGTGCTACTTATTTTTCAAAAATCGATTTAAGATCTGGATATCATCAGTTACGTATTCATGATGATGACATTCCTAAAACTGCTTTCAGAACTCGATACGGACATTACGAATTTTTAGTAATGCCATTTGGTTTAACAAATGCACCAGCAGTTTTCATGGATCTGATGAATCGAGTATGTAGACCTTATCTGGATAAATTTGTGATTGTGTTTATTGATGATATTCTTATTTATTCTCGAAATCAACAAGAACATGCTCAACACTTGAAATTAATTCTAGAACTTTTGGCACGTGAAAAATTATATGCCAAATTCTCCAAGTGTGAGTTCTGGTTACGAGAAGTTCAATTTCTTGGTCATGTAGTAAATCAAAACGGTATTAAAATGGATCCCAGTAAGATTCAGGCGGTGAAACAATGGGAGACACCACGAACCCCGACTGAAATACGTCAATTCTTGGGGTTGGCAGGTTATTATCGCCGGTTTATTAGGAACTTTTCAAAGATAGCCTTGCCACTGACTACATTGACACAGAAAAATCAACCATTTATATGGAGTTCTCAACAGGAGGAGGCGTTCCAACTGTTGAAACATAAACTCTGTAATGCACCTATCTTGACACTACCGGAAGGTACTGATAACTTCACAGTGTATTGTGATGCTTCACGTCAAGGTCTTGGGTGTGTTCTAATACAGAAGGATAAGGTAATTGCTTATGCTTCTCGACAACTGAAAGTACATGAGAAGAATTATACCACACATGATCTAGAACTTGGTGCAGCAGTGTTTGCACTCAAGATTTGGAGACATTATCTATACGGAACCAGGTGTATTATATACACTGATCACAAAAGCCTACAACACATTCTAGATCAGAAAATGTTGAACATGCGACAGAGGCGATGGGTTGAACTGTTGAACGATTATGACTGTGAGATTCGTTATCACCCAGGCAAAGCAAATGTTGTAGCTGATGCTTTAAGTCGCAAGGAACGAGTCAAGCCTTTACGTGTGAAAGCGTTAGGTATGACTATTCAAACCAGTCTAATTCCTCAAATCAAAGAAGCTCAGCAACAAGCTTTACAAGCAAAGAACTATTCTGCAGAGGAACTGAGAGGATTAGATAAGAAACTCGATACTAAGGCTGATGGACTGTTGTATTTCAAAGACCGAATGTGGATTCCTTTATTCGGTAACTCTCGAACTATTATCTTGGATGAGGCGCATAAATCCAGGTATTCTATTCATCCAGGTGCTGATAAAATGTATAAAGATCTTAAAGACTTTTACTGGTGGCCTGGAATGAAGAAACAAATAGCTGAATACGTGGACCGATGTCTAACATGTCTCAAAGTCAAGGCTGAACATCAACGACCTTCTGGGTTACTACAACAACCTGAGATTCCCATGTGGAAATGGGATCAGATCTCTATGGATTTCATTACTAAATTACCCAGAACATCACGTAATCATGACTCTATATGGGTTATCGTTGATCGCCTTACGAAATCTGCGCACTTCTTACCCATCCGAGAAGACTATTCTATGGATCGACTTGCTAAACTCTATGTTAATGAGATTGTATCTCGACATGGAATACCGATCTCTATCATTTCTGACAGAGATAGTCGATTTATGTCACGATTTTGGCAAACTCTTCAGAATGCTTTGGGCACGCAAATCAATATGAGCACAGCTTATCATCCACAAACTGACGGGCAGACCGAACGAACAAATCAAACTCTTGAAGACATGCTCAGAAGCTGTGTGATTGATTTCGGAGGTAGCTGGGATATTCATCTTCCACTTGTTGAATTTTCATACAATAACAGCTACCATACCAGTATTCAATGCGCTCCTTTCGAAGCACTTTATGGACGCAAATGTAGATCACCTATATGTTGGTCAGAAGTAGGTGAAAACCAAATCATTGGCCCAGAATTCATTCAAGAAACAACTGATAAGATCGCACTCATTCAAGAACGAATTAAAGCTGTTCGCGATCGTCAAAAGAGTTATGCTGATAACCGCCGTAGACCACTGGAATTTCAAATCGGTGATCAAGTAATGTTGAAAGTTTCACCGTGGAAGGGTATATTCAGATTTGGGAAAAGAGGTAAACTTTCGCCAAGATTTGTAGGGCCATTTAAAATTCTTGAACGAATTGGACCAGTGGCTTACAGACTTGAATTACCTCCTGAACTCGATAACGTTCATGATGTCTTCCATGTATCAAATTTGAAGAAATGCCTAGCCGATGAATCCTTGATCGTACCTCTAGAAGAGATTCATATTGACGAAAAACTTCAATTCAGAGAAGAACCAGTTGAAGTAATGGATCGAGAGATGAAAGTACTGAAACGCAGTCGCATACCTATTGTCAAAATTCGGTGGAATTCACAGCGTGGACCCGAATATACGTGGGAACGTGAAGATCAGATGAAACAGAAATACCCACATTTATTTTCATGATCAATTGTTATCCCGTAAGTCTTTCACTAAATTTCGGGACGAAATTCCTCTAACAGGAGGAGACTGTGGCAGTTGCGTACGAAGAATTCGGCATTTATGACGTAAGCACATTTGGTCGTGCATGAAATCCACGAGGATTTAGTAACTTTTGTTATTGGGGATTGAAAGTATGTGAAAAATGATGAACGTGGGCGAAAACCGCGCGCAAAACGGAGTTCGTATGCTCCCGGAATCGCGAAACGAAGTTTAAATCAAATATTGGATGAAAAACGGGTCAGGCGGTACGCCTGGCGTGGGTGCAGCAACCTAGGCGTTACGCCTGGCGAGTATGTCGGCCAAAATTTTTTTAAATCGATCAGAATCGTCCAGAACACAAAATCTTCATCCATTTCGACCCCAAACGACTTCCAGACGCCATCTCTTCTTCCTAACACCATTATACTTCATTTCAAAGCCATTTGAAGCCATAAATCGCACCACAGATCGTATTTTCAAGTCCTGATCGTTGTTATACGCGCAGAACTCCGTCAGATCAGGTAACGGTTCGTTTTAACCTTCTAGTTTGATTTTGATTGATTAGATCTTGATTTTGAACGTAATGAGATAGTTAGGATTGTTGATTATTGCCTAGATGATGGCTAGGATTGATTATAAACGAAGAACACGAAGTTCTAACGGTTAAATCCTTGTTTTGATCCGTTGTGATGCCCGGTTTGCATGAAATCATACCTATGATTATAATGGTTTAAACCATTTGATTATGACAATGTAGGTGATTAGTTTGATTAATCTTTGAAATGCAAAGGTTAAATCCAAGTGTTTCAAACTAATCATAATCATTAACATACTCATTGGAATGATTATCTGATGTTTGTGATAACAGTCAGATTAGTATGTTAAACATGGTTATTAAACCTATTCTAATACTACATTGTGATATTTCATGATATTTGGGTAATCAATAATAAGGATTAATCACTTCTAAGCCATTAAACCATCTAGAAACTGTTTAAACATTATAATCAACAACATTAACTATTTGGTTAATCTGAGATTATTCTGATTAATCCAGAGCGTCATCAACTTTGTGTTAGGAATCTAATGCAATGTAGGTTCCTACATTATCATACATTGTATGATATAACCTTAAATTAGTTAATTATATAATTAATATCGAGTTGATGATTTACTAAGCAATGTCTTTGACATTGAACGTTCAGAAGGATCTAATCAGTAAACTAGAACATAAATAACTCATTAAATATAAATAAATGCAGAATCATTTCTCTATTATCAGTTTTGAGATATTCTGCTACATCTATACTACCAGGTGAGTTTCGTACAACCCCTTTTATTTTTAATCTTTTTCAAACATCGGGGAACATTGTTGAACTGTTAATGAACATATGATATGTATCACTGATATCTGTGTGATTTCATGTGATTGTTGTGACTTTTGTGGGATTTCATGGGATTTTGGCCTGTAGACTGAACTCTATCATGACATTGAAAGTCCTCATTTTTGAACTGTATCTAGTGAACCCATGTGTGGCCGAGCAGAAAACATTGATAGTACTATTGGTTGACACCCCATTCGCTGGGAGGATTGCATCTCCCCTTGTGTGAATGTTTGTTATCTGTTTCCTGAACTTCTTAATGGTGTGATAGACATTAAGATAATGAGGCACTAAGATATGTACCGACGGGTAATATCTTGAGACAGACTAGACGTCCGAAAGGAACTAGATACAGGTCCCATGGTTATCCGGATCTGAACTTTTGAGAACGTGCTTATCATATCATATTGTTTTAAATTGAACTGTCGATCTCACCAGCTTTGTGCTGACGTTTTCAAATTAAATCTTTTTGCAGAAAGACAGTGACCACCGGGTGAGGATGCACTTTTGAGTTATTTGCACTTTAATAATAGTATTGTAATTAAATAAATATAGTTGTAATGTGGTTGTGATTGCGACACCCTGGTAATGTAATTATTTTAAGTTAATCTGCGTGCTTATGATATTGGTTCAAGTAAGTCACCCCTCACCTCAGAGACATCACCACTATGCTTCCGCAACCGGTTCAGTGACGTCAGACCAGACACGAGGTGACGAGGGGTGGGGGTGTGACAGTGTACGGGGTAACTTAGTAATGAAGTCCATCGAAATCTGTTCCCATTTCCACATCGGTATCTCTGGTTGTTGCAGTAAACCAGATGGCTTCTGATATTCAACTTTGACTTTCGAACAAGTCAAACATTTGCTAACGTACTTAGCAATATCAGCTTTCATGTGAGGCCACCAATACAGTGCCTTCAAGTCATGATACATCTTGTCTGATCCCGGATGGACTGAATATCTGGACTTGTGTGCTTCATCCATCACGAGTTCCCTTAAACCTCCATACAAAGGTATCCACATTCGATCAATGAAATAACGAATTCCATCAGGTTTAACATCCAATTGTTCTTCCATTCCTCGTAAAGATTCCGGTACTAAGTTTTCCTTTTTCAAGGCCTCAATCTGAGCACTGTGCACCTTGTCAGGTAAGTCAGTATGTATTGTCATCATAAGTGCACGAACCCGTCTTGTTCATGTTGTATCTTTTCTGCTCAGAGCGTCAGCTACTACATTAGCTTTTCCCGGGTGATATTTAATCGCGCATTCGTAGTCATTCAACAACTCAACCCATCGTCGTTGTCTCATATTAAGCTCCTTCTGATCAAAGATATGTTGCAAACTCTTATGATCAGTGTAAATAGTACACTTAGTTCCATACAAGTAATGCCTCCAAATCTTCAAAGCAAAAAACCACTGCCCCTAACTCCAAGTCATGGGTAGTGTAATTCTTTTCGTGCGTTCGTAGTTGCCTTGAAGCATAAGCAATTACTTTATCCCGTTGCATCAATACACATCCTAAACCCTGTGCAGATGCATCACAATACACCACAAAGTCTTCCGTCCCTTCCGGTAAGGACAGAATCGGTGCGCTGCAGAGTTTCTGTTTCAATAACTGGAATGCAGCTTCCTGTTTATCCGTCCAGTTATATTTCGTTCCCTTGTACGTAAGAGCTGTAAGTGGTTGAGCGATCTTTGAGAACCCTTCAATGAATCGTCGATAATAACCCGCCAAACCAAGGAATTGTAGTACCTCGGTAGGAGTCTTTGGTGCTTCCCAATTCTTAATCGCTTCAATCTTCGCTGGATCAACATGTATACCTTTTTCATTAACTATATGCCCCAAAAATTGTACTTCTCGCATCCAAAAGTCACACTTCGAGAACTTAGCGTACAGTTGTTCCTGTTTCAGTAATTCCAATAGTAATCGAAGATGTTCAGCGTGTTCTTCCTCAGACTGTGAATAAATGAGAATGTCATCGATGAAAACAATGACAAACTTATCAAGATAAGGTTTACAAACACGATTCATGAGATCCATGAATACAGCTGGAGCGTTTGTCAACCCAAATGGCATGACCAGGAACTCATAATGGCCATAGCGTGTTCTGAATGCTGTCTTCGGAATATCCTCCTCCTGAACTCTTAGTTGATGATAACCAGACCTGAGATCAATCTTCGAGTAGTAACTCGAACCTTGCAATTGATCGAACAGATCGTCAATCCTGGGTAACGGATACCGGTTCTTGATAGTAACCTTATTCAATTCCCGGTAATCGATACACATACGGAAAGTCCCGTCCTTCTTCTTTACAAACAAAACTGGAGCTCCCCACGGTGAAAAACTAGGTCGTATGAAACCCTTATCCAACAACTCTTGCAATTGTGTGGATAACTCTTGCATCTCTGACGGTGCAAGTCGATAAGGCGCCCTAGCTATCGGTGCTGCATCTGGTGTAAGGTCGATTCGAAATTCCACCTGTCTGATAGGCGGTAATCCCGGCAAGTCTTCTGGAAACACCTCCGGAAATTCACAGACTACTGGTATATCTTCAATCTTTTTCTCAGCTACCGGCTTTTCAGTTATAAGGGCTATAACTGCCGTATGACCTTTACGCAGACACTTGTGTGCTTTCATACAAGATATGAGACGCAGTGGCGTACTGCTCTTCTCGCCTTGTACATACAATGTTTCTCCCTGCGGAAGAGGTATGCGAACAATCTTTTCATGGCATACAATTTCAGCCTGGTTTTTGGACAACCAGTCCATGCCAATAACTACATCAAAACTGCCTAAGGCAATAGGCATAAGATCAATCTCTAATGTTTGACCCATCAAATCAAGGATACATCCCTTAAAAATACTTTCCACTACAATCAACTTACCATCAGCTAATTCCACAGTGTATGGACTATCTAAGGCAGTGGGACTAACATTTAGCAACTTAGCAAGTGAACTAGATACAAAACTCCGATCGGCACCAGTGTCAAATAACATAGAGGCATAGTGATTATTTAAGAGGAACGTACCCGTAACGATGTTGGGATCCTCCCGTGCCTGACGTCCTCCAATCACAAACGCCCTGCCTCTAGCACCATTGTTGTTGTTATTATTGTTGTTGTTGGTGCCATTACCATTACCATTGCCGTTGTCGTTGCCTGTTGCATTATTATTCTCCCCACTTTTCTTGAGTTGTGGGCAATCCTTCTTGAAGTGTCCTATCTTGCCACACTCATAACAACCCTTCTGTGCGTTGTTCTGGTTATTATTCTGGTTGTTGTGGTTGTTCTGTAGCTCCCCGCGACAATCCTTAGCCGCATGTCCAATCTTGCCACACCTCTGGCACTTAGCTCTATCACATTGATTACCTGCATGATGATACCCACACCTGTTGCACTTGGGGTGTTTACCAACATAACCCCCCGATGATGATGATTGCTGACCACTGCTGGAATTATGATAAGACTTGTTTGAGTCTTGCTTCCGGTTTTGCTGATATGATTGTTGGTTGTGACCCTTGGAATTGTTACCTTCCCACTTTCTTTTATGGTCTCCCACCTTGGTAGCAGATGTTCGTTTAGGTAGGGTCCCCTGTAACACTGCCTGGTGAGTAAGCTGATGCGCTAAACGAACAGCTTGTTGAATGGTGGTGGGATTTGCTGAAGTAACCAACCCCTGGATCTGAGGCACTAGTCCTCCAATGTATCTTTCAATCCACTTACTGGCTGGAGTAGCCATGTGTGGTAGCAGTCTGGCCAACTCATGTGACCTGGTCGTGTACTCTTCAATATTTGACCCCTCCATCTTGAGGTGCCAATATTCCTCCTCTAACTTCTGCATTTCACTGCGAGGACAGTACTCCTCTTGCAGTAAAGCTTTGAAGTTGTTCCATGTCAAGGCATTTGCCTCACCCAACCCCAGAGTCTGAACATTTGAGTTCCACCAAGTTAATGCTGGACCCTCCAATGTTCCCGTTGCAAACTTCACTTTGCTCTCGTCAGGGCAGTTGCACATTTCAAACACAGATTCCGCCTTTTCAATCCACCGAAGGAGTCCAATGGCCCCCTTCGACCCTTTGAAATTGTGTGGTTTACAGTCCAAGAACATCTTGAACGTGCAGACTTGTGGGTTAACCAATCCCCCAGCTGGACCCTGTGGTCCTGTGTTGTGTGTCTGAGCATACTGTGCGATTGCCTCAGCAACTCTGTTGTTAATTAGCTCATTGAGCTCAGCGACTGTCATGTGAACGTTTCCCTCAGCCATTAGTTTCCTATTTACAAGAAGTGTTAGCATGCTTGCAAAGTCTAATGTAACATGTGTAAGTAAAACAACAAACACAACATATAATATATAAATCAATACAACTGCTGGAAATAAATAATAGCTTTTCAATAGATAGAAATTTTGATTTGAGTACAATACTTTTAAATTAAAACATAAGTTTTCAAACTACTAATGTAGGAACACAACCCGTTCCTAATAAGTTTAAACAAAACAAATAAAGAAAAATCAATCGTCCTCAACTGTGGATTCAGGATCGGAATCAACAACTGGTGCTGGTTCCTCCCCTTCTTCCTCTTCATCCTCTTCCTCATTCTCAGAGGCCACTAAATCCTCTAAGGCTTCTATCCTGCCCTCCAAGAACTCAGCTCGGTTCTCTGAAGCTTCGAGACGATCAATCAAGTTAATCATCTCATTCCGCATATCATGAACCAGATGGGCAAGTTCCTCTTGCCTCTCATTAGCATCCCATTGTTCCTGAGAGTGTTGTGCGATCCTATCTTCTGCCTCGTACAAATCCTCGCGCAGTTTGGCGATCTCCTCAGCGTCCGTCCTTTGCCTCTTAGGCTCAGGAGCATCTAGTACTGGTGGTGGATGTGTAGAAGGTCCCTCAGCAGGGATCTGCTGAGTGCCCTCTACTGGCTCCTCCTCCGGATCCTCATCCGGGTCCTCATCTGGATCCTCCTCGGGATCCTCGTCTGGGTCCTCCTCCGGATCCTCCTCCGGATCTGAGTCATCCATCTCATATGGTGGAGGTGATGGAATAGGTGGTGGTGGTGATGACGGTGGTGCTGGAACTATCGGTTCCTCGTCCTCAGAATCATCAATGTAAATGTAAGGTATCGATGATGATGCCATGCCTGTTACATAATACTATATGTAAGTGCAATGCCATGGAATGTGTAAACAAGTCAATTACATAATGTCATATGTAATTTCTAAGTAATATGTGTAAACATATGTGTCTAATGTCTAACAGTCATAGTCTAAGCCTACAAATGCAAACCTAGTTTGCTATAACCAATGTCTCTGATACCAATCTGTCACACCCCCAATTTTCAACTAACGGAATCATACCGTTTGGGAACGTGACAAACCAGGATCTCAGATCATTAGACATAACGAAGACCTCTATATGAATTTCAAAACATACTTTGGTCTTTAAAACATAATATCAGAGTTTTCAAAATTTGCGGAAGCGTTATAAAACTAGTAACAGTTGTAAATTGTAAAATACAATACAAAGTTTCAAATGTTACAAAGTTTCAAATGTTCAAATCCAAATATCTAGAATGTTTAAAATGCATGCGACTCTATCTCCGAGTCCATGCCAGCTTTAATGCGCGCCTTAGCGTCCTGAGAAAACATGTAAATCAAGTCAACACAATGGTTGGTGCATAACACAGGTTTTAAGCATTCACAATGTTTAAAACAACAGTTTGAGTATCAAGTTGTAGATAACATAATCACACATGCACAGTCATGATAGCTAGTCATATAAACTATTTACATAAGTGGTCGACACCGAAGCTGACGAATTGCCATGCTATAGCATGTTTTTGCCTTGCCACTATTGTCTAGCACAACAATAGTAAAATGTGTTTGGTCAGTTAAACACCTGCGTAGATCCCATCTACCAGGTGAGGTTTGTCAAACCTAATAGATCTATTTCCAACTACCACGCTTTGCGCTACGGCAAACTAAACGGTTCGAGGTGTGTAAGGACTTTCAATTTGCTATGTTGTCACATAATGTAAACAGCTAACTCATGCAAGTGATATGTATCTAAAAAGAGTTTGTTGCACATGTTTTCTCCCCCAAAACAGTTTAAAATAAGAAAGGGGCCGTGTACGCACCTTTGGTTTTAGCAGATGATCACACACTAAAAGCTCGTGTAGGAAATCCTCCTACGAAGAATCTGTGTTTAAACAATAACCTAGTGTTATTAGAAATGTCGTTTTGTGCTTGAAATCACATACGTGTCAACACACGTATGTTAAAGTGTCAGAAATGTGCATACGTAAATACGCGCGTCTTTGAGATCGTTTAAATAAAATCATATTTGATTTTATTTAAATAATCGTAATTATACGCGATTTCGTTTTCAGGTTAAAATATAAATTTTATTATTCTAATACGTCCGTATTCTCGTTACGGTTCCAACGCAACTTGAACGGATCGAATCGGAGTTAGAACGAATAAAATATGGTCAAAATACTAAATTAGTATTAAAACCCAAAAAAAATGGTTGGGCCCGGACTCGAACCCGCGACCCCCAACTCCAACACACACGCATCTAACCATCTCGCCCGCTAGGGTATCGCATCTATCATTCGAAATTAAATTGTTTTAAACCTACATGGGCCGGTTCCCTTTTGTTATTCCTAGCCGAAGCAAAGAACTCAAATTGAACCTCGATTCAAACTCGACCCAGCCTAAAACCATAGGGCTTCACTTCTGGGTACTAACCCGACTCTACATGTGATTTTAATTTGAAAATCAACCACCATAACTCGGTTAATCAAATGTATAAACATCCGAACCTAAATTTACCCATTTTCAAATCAAATCGATTGAATTCATGATCAACTGTTCTTGGATTCATATGGTTTTCCCTTATCATAGCATTTCCAATCTTTCTGTGCTAACTAATTTGATTATCTCATTCATCTAGTTCGAATTCCCCAACTATCTTTTAACCGAAGAACCCTAAATCCAAAATCCTTCAATTCGTTATCTTCTGATGAAATTGTCATAACATTAACCTTAGTCGGCCTCTTCTGAAACTATCTATAACATCCAATTCAGTTATCGAACTCAGTTCCATAGAAACCCCCAAAACATTATGAATGGTGAACCCTAGTTATCGAACTCGTACAATTAGATCTTAGAACTTGGAATTAACATGTGGTTTTCATTGACTATGATCTCACGAAACTATCTATAAAACTTAATTGAATTTTTAAATTCATTTTATAAGAAATCCCCAAAACAGTTTTCGTGATGAACCCTAGAAATGGAACCTGATCAATTCGATGTTAGAACTTGAATTTACCATGGGGATTTGCTTAGTCGACAGGTTTAGAAGGTTTAGAAATAGAAACTTACTTGATTTGATGACTAATCGAATGAGATCGACTAATAGGTTGAGTTTCGGCCACCTCCAAATCGTTTTCTTCAATCCACAGCTTCTTGGATTAAATTGGTATATGCTTCAGGTTCTGAGAGTGCCGATTGATGATTCTGAAAGTTCAATTGTGAGGAATGAAGTCGATTTATGAGGTTTCGACATTGAATGGTTTCGGTTTCAAGTGTTGTGGCCGTTTTTGAATAAATTCGATGATTGAAGAGCCTCATAACGTCTAAAAACCGTTAATAACCATAATTGTGATGATTATGATGATCCAATTTCGGTTACAACTTGAGTTTAATACGAATTTTAACTTCAATTTGATGATGTGATCGTATTTTGACTTTTAAAGTCAAGTTTTGACATTTCAACTAGTTTGCAACCTTAATCCTTGTAATTTTAATATTTCAAGGCTTGTTTTACTAAATTCTAACCCTTATAAATTATCCTCGATCAATAACATGTAACTTTGATTAATAAATTGAACCAAAGATCCCGAATTACCATTAATTGGTTCAATTAAAATACTATCGGGCTAAAATAACCCATTTGGGCCTCATTATTAAAATTGGGCCTATATTAAACTCATTGGGCCTATCTTGGCCTTACTGGACCACCCTTTGGCCTTACTGGGCCTACTTTGCCTCATTGGGCCTACCTTGGCTCTATTGGGCCTTCCTAAATCTCATTGGGCCTACACTGGCCTTATTGGGCCTACATTGGCTCTGTTGGGCCTAACTTGTCTTGTTGGGCCTTCCTTGATTTCCTTGGGCCTAACCTGTCTTGTTGGGCCTTAATTGGTCTTATTGGGCCTACATTGGTTAACTAGGTTAACTCAAAAAGTCGGATTGTCACAGTCACACTCACGTGGACTGACACCACGAGTGGGAATTTGAGGGTGTCACAGACTGGTATCAGAGCCTTGGTTATAGGGAACTAGGTTTGCATGTAGTGAACTTTGACTATAGCCTTTGCTCTACACTAGACACTACACATAGAACTTGCACTTTGATGCTATTATTTTCTCTGTTAACTATTACTTACTGATTTGAGACTTGTAGGATGTCTAAAAACAGTGGGAACACCGGACGTAACCCAGGGAAGCGACCAGCAGAGAACGAGCTGACGGACGAGAGCCGACAGCGTGTTCGGGATATCATGTCCCATGCAGACGCAGTGATGGCTGAGCAGGCACGCATTGCTAAGCGCGCTAGGTCATGGACCTGGTACCCATTCATGGTATGGGACTGGATTGTTGAGGAGACGGTGCCTTCTCAGCATGTTATCACTGATGATGATCAGGCGCACCGACTACCGGCACTGGGAGTGTCATCTGAGCGGTCATGGACCTGGTACCCATCTATGCAACTATTTTAGATGTATGACTGGTATGTTGTGAAAACCATTTTCGAGTGTAACTACTATCGCTTAAAGTCCTCACTTATCCTTACCGTTAGTTGTGTTACAAACGAGTCGTAATTACGTAGTACTACTGGGTTTGACTAACCCCACTCGGCACCAATGTTGACTGGAGGTCATAACGAGTGTAATTTCAATGGGAATGCGGGTTCAACGATGATCTGCGGAGGCAAACGGGAACAGTCTAGTTTCGGTAAGATGAACTGACACACTCCACGGATCGTAGTATCCAACAACTAAACTTAACATACCCAGTATATGTCTGTTTACTTTTCAGTCTGTCTAAACCTGTGAACTCACCAACTTTTTAGTTGACACTTTTCGCATTTATTCTCAGGTAACTAATGGAGCTTACGCTAGGATGCGCACTTGGAAGCACTAAAGAGTCTGACTGGCATATAGACTCGTGTCTTAGGCTTGTGTGCATTGGATTTGTTTTAAAACAATTTAATTTATGTAGTGTCTTAAACGATTTACATTCCGCTGTGTAATTTTAACTTTTTCCGCTGCACTTATTTATGCTATGACATTTTAAACATATTCCGCTGCGTATTTATGAAACTTATATTATTCTGCAAAATGGTTTGATTGTGAATTCATATAGAGTCGTTCTATATGATCAAAGAGCTGTGATCCTGGACACGTCACACCCACGTGGACTGACACCACGAGTGGGAATTTGAGGGTGTGACAGAGAGAGTTTGTGAGGTTTCTTGAAAATTTGGGAAGAGAGATAATGATGACATTCTTTTAGGCGGTACACATAGAAAAAGTCTATTTTATTCATTACAAGGGTAAAAAAGACATTTTACCTTACAAGTTCTAATAAAATACTACAGATTAATTTTGAACCTGAAATTTTTTCAAATTAATTAAACAAAAATCTAGTAATAGTTTGATCAACGGTCCACATAGAATTTAAGGGTTTTCTCTTTTAGATCGAGTTTTCACAGGATTAAAACCCTATACACACACACACACATATAGTGCTTTTATCATTTGAAAACCCGATATTAGGGTGAAAAACCATTAAACCCAAAATGAGCCACTGATTTTGAATCTTGAAAATAAACATGTAGTCCACATTAAACTAAATAGAAAATTGGGATTTGAATTAAAAATATGGTTTAATGTGAACCACATGTTTATTTTAAAGACACTAAATGAACTACCCAAATTAAGGGTTATCTCTCTAAGATCGGGTTTCACAGAATATAGGGTTTATATCCTGTGAAACCCGATCTTAGAGAGAAAACCTTAAACCCTATCTGGGCCGTTCATTTAGAATCTTGAAAATTAACATTTTTTCCATATTAACCCACATTATAATTTATTTGTTTATTCACAACCTAATTTTTTATTCAGGTTTAATGTAAGTGTCTGTTATATGTAGTGACGTTTAATTTGATAATTAAAACTTGGACCACCAAAAGTTTTTTTAACTTTAAAAATCAGTAAACAGAGATGAGGGTATTAAATTTGAGATATTTGCTTAAAAATTTTGGTTTTTATTAAATTTGATAGATTTGCTTAAATATTTGTGTTTCTATTTTAATTCAAACGATTGGTTGCCGGTGAGAGATTTTGTGACTAATTTTTCTATTATTTTTGTAACATATTTGTGAGGATTTTGCATATTTTTATGTTTTTATGAAAATTTGTATGAGTTCGTGATGAGAGGTTTACTTTTGCTATGTAACATATGCTTCTACAACTATTATATAATACTCGTTCTCGGCACTGTACATTTATAACCCGCCGCAACGCGCGGGGGATTAAACCTAGTTACAATGAAAGTCACACTTCATATCAGTAGCCTTACCACCAGCTTCCTTGACACATACGTATTATCAGCAGAGGACAACCCGAGATGACAAGAAATGGGGGTGTGAAAGGTTAGAGTCGGGTTGGGTTTGGAAAATGTTTTCAAATGTAGGTGATTATTGGTTAAAAAAAGGTGATTCAGGATACATGTTAGCCAAGGTTAGAAAAGTGTTTGATTGAATGAGTTGTTAAGGGTGCTCGGATCGGCTTAACGCTAATAACAATTGAATATTTGAGTTGTTTCGATTCATGAACTAGAAAGACTTTGAACTTTATAAATAATAAATTCTTTACAGAGTTGGAAGAGTTTTAGATGGCTAAAATGCTTGTAATTTTTTGGACTTATGTGAACTTATTTATATTTTAATTTGTTTAATTCTAATTGCTAGTCCAAGTTGTCACACCCCACCATTGGCAGAAACACGAGAATACGACCGATCATATGTCACAGTACATCAATTTAAGATAACATTTCATTAAGTACGCCAAGACATACGTTCGACAAATTGTATAAGTATGCATGTCATATTATAGATCCTACTAGTAAATAATATTGTTTACAAACATATACAAAACTATCGAATAAAACGAGCAAAATTTACAACTCGGCAAATAAATCCACAATAATTTTCTAACAATATAAATAATCTTCGTATAAACTTGTCTTGATATTCTAAATACATCCTTTTCATTATAGTTTTCATAACCTAAAAAACATACTCAAATATCATCTAAAAAGTTTGTGAGTTCACATTGTCTCAATAAAAAGTATAAAAGATTAAAGTGTGCTTTGGTATGTCAGGAATATCATATAACTAATGAACATGATGGTAAAGGAAATGAACTCACAATAAATCCAATGACTAGAATGCCCAAAACAAATGCATAACTTCATAACACACTTGTCAAATTGTCCATAGTTGATATATGTACACAAGACTGTTTGTGATGAGTATATTTGTCTATTTGCCTAAAAAAACGTTGGTTGGCGCGACCAAATCATTGGTGAGGGTTGTCAGCCTCATATAGATTTGTCCAATACATGTCCACATGCTCTTCTTGCGAGTTAAATGATTATCATTGTGTGAGGCATACAAAAATACGTGTATAAAATTATCTATTGCCTACTCATGCATATACAAATCATAACATTGTAACATGTATGCCAAGGCATAAATAATAATAACAAAAATTTGTATGCGTTGACCGTGTGTTTTCCACTTCGGGATTTGAAATAGAAACAAGTAAAGGAGCTATGAACTCAAGTCTTAGAAAATGAATACTTGGAATATTTCTCTTTCTAAATTTGATGTCGCCTTTAACCTAAAGGCGATAAATTACGTATTACAATCGCATCTACCGTGACAAGCATTCACAAGACATGTAACATATTGACTTTCATATTTATAATTATTCATAATATATAAAATTGGTCACACACTTTTTATGATACATGTACAATATTGTGGATATGTATTTTGTGTTATATTATACATTTCTAACTATTCTAATGTTCAAAAATATAGTTTTTACCAAGTTCTTAAGTTTGTAGATTTTTATGTTTTTTAGGATGCACTTTTTATGTTTTAAAGTTTACTTTTTCGTCATCAAAAATTTTTATGTTATATTTTTCATGTTTCAACATATTACAACCAAATATGTTGGCTCACCAAAATTGTATCCACTTGTTGAAGGTCGAAACCAACTTGGATTTATGCAAAACCAATGGGTTTTAAAGTTAACACATTAAATAAACTTTTTGTTCATGAACACTTGATTTGGATTGTAACAACCGAAAATTTTATAAAGCCTATTAATAAACGTTTGAAATTTCGGTGACCGTTTATGTTCAAAATTTATATAAACGTTCGTAAAGTAGTTACGATCAAAATGATATAAACGATAAAAATATCGGATAATGTATGGACACGTTATAAAGCCTATTAATAACGTGCAAAAATTTCTGTGACCGTTTGGGTTCGAAATTTTTATGAACATTCCTGAAGTAATTGCGATCAAATTAATATAAGCGGGACAATTATACGATAAAGTATGAACACGATATAAGCTCGTGAATATTAACAATATGTGAGCAAAGTAGAATGGGGTTTTAAAAATATAACCTCAAAGTTCAAGGGCCCTAAGTGTAAATTATAAATTAATGCAAACTTTTAAGTCAAAGAAATGTGATGTCTGAGAATCAGATATTTTCATTTAACCGACTTCAGTATTAGAAGATAAGATACAGTTCCATATCTTAAAAAACGATCAAGAATTTTGAGTTTTCTCTCTGACTGACGAGCAAAGAAGAATCGATCGGACTGATACACATCAATAAGGTATGTGTTCATGATTCTTATCTCGTGTTAGTTTAGTCTTGATTGAGTAAAGAGATCAACACCATGTTTAGATAGAGTTTTGGTTTTGTATGATGAACATGAACTTGATCCGGTTGGAGCCCAATTTCATCTAGATAATGATCAAGTTTTCTTGAGTTTTATGAGGATATAATATGTATGCTCTTTCGATTGCCTTAAACCAATGTTATTATACAGTACGTTTAGCAACACCCTAAGACGAATTAATTAAATAAGAGAATATGCTTATCTAAGCCGAGCAAATAAGTAATCTTTAAGCATAACAAGAATGTAGAGATAAAAATGGTCAAAATGAGTGTAAGCGAAATTTTGAAACAAAGCTCCGAATGAAAGTTACGATCTGCTGAAGTTTCGAGCGGTAATCGTAAATTTGAGCATCTTCATGATAAGATTATAATCATGATAATATATCCATATTAATAGGATATTATTCTGAAGTGAGAAAGTAAGGAAAGGAAGAAAAGCTAGCAGATTGTGTTTTACTAGGCTCGGGTGAGTTCTTTGTAGCCCTATTTTAAATGTTTTATCATTTTGGGCTGTTATGCATGTTATAAAATTATTTTATGAAAATGATTGTTTTACCAGACTACGGTAAGATAAAAGAATATGTTAAGGTAAAGAATGTTTTCAGGTAAAGAATGTTTTAAGTCTCGACTGCGGTTGAGAAAGAAATGATTTTTAAAAGTCTCGACCGAGGTCGAGTAGTAAATGTGGTTTTGAAGTCCCGGCTGCGGTTGGGCAGAATTTGAGCACTGCGGTGCGGTAAAGTGTTTATGTTTACGATGGTTTAAATGATTTAAACCAAGTTATGTATGAATGATGTATGTAAAGAAGTCTTGTACCGGTATGAGCTGTCAACTTCGGTTGATAGTTAAAGAGTCTTGTGGAAACACAAGCGTGTCGACTTTGTGTCGCCAGTTGAGGAAATCTTATGCATGCATGAGTTATCAACTTCGGGTTGATAGTCATAGAGTCTTGTGCTGCACAAGCATGTTGACTTCGAGTCAGCAGTTCAGGCTAAATTTCTGCACAGTATGATTGATGTTATGATGATATGTATGTTATGTATTTACGTTATGATGACATGTATGTTATGTATTTGAATTACGTTATGTGATGACATGAATGAACAAAAGTTTTTCTAATAATTTAACTTAGAACTCACCAGCATATAGCTGACTTGTTTTACATGCATATCAGGTTGAATAGTTTGAGAAAGAACAGCAGGATGGCTCGTGGCATACCTTGAGAACTACCCTGGCATAAACTAGCTATATTATAGAATTGTTAGAGGTGTCAGTTATGTGCTAATGTTTGTTTAGTATGTGTACATTATTTTATGTCATCACCTTCAATTCCACTGCTATAGTAATGTAATTATGGTTTAAGTACTATGGGTTTGATGTTTTGCCAACCGAGGGGACTCCCAGGACTCGGGGCCTCTCATGGATGAAATTTAATGATTTATATCTTTCTCAAGTTGACATATACATTTATTTGCACAATACAAATTCGATTTCTCAACTTGGGATGAACATTTGAAGTATCAAAATCTTGTCAAAAAAATAAACAACCACTTGAGTTGAAAATTGGACTGTCTAAACTTTATTTTAGACTCAAGAATCAATTGATTTGGTTTAAATATAACCAAGCTATGATCGTCCAAAGTTGGACTAAAGTTTCCGTTAGGACTCCTGAATAGAGTTTTGTGTTACAAATCTTAACAGTTGAATAGTGAAACATATGTTTATATGCAAGATACCCTTTTGGTATGATTATATATGTGTTATTTGTTGTTTTTGATACTATTAACATAAAATTATCTATGGTTAGATCACATCTTAACAAATTGAAAGATTAAGAGTTCAAAATGACGATTTTTATCATATTCTCAAAATGACGATTTTTATTACAAAATAATCTCTGGCCTCATGAATTACTGTTTTAAACACACATACACGTAATTATATGAATCATCATTTGTGTTCATGAGGTTTGAATCATAGATTCAAGTTGTAAAGAAGGAAAATTTTCATGAGAAAGTAGCTACAACCTTCCAAGACTTATGAAAAGGATCAAAACACTTCAAGATCTAAGGGGTTCTAGAACCTTACTGATTTTATTTTTGTGATGTTCATATAAAACATTACAAATACTACAATACAACATGTCACATGCTACAACTTTACTTAGTTTATAATCTGTCATTTCTTAATTTTATGTATTTTTTCTTGGGTGATTATTAGTAATATTTTATTAGTAATTTATGAATATTATTAAGCTTGTTATAATCAATGTGTGTTTGTTAAACTAAAATTTACAACTATCGTTGCAAATCCTTGGTTTTACAATCATTTATTCGTCTATCGACCAAACACTATCAAATACCAATTTTGACATGTCTAACACATGTTTATAGTTTTTGGTCATAATTGAAGTCAATTTGACATGTCTTGGTCAAAGTACAAGTCAATAGTCAAAGGTCAAACCTAAATTTGCAATGAACTTCATACAAGTCCCAACGACTAAAACACTCCAACGACTAGTTTTACATGGCTTCTCTTCTCGTGACCACATTCATACGAAGACTAGCTCAAGTCGGGTGTGTAATGAGGGTGTGGGCGCGACGATGGCATGATGAAGCCAAGTGGCCCATTACAGTTAGTCTTATAAGAAGTCATGGGTTGAGTCTTATCTAAATCATAATTTGTTTAAGAAAAGTTAGGAGTTTTCTTAGTTGTAGGTTTCCTCTTGGTTGGTGGTGACAATATCTTGGATTATCTAGGTATTGCCCATTTTATCCTAGATATTTGAAGTGTTACGGTAAAAAAAATGGATGGATTTGGGTTTGTGTTCAAATTAACCCGATATGAAGTAACACCATTGGATGTGATTCAGGTTAAAGGCTCAGGTTGGAGAAATCAAAAAGAATTATTGGGTGTTGGGATGAAGCAGCACGGTGAGTGAGATATTCTGGTTTTGATGGTTCTTGACTGAGCTTAGTGCTACATTATTTTGTGATAATGAAGCAGTACATCCGAGCAAATAATCATGTTTTTCATGAACGTATGAAGCACGTGGAGATGGATTGTCATTTTGTACAGGAGCGGGTTGAGCCAAAAGAAATACTGTCAACAATTATCAAGTCTCAAATGCAAGTAGCAGCTTTGTTTATGAAACCTCTTAGTGGTTAGCTACTTAGTCTTTTACTCATCAAGTTGGGCATTAAGAACCTACATGTTCCAATTTGAGGAGTATTGGAGTTAGTTAAATGTTATCTTTTCATTGGTCTTTATCCTTTTATCATTGTCTACATATTAGTAGGAGGGTTTATAGTTTTCTAGTTTGACTTCTCTTCTATATATGTATGATGTTTTCGATCATAAAGAATAAGAATGATTTTCCAGTTATATGTTCTCTCATGATTACCAAATTCTACAATTATGCAACAGAAGAAAAAAGCTGTAAAATAAATATATTTGTTCTAAAAATAGCAAAAAAAACCCAACTCCCAATATCCTCCTGTTCACATGCATGAAGAAGCTTCAACTAATTGGTAAAATAAAAACAACTGTTCATTAATTCAATCTTAACATATATCTTATTTAAAAATTCAAGAACTTCAATTCTGAGGGCCTTCTAAGCGTATGTAATCATACATAATACCTTGAAAAGGACTTTGGTTCCTTGGTTGTTTTAGATAAATAATATTTTCTCCCTCGACAAGTAACGAACCAGGAACGTCTATGTTGTATAGCCAATATAGCCCATGAATCCCATGTCTTGCAATCGCATTATCCCGTCCTATCAAACCTGTTGTAAATAGTGGCCGAACTTTGTTTGGATCATTTACTCGAATCTATAACCAAATAAGCATAACATTTTCTTAGTATTATACAAAAAAAAAAAGAAAAAGAAAAAACAAGAAAAGAAAAAAGAATTTAACAATGGCCCTCCTTAGCCTCTACCTATAGTTTCTTTAAATATATCAATTATCATGCTAATAAATAAACAAACTAATAAAGCTTTTGCTTTGTCCTAAAATATCTAACTCGTGGTCTATACATTCTTTAGATTCCAAACTAGGGATTGACAAACAGGTGGCTTGATTTACGGGTAAAAACAAGTTATTCTTATTACGAGTAAAATGGGGCGTGCCAAACCACAATCACTTGTCCGTTTTCAAAGCATTAAACAAAAGTAATGTGTTAAATATGATTAATAAGCATATTATTACAATAGCAATCTAAACTTTGTTTAATAATATGAATTAGAATAATTTATACACAACTTTCAGCCCGCCATTTCCTTTAATAGTAAAATTCTAGTCCCCGCGATGGTAGCCTAGTAGTAAGGGGGTGGGAATCCATAATGGAGGTCTAGGGTTCAAAGCCCGGCACCACCCAATTTTTCCTAGGTCACGCGATTTACCTCCCCCCATGTTGGCCGTGGGACCGGTCGGTGAGGGACGCTTAATGGTGGCGTTCACCATTTTTTTTATTAGTAAAATTCTATTGATTAATACCTGTACTTCTGCTAGAGTTGCACCAGCCAGTGCCATTCGTAACTTATAACTAGCTGCACGCTTTACATCCTCGAGTCTAAACTTTATTTGCCATGTGGTTCCTTCATACGAATTGTCTTCTTTTCTCCTACAAATTAAAGCAATAAGTTAACTAATTAGCAAATGAAATACTCCATTTGACACAAAATAAAGTGACACTTTTCTTTCAGTTTTATAAAAATGTTCCCTTAAGCATGAATACCAAACAAATATTTGGAGAAAAAGTCAAAGCTATCAATATTTGGTAATGGTTACAAAATGTTGTTATAGGCACTTCAAGGTTAAAACTGTGCCAACAAGGAAACATAGGGTATACTCTCATATACCGGGAAAAAAGAAATTGTTGCCTCTAATTTTGAAGAGTGTATAAGCATAATCTAAATATAAATAATACATACAGCCTATTGCATTGGTGGTCAATTGTAAGAAATAGAAGTGCATCTCTTAGACGGTCAATATTCAGACATGATTTGTAGTGTTTTAGAAACGATGCTAGTATGTCCTTATCCATGAACAAGAGGTGACATTTTGACCCTTATGTATGGGCCAATTTGAGTTTCATTTTATCACAAAAACAACCATCATATCCAGTAAATTTCACTCGTAGCAATGCTATTAGTAGGGTTTGGGGATAATCTGATGTAGACAAACATTATATGAGAAAAGAGAGATTGCTTTCATAGAGACCCTGGCTACAATCATTTTATCACAAATGGGTCAATAATAATGGTTAGCTAAGGATTAAATTATCAAGAGGGTCAAACTTGTTAAGTTGTTCAAACTCTATTTTAATTGCATACACAGCCTCCAAAATCATTTAGTTAAGAGATTTAGATTATTGTTATTGTAATAATAATGCTTATGCAAATCGTATGTAACACATTAATAAGTTATAATTCTTTTAAAAAAATACTCAAAAGAAGTATCTAAGTGTTAACCAGCCTGACAGCCATTTTTGATACATACTAAGAGAAAAATTGTTTAAATCCGGACCCTTAACCCAATCCTCCCTACTTATCACCTCTACCATAAACCAATGCAGTTGAACTTGTACCTTGGAACTTGAGCATAGAACCAATCTTTGCGATAATCACTCTCTCCAACGATGAACACCAAATCATCATAAGGGTACAACTCACCGTATCTTTCCCATAAACCATACTGTCTAAAGTTACTGATAGAAAGCAACATAAACAAAATCATTAGAGAATATTATAGGCGCTAGCATGGTCTAACATGCCTTCACAATACAACCTCTTAAGAATTCATACATGGTTGTACTGTACAAAAGTTGTTAGGAAAATCTTTTCATGTTATCCCTTATTGGAGTATATTTAAAGAGGCATTTCTAAGATTTCAACCCAATACCATGTCCTGGAGACCCCAATGGTTACCCACAAATTATAGATAAACATTTTAACCCATTTGCTTATGAGAGGGTTGAGTTGTTATGTCTTATCTCTAATGGGTATACATTCGAAGTGTACATTTAGATTATAAAAAACTAGATTATTGCTGAAATAATATAGTTTATGAATCATTTATGTCACAATATTTGTTCAAGGACAAAGTATAAATTTTGGACAAAAGGTGCTTCAAACCAAGCCAGTGACATGTTCAACCTGTACAAGTAGTAAGTGGTAACATGTTTGACCCAAACCAGTTTCAACTTGTTAACCAACCAGCCCAAACCTGCCCTTTTCCATAGTTAACCTTTCAGTAACTTGTCAACAAAAACCAAACCTCTTTGGATTATTGACAAAAAGTTGGTTCACATATTTCGGGTTAGGCTCTGGGACATAGAACTCTGCAGCAGATCGGTCTGGGATCCCTATTTCCCACAAAGTAGGACCATCTCTTGGAGGCTCATACACAAGATTTCCCACATTAATATCACAGCCTACGAGTTGAAACATATATTAGCTACCACTCAGATGAAGGTGAAAAGAACTTACAAATTTCATTTTGGGATTGAAACCTAAACCTGGGGTGATGGTAATGGGAAGATGATATTTGTAGTCTCCTAGAAACCCAGGGACCCATGCATACAAATTATATTCTCCACATCTTATATTGTTAAGGGAGAAATCTCCCGTGCAATCTGCTTCACTCCAAAATTGATAATCCTGCTTCACATAACCCATTCAATTAAGTAAGGAGTTTATGACTTTGCAAACAAACTAAGGTTACATGACCCTTGGAACTAATGTTATAACAAATGAAAATTATAATTATGTTTGTAACGAGCTCCATGTGAAAATTGGATCGAACAAGGGAGCTTCATATATGTCATTAAAGCGGGCAAATGGAAGGGTCAAGAGGGGTTGATAATGGGTCAAATTTAAAAAAAAAAGGGTAATGTTAACAGAAACTCTTTAACCAAAATTATGTTTTAATAAACAATAGGTATAAAAGGTATATTATAATGATTAAAATGGTAGTTCCCTGCACATTTTTAGGTAGAAGCACCAGTATTTTCTTATCCTGCTACTGTTTTCTGTTTAGACTAGGATTCTCTGTAAAATAATTCGTTGAATGTAAATAAAGTATTGTAATTATTGAACTGATTTTTTTCTGGTCTCTCTCCAGTTAGATGCCACTTATTTCTTGATGGTATCGGCACATAAGATCGTCGCCGCCGTCGCCGCCGTCGTCGGTATATCCCACCATTAGCAAAGCTAAGGTAGGATCTGAGGAGGGTAAGATGTAGAGAATCTTACCTCTACTCGTAAGAATAAAGAGGTTGCTTCTAATGAGACCCCTGGCTCATGATGCCAGATTAACCAACCAATCCAACGCTTTTAACGTTATTTTCACAAAAATTAAGTAAAATAACGTTAAAATTAGCGAAATTTTACTTTTGCCTCTTGAGGGCTGACACATACATACATTATATGTGCACACTGCAAACGAGCCCTAACACATAAGATCTGTTAACTTTTTAAATCCAGAGTTTCATTGCACAGAAACTTTAGTTTTCGGGTCTCGGATAACTCTCCGTTCTCAACCATGCACAATTCAGGAAGGCCATGGTTACTTGGTTAGTACCTCAACTGCAGTTGACAGAAAATTGGTTATGATCACAATTGGTAGTCATTGTTGGAATTAATCGTTGGTGTTAGCATTTAAAGTGCAAGATTTGAAGATTTTAAATAAGAGTATAAGTCTAGGGTTGTTTTTGGATTATTTGGTTTAAAGTAGAAGTATTTAATTATTGTTTTTTTTAGAAGTTATCTTTAAGAGTTTGATTGTTAGTATTTATCTTTTAGGGTTAGTAAACTTAGTAAGAGTCTATTTAAAGGGTTTATGTTTGCAAGTTTAGAGAGAAGCTTAGTGATGGAGAATATAATGAATTTGTTGGATTTATGAAGGCACTTAAGTCTAAGGCCATGAAGATAGGCAATGTTCTTCACTGTATAATTAAATTATTTTCTGCCCCAGATAGACTTTCTCTTCGCCAAAGGTACACAAAGGTTTTGCTAGGTGACATTTTGACCTATTGGCCGATGAATAATTGGGATCCGGGGTATGATATTTCAAACAGCTCAAATAAGAGTATTACTAAACAGAAACGGGTTAAAAGCAACTCAAAATTTATTTTATTGCATGCAACCTTTAAATCATTTTACATATATGTTTTATTTATTTATTTATTATTTTTGAACAGTAATCTATCCTACTCCAACTTTTAAACTACTTCATATTAATCTTCTCTTAACAGGAATTCTATACCAAGTGGGCTAGTTCCATATTGACAACAAGAGTATGTTAATATTATTATTATATTTGTTAACATAATTAATGCAGTAAAATATCTTTAAGTTTTTTTTTTAATTGGACAAAAAGCTGTATACATGGCAATCTTACCCTGACTGGTCAAATAAAAGAATTACTAAAAGGGAACAGTCAAACAGATTTTAGCTGCCCAAATTTTGTTTTCATGCATATTACATCTTGCAATATTGTTTTTCTAATTCTAGTAATTGCGCACACACACTCGTGGATTGTATTTTGTGAAAACTTGATCTTAAAGAGAAAACCTTAAACTCTATATGTGCTCTTCATTTGGAATATGTGGTCTAACATTAAACCACATTAAAATTGATTTGTTTATTCAAAACCCAATTTTTTATTTAACTTTAATATGGAACACTTGTTCATTTTAAAGATTCTAAATGGAGGGCATAGATAGGGTTTAAGGGTTTCCTCTTTAAAATTGGGTTTTCACTTGATACAATCCACACATACACACACACAGAGTGAGAGAGGGAGGGGGCGGGAGGGAAGGGAGGGGGGAAGAGGGAGAGAGAGAGTTTAAAATACAAGGAGCATTTTGCATGCGAAGTGTACAAAGTTTGTATGATAAAATCATGCATATACCATTGGCACAGTAATTCCATCTATGCATTATAATTCCACGCCAGCCTCACAAAATCACGCAAGAACAATTAACACTTACGCGATTTTATCACGCAGACTTTGTAAACTTCGCACACAAAATGGTTTTTGTATTTGTGGCATCTTTGAAAAATTATAATAATAGATATATAAAAAGTTTTGTGGCATCTTTGAGCTGAATGTCTCTTCAGAAGCAACATCTTTATTCCATTGAGATAGGGTAAGGTTTGTCTTCGTATCACCTCCAAACCCTACTGAATAGTGTGAATTTACAAGGTATGTTTGTATCACTGGACGAAGAAGTGTATTGGGATCAAACCCAACCCAGCTCATATCACAGAATGATGTGTACAAACCTGAACTTATCTTCATGCCGCGTATAATTTTTATACTTTGGATTAATGCAGAAAATCTTTTGATCAAATCTTGTGAAAGTCTAGTGAAAATTTACTTTGCATAAATTGTTTTTTTCTGGTATTATCTTTTATAGTAATGATAATGTATATATGTGTGGGCCCTTAAGGGTCAAAAGTAAAAGTGCACTAATTTTAACGTTATTTTAGTTATTTGTGAAAATAACGTTAAAATCATTGGGATGATCAACTTCAAACGATAACTTTGAGCCGGGGACTCTTTCGGAGCAACCTCTCTATCCCAATTGGGATAGGGGTAAGGTTTGTATCTATCCTTCCCCTCCAGACCGTACTGAAAAGTGGGAATATACTGGGTAAGGTTGTTGTATGTTTGCAAGTTTAATATGACCTAATAAAAGTTTACATTCATGTTTTTCATCTTCCCAATTTTTTGGTTCATAAACAAGGGTTGGGGCTTCAATTGGTATCAGAGCTTTAGGGCTCTTGATATTGGGCACAAAGGCAGCACGAGCAAGAGATATTAGTGACAGGAATCACTCTGCGCTTGTTTGCGGCTGGTTTTTGGGGCAGCAACTCGGAGCAGTCCTGTGGTCGTATGTTTGAAGAGTAGCGGGATCGTGCCGGTTTCTTCTGGTACTGAGATCGTGAACATCATCGGTCTTGGCATTAATTTTGGCAGCAACCCGAAAAAATCTTGCGACAACAGATCTAGGTAAGGAGTTTTCTTTTCACAGAGATCGAGACACCTTTTTTGTTTTTTTTGCCTACACATATTCGAAATTGGGTTTCAAGAAAATAAGCAGCAATAATATCGAATGAGGCGCAAGTTTTAAGAGGTAAGCTTCGAATGCGTAAGCAACTAATAGCAAGAATGAGCAAGAACCCTGATTCATTGTGATCAAAGAACGAGCAAGAACCCTAATCAGTTTTGATTAGTGAAAGAGCAAGAACCCTGATCACGGTTGATCAGTGAAAGAGCAGGAAAATCATAACCACTCGTTTTGATTTACAGGGGCAAGTACGAGCAAAATAGGGCAAGGTAAGAGCAAGTGAGAAGAAAAAAAAAGTAAGAGATGGCAGATCCAAACAGTGCAATGGTTCCAATTCGTGAGCAAGGGAATGTGACACTTCAATGTCCAAAGTTGACAAAATCGAACTACACCTCATGGTCGATTCTTATGGAGCAGATCTTGAAGGCCTATGGTCATTGGGATGTGGTGAATACAACAGGAGTAGAAGTGGGAGAAAAGAAAACAGCTACCACTAAAGCAATGATTTTTCAAACTTTGCCTGAGTATATCCTAATGCAAATGGCTCAGTATCCAAGTGCAAAAGAAGTATGGGATCCTATCAAGGTTAGGTATCAAGGGGCAAATTTGGTTCAAAAAGCTTGGTTGCATACACTTAGAAGTGAACTAGAAGTCTTAAAGATGAAAGAGAATGAAACTGTGGATGAATTCGCGGGCAAGTTGAGTAGTGTACGAGCAAAGTTTAGGAGCCTTGGTTCACATCTTAAGGATAAGGTGCTTGTGAGGAAGTTGTCGAACTCGGTGTCAAAGAAGTTTTTACCTATCATTGCTTCCATTGAGCAATATTCAGATGTTGATAAAATGGCTTTTGAGGAGGCTGTGGGAAGGATAAAAGCATTTGAAGCATGTCTTAAGGGTTTTGATACACCTGAGGAGAATGATCAAAGTAAGCTTCTTTTGGCTAGTACAAGTAGTAAAAAGGTTGAAGAATTAGAAAGTTGGCACTATGGTAAGGGACGAGGTGGTAATCAAGGTTGTGGTGGAGGAAGAGGAGGTGGTCGTGGAAGAGGTCGTAGAGACCGAAGTGAGTTAAGATGCTATGAGTGTGGATGGTCACTTTGCATATGAGTGCACCAAGTGGAAAGCAAAAGATGAAGAGAAAAAGAATGAAGCTTTGTTTGTTGAGCAAGATGATGATAGAGAACCGACATTATTTTGAATGAAGAATGTGAACACAACGATTAAGGGGGTAATTTTTGGAATTAATCGTTGGTGTTAACATTTAAAGTGCAAGATTTGAAGATTTTAAATAAGAGTATAAGTCTAGGGTTGTTTTTGGATTATTTGGTTTAAAGTAGAAGTATTTAATTATTGTTTTTTATAGTAGTTATCTTTAAGAGTTTGATTGTTAGTATTTATCTTTAAGGGTAAGTAAGAGTCTATTTAAAGGGTTTATGTTTGCAAGTTTAATATGACCTAATAAAAGTTTACATTCACGTTTTTCATCTTCCCAATTTTCTGGTTCATAAACAAGGGTTGGGGCTTCAGTCATGAATAAGAGAGAAATTTGAAACATGAGGAAAAAACAAACAAACTTACTCAGTATATTCCCACTTTTCAGTAGGGTCTGGGAGAGGGGGGAAGGATAGACACAAACCTTACCTGTATCCCAATTGGGATAGACATGCTGCTTCGAAGGAGTCCCCGGCTCAAATTTGAAACATCAGGAATTTCATCAAATCACTCACAAGTGATTGATCAAAGAACCAGGCTATTGTAGCCTTGCCACAACCATCATAACTACATGTTAGTTATGATAGTTGACTAGTATCATTCTAAACCTACTTGGGGCTACATGCACTAATAGTTTCTCCCTAATTAAAGATCGTAGCAATACTCTAATCATCAAGATTTCTTGACCTCAAGAACTTCAATAGGCATTGATAGAAAGAACAAAGGACCTGTAATTACAGAACTAATAGTACATAATCTTATGAACTAAAAAATGAAGACCACACTTGCAATCAACCAATTTATGAATATGAATTCAGGGTGTGATATAAGATGTTTATCCTCCTCCAAACACCTCTTGTCATTGTAAAAGCTTTTTCCATTGAAGTGTAGCCTTTCCAAGTAAATTACAAAGTATCACGGTATCACCACTTAATATGTTAAGGGGTCTCATCAATTGTAAATAAATGGTCACAGTTGCAGACCCAACATTCAAATTATATCCACTGAGGCAACTTAATCCCCTTCAATTGATTGTGACTACGGATTGTTCTTTCTCCACTGTGGGACTCCCAATCATCTTGCTAACTACCATCAAGGGTTGTTCTATTGCTGAGCGATTCCATTTCAATTCATTGTTGTTCTAGTGTTTAGGGTTCTTCTATTGTTAAGAGATTCCCATTTGATTAATTGTTCTACAGATGTGCGATTTCCCACTCAACATCTTTAGGCTCTGCATGATTTGTTGTTAAAACATCACCTACATAGCCATTATGATCATTTATGTAGACAGTATTTTCCTTACTGTCAGGAAATAACAGTTCTGAAGGTTTTACTAGAAAAGTAGAAAGAAAGCTCATGACTAAGGACTTAGATCAAACTATAATATACTCTTGTAACTTGTAATAGAAATTACTAGAACACCCGAGGGAATTTCAATGTCAACAACAAAAGTACACTCTTGATCTCTTTTTAGGAAATCAGCTTACTTGGAAATATTCCTATAGGGCCTGCAAGGAAGGTGTAGATGGATAAGTTATGCAGATTTACTTGACAAATACAACGCCAAATGCCGGCTTTGCCAAAGGAATGGTTAGTTGACACATGAACATCCCAGCTAAACAAAACCTTGAATTAATTTTTCAGATTCTCTATAATTCCAGGTATGGATTGTCATATAGGAAAACCGATGAAAGTAGTGTTGATGTCTGCACCAATGCGGATAGGATAGGATAGGATCTAAAGCATATGGCAAGTATACCACTGATGGCTGTTTTGGGGTATTTAGTAACACCGATAACCAATTTAGATTTTTTTAGATTTACATTTAGATGATATGCTCACAAAGGCAAAAAAATAAAAAAATTCTATAAAGCAAGTTGGATACAACTGATATCTAATACCCAGTCAAATGGTAGCTCCTAGTTTTAGGGATTTGCTGGGATGAAGAACAAACCATGAGAGTGCACATTCTGAAATTTATTCCCTGCACTTTCCAGAATAAGCACTGATATATTTATTTTTCTGTTTAGACTAAGATTTCTTTATGAAAGAATTTTTTGAATGTAAATAAAACGATTGTAATTATTGAACTCAGTATTTCTACTCTATAGTCATCTATTTCTCTAGAGAACTACAATTCAGACTGTTTGGCCCATTTCCTTTTCAACTACTTCATTATTATACAATTTGGTGAGTTATCGATTGACATAACCTGCATCGACCAATGCATAAATAAATAGGTCAAGATCCACCTGTATCGCTACTAACATGTACTAAGCATAAGGATGCTTTAACTAAAGGAAAACTATGAGCAGGGTTTATGAAAGCTTTACCTCAGGCACATAATTATCCACTTAATAGACCTGACCTACAAGTGCTATTATTGTGTGGGATACTGTTACACAATAGGTCCACCATATTGACCAACATTTGCTTGTGAGAAAAATTTAGGGTTAGGTGATGCATCACCTTGCATTCTCTTTGCCATGACCCAGCATCTCCTGGTGGAGCTAAACCTACATATGCACCATTCCCTGGCATGTCATCATTGTGAATGTATCTGAAACAAATACAACTTTGATGTTGGTGACATTTTAATTGTGACAGCTAAAAATAAACTAGATCATCAGCCTAAGATTCAATTTACCTGTCCCGAACAAGTAATTTCCCTCTAACATTTCCTCGTTGATGTGATTTTGGAAAATCCTCAGATGCTGGAAAGCTATAAGGCCAACTATTTACCTCAACTATCATCTGGTATGATAGAAAATGAATTTAGCCCATATAATTGCATCATGATATATATAATAATATATTCTCCCTTCTAATTCAACCTGTCTTTTAGCATCATCCCAAAGTGTTAGAGGATCTTGACCGTTCATAACTGAATTTAGATAGATAAAAACCGGCCCAAATACTTTTTTCCACTGCTCGCCTTGTCCAAATTTTGGGACTTGATCATCCCCAGCATAATGAGCACCAACAAAAACCTGTCATCGTATAATTAACACCACAAGCCACACAAACTTGAATAGTTGAATGCACATGCACATATAATGGTCCTCTAATGTGAGTATGTGTTCATTGGGAATATGGTAAATTTTACTTACAGATAAGCAAGTCGGACCCACATGGGAACAGAGGTTCTGCTTGAGGGGTCCACCACTCCGGAACTCATTGCTGGGTGTAATTTGCCAAAATCCAACTGGAGGGTCATGGGATATCCACCCATGTACCATCAGATCTCTGTTCTCACATGTATACTGATATTTGTCATCCACCTACACAAGTACACAACCTAAGACCAATCAAATCATAACAGTATACACCAACCAACTACTTTTCTAGTCTGCTAAAACACACTGATTCAATTGGCTTGACTCTTTAGCACTTAATTATCCAACTATTTTTAAATTTCATGAATAGTTAGTCTATGAAATACAGATACAAAAACTACTATCAAACTACTTATCAAGTTTCTTTTATTAATGCAATTTAGGTGGCTGTAGAAAGCTTTCAAAAACTTTAAAACCATTTGACTCAATCCCTTTTTAGGTGTATCTTTTACTTTGATAATCTGACCCTTATCGTCGAATTGCAAACCAAATTGACCCATTGTTAGACAAACAAGATCATTGAGGCAAGTTTCATTGCCTTTCTTGCTTAGTTCAAAACAGAAGAAATGAACTTGTGAATTTAAGAGGACTGAAAACCAACAGCATTATGAGTATACTAATAACCGTATTATGTGTCCATATATAATTAAAATAGAAGCTACAAAATTATTATCAAACTGACTTTAAAAATTAGCTTACCTCTCCCTTGAACTCAGGCACAACTGGGTTAATTAGTGAAACGGCTTCTTGAAACGCAAGGGGTTGGGCTCGTCCTGCTAATCGGTCATCTGGCATGGGCATGAATCTTTTTCTATCATCTGCCACTGCCATGTAGTGAAACCTATCCAAATGTACAACTCATCAAGCTCATGGTACCTAAAAACAGATCTGCTACATAAAAAACTCATTAAGCTCACGAATAATAAAACTTAGTTTACTTGTCTTTTCTGAGTTTGAATGCAATTCGCGTTTCGCCAAGACTGAAAGCTTGCCATTCTTCATAACCTAAGTGCTCATAAATGGCATAAGTGTAGAAACCAGAAGAACCATGAAGCAAAACAAACCTAAAACAATCATAGAAAAAAAAACTATACTAGTATACTTGTACAAACAGTTGCTACTTACTATCACTGAATATACACCATAGGAAAAAATAATAACCTTTTGTCTATGTTTATGGGAGCAAATTTTCCTTTTAGGGAAGGATCCCATGGTCTTGAAAAAGACACTTCTACTTGTTCCTCTGTTTCCACTATAACCTTAAAGGTTGTTGCATTGATCCTGCAAGTAAATGGCATCACAGTCCCCAGGGCCCAAAAATATAAGTGGTAATTTCAACTCATTTATTTACAAGTGGACTGATTCAGGTGATATCTATTTTCAATGGGTAAAACCAAAAAAAAAAGCTCCAAAGGAGTGTGTCAAACAGGTAGAAGTTCACCGAAAAGGTAATTCTTATTGCCTTGAATCATTTTTTTTAAATGAATAATTACTGAAATAATATTTATAAAATGGTAAAATTTTAGAAAGAAAGGTGCTTCCAAAGGACTTGTACAAATTGCGCATTTTGTCCAATTACCAAGCCCACCCACTTTGTCACCTCTAATTCATATTGTAGCTTCTACTCAGGACATCTCAATTCTCTCATTCTTATTGCTTTTGCATCCTATCTGACTATGTATATTGAAAGTTTAAGAATATACACTTCAAATACTCCTTTTCTCCCTGACTCGTCTAGAGCACTCCATACAACATCCCAGTACCTGCATAATTTGATATATTTCCGTAATATAATTTTAACCTGTTGGCAGCATAATTATGACATAAGGTATAGCATGTTGTTTAAAATTGCAACTTACCCTCTATTACCTTCATGATTAAGTATCTCAAGAACATTGTCAAGGTCGTTATATTGGACACCTGTGACAAGCCCCCCTGGCTTTGATAATGTTAGTTGCAGTATGCCATTATCAATCACCACCTGTATACATATGATAATAACTAAAAAGTGTCATGTTCATCAGTCTACTTTTTTATAAATGTTGGGAATATAAAGAAATAAAATAATAAGCAAACAACTAATGTTGGTTTTTGTACTAGAAGACGGAATAACCAAATGCATCACAAGAAAAAAAATAGATGAAGGAAAAAATAACCCAGAAGTTACATGGTGATCTTTAATCAACAATTTCACACCGGACGACGACATGGTTCCAAGTCCCTCGTGATGATTCCCTGGCATGGGATGACCAACAATAAGTTGCCTGATCATATATTTCTTAGAAAAGGCAAGTAGTATTTTACTTTTAAGTAACATTAAAAAAATCAAAATGTGAAGTGTACAGTTACCTTTTTTGATATGTTTATGCTAATGGGGTTTATAATTTTCTTGATCTAAATAGAACTTAGGGTCAAAACTAGTCACTTTATGAGTTATTTAACACTTTAAAGCACACAAATATCATTGTATAGAGAATTGTTCTTTAGAATCGATGTTATGGATCATGAACGATATATATTTCCATTATTTTAAATCCCTCTGAAATCTCCAATTTTGAATTTGCAAAGTCAGGCATTGTCTTTTCATTCCAAGATAATGACATCAATTATAAAATTTCAATAATCGTATTATAAGCCATCAAATTCGTATATCATCAGCGAAAAAGGGCCCATTCTAGGCAAATGCGTTTCTACAACAGCACTTAAACCCTAAAGCCTATTTCGCTTGAATAAAGAAGCGAAAACAAAATTTCGAATCCTTACGGTTAATTTCATGAAAGTCGCATACGAACTCAAACAAATTTGCTGTTTGATTCAACTCTAACAAACTGATCTGAGATGAATCATATGGAAGGAAGTGTCACCTTTTTCACATGTACATATACGCTTAATCAGTGTTCTGAATCTACTCCGAATTCCCATCAAAATCAGAATCAAAATTGCGATTTTATCGCCCACGGACACGTTCTTGTCCGAACCGTCGAGATGATTTCCCGGTCGCAGCGTTGAATCAACCAGTATCGATTACGTGATCAGTGTCTGTGAAGAAAGTGTGAGATGGGACGTGATGATCGGAGAATTTGGAGGGGGGTTGGGGTATCAGTTGCACTATGTTTCTTCCGGTTGGTTCGTTTTAAATTTAGTCACAACTAGTGATATATATTTTTAAAATAAGTTTTTTTAAGTTACTAATATTTGTTGTTTTGTTAAGTATAAACATAATAAGAGGACATGAATATAAAAAATTAAAAGAAAAAAAAAAGACCAAAGATCAATGCATGGTTGAGTAGATCTAACAAGAGATCTTCGCCACTCACCTCAGTATCCAAAAATCGTCGAATTTTGTGACATTTTAGCTGCTAAATCCATCATAACATAAAAAATCTATTAAAACCTTGGCTTGGTTTTGCTTAACCATTACTTGATATTTGATTTGATCATTTTTATGACATTTATTCCCTCCTATTCCGTTAATACTTAACAAAGTTAATAGAGAAATAACCATATTTGCAATATTTTAAAAGTAGAAAAAACTTTTTTTAAATTTTCTGAAGATAAAAAAAATCTCTTAAAATTTATGTAAACAAGGTCAAAAGTGAAATTTACCCTTTTAATAATCTGAAATAGATTTAGACATGAAAAAAAAACTTTGCAATCACTTTTGATACCCTTCCTAATGTGTAACATTTGCCTCATATTAATAAAAAACAATCACATGAGCCAATCAAAACTTTTGATTATAGTTAAATAATCTTAGTTAGTGGTAAATTTTGAAGTTTGTATCAATGATTTCTTTAACCTGTAGATTAAATTTCCAATTTTGACACATTTTCTCTAAAGTTCATGAATCTTTTTTTTTTCTTCGTTTTTTTAGTTCTTTTATTTATCACTGAATTTTGTATGTCCACCTTGATTTTTAACAACTCTCAATACACTAACTCTTATTATTTTATGTTTGTTTTTATTTTCGTTTTAGTAACTCACACTAAGGCCTTGTTTGAGATTCCTTATTTAACACCAAAAGAACTTTAATCAAAAATGTTTATTAACTTGTGACTTTTTGAAATGAAATTTTTAAAAATGTGCTAGGATTAACTTTTCCAAAATGACCAAAAAGGACATTATTATATTAACAACCATTTTAGGTTATGGGTAGCGATGGTGGGTTGCAAAAATGGCGGTGGATGGCGGTGGATGTGAGTGGTACGATGGTGGGTGGCGGCGATGGCGGTGAGTAGTGGTCGGTGATAGTTGTGGGTGGTGGCATTCGCAATGAGTAGCAACGTTGGTGGCGGGTGGTGGTGGCTTGTGTTGGCGGTTGCAGGTGGTAGTGTTGGTGGGTGGTGGTGGATGGCGGTGGTGGGGTGATGTCGGTGGGTGGTGGGTTGGGTAAAGGGTAAATTTGTAATTTTATGCCAATAAATCATAAGTGATTTTGAAAAACTATATTTTGTAGCTTTTGAAAAAACAAATTATTACCATTTTACAAAAAATCATTATCAAAAGTTCTTTTAGGTTTACCAATAAGTCTTTTTAAAATAGAACCCCAAACATGCCCTAAGTGTGTTAAAGTGCATAGGCATTAATAATAGAGTCACGAAATTGGTCTACACATGTTGAGGGTACCAACACTAAGATTATTCCATACCTTTGTTTTAAGTAGGACATGGTTTATGGCGCGAATGTCAAGATGTTGTGTATTATTTTGATTATGATTTAATATGTTTTTTTATACTAGCTTATTAATATTTCTAGAGAAAGGTGTGACACACATATGATGCACTAATTTCAAAAGTGAAATTGGCTATGATTATGGTTAAACATAGAGTTATTGTGGTTATATTTAACAAGATGTAATGAAGACAAAGTGACAGGATGTAACATGTTAAGCTATGGTAGTGTTGAAGTTGTGCGAAAGTGGATTGGATAAGCATGTTATGATGTGTGTCCATGAATTTCAAAAGCCTTTCGGTTTATGAATGTTTAAAGCCAATAGATGATTCGGGGGTTAGACCGGCGGAACTTTGTCTTGATTACGTTCACATTTGAAAATAAAGAACTCTAAAAAAGATTAATCTAAAATTCGAGCTATGATAGTTAAGATGTGTAAAAAAACAAATCATTTTTGTTTGAACTTTATAGTGATCACAACACATGATGTTATATCAAGTAGTGAAACCACGTGGGGATGATAAAGAATTCAAATTAAGTAACATAGGCGAAAACATGAATTAACCTGATATATAGCTAAGTGAGTAAGGGCAAAATAAGCTATGGCCTAAAATCACCCAACCAAGTCGCAACTTAAAAATAAGGTAAGCAAGGTTGTGCCATGAGGAGGCATAGCTATACCTCCTTTTTCACACTAGAGCAATGACACAATATTTCGGTGTATGATTTTCAATAATTTAAAAGCTTATGGTGCTATTTTAAAGTTTAAGTATTTAAAATCATAATTAAAATATAAATCAAACCACAAATCAAACACAATCACAAATATTCAAGTATCCAAACATTACAAAAAGACAAAACACATCAAATAAATTATTGAATCATTAATCTAGGTCCACGTATTTCGAGATGTTTCTTCACTAATGTTTCTATCATGTTACACAAAAGTAAGAGTTTGTCAATTATTTGCATAGTTGATGATCATCGTACAAGTTTTGTATAATACATATAAAATGATGTAAACAATAGTTTATATAGAATTGAATTTAAAAGCATTCATTGCTACAAATTTGCAAGTAAGTATAGTTTATATCTTCTATAAACAAGTTTCAATACATACTTTTTTAAGCAAGACCAATTAGGTATTGGTTTAAAGCAAGTATAGCCACAAGTCTGCCAATGTGTACTTTTTATCTTTTTTACACAATGACCTAAGTCAATACGAATGAGGTATCTGACCATTCTCAGGCTACTAATGTACTAGAATGAATAAGTATGAATCAAAGTTTAACCATGGATCACAAACAAGTAAATAATTCAAATCAAAAGTATTAAGAACTAGAAGTTTGCATTTATAGATTTTTGACTCTAGAATCAACTTGATTGAATACAACATGTGTAACATTCCTAAAGTTTACAAAAATGTAAAAAACATAGTATGAGAGAAACTTACATTTTGTATAGCTTTCCCAAATATGTCTTTTATAGAGTTTGTGGCTTAGATATATCACACTTAACCCTAATGTTTGTATAAATATAGAATTATACTTGGTTTTTACTAGATTTCCAACATTGCATCTTAGGCTAATGTTTAAGTTTGAATTTATTTAATAATTTAAATAAACATTTTATAAGTTTTGTAAAGAAATAAATAGAATATTAATATTAAAATATTATATATTTATCTTTGTTTTTATTATTTAAAAACTATTATTAATAATGTTTCTATTAGTCTTTATTTAAATTTAATAACTAATAATATCTCATTCAAATATGTTAGAAACATTATAAATAAACATTTAAAATAATTATATAAATTATTCATATTAATTTATAGAGCGAATTACATATATTGTCCTTTATAGGCATTCAAAGTTGCATCTTTTGTCCTTTAACTTTCTTAATTGCATTGGTTATCCTTTATTTGAAAACCTATTACGCTTTTTGTCCTTTAATTTAACAGATGCCAAAATATTACGTTAATGTTGGTCATGTGAATTTTTTATGTGGGCAGAAGGGTCTTTTTGCTTCACCTATCTTATTCCATGCATATAATCAGATCGTCGTTCAAAAAGAAATCAAAAAACAAAACCCTACCTAATCAAATGTTGTCCATGGCAGTCCGTTATACAAAAAGAAATAAAAAAAAAATAAACCATTCGCCGTTCACTGCATGATCTTTTAGAGAAAATGTCATTCTTCTTTGAGTAAAAGCCATTCGTCCTTCAAAAACAAATCCTACATACTATCCCATCAATTGTAGTTCCTCCTACCTTTCTCCCGCTAATTTCGCAAAGAATGGGTGATGTTGGATTCGCTATTAGAGAACTTTCTGATCATGATCAAGAAGATGTTGATGGAATTTATAGTAAGTCGATTTCAAGAACATAATCTTTATAGTCGATCATGAACGAGTTAGAATTTTTATTATTTATTTTTGATAATGCAGTTATCTATGACACTTTATTTTCTGTAAATTTGCATCATGGGGGTGAGTATACTCCAGTTCCAGGTCGTTCGTGTCACACTCTCAAATTTACCACTCGCGAAGTCATATCGTTAGGTGTTACGTAGCATGATTAGAATGGAAGCTATAAGATACACGGTAATATGGAATGGGGGATCAATACCAAGTCAGTAGACCCATGGGAAATCAGTGTGTGGTGGTATGAGGAGTAACGTTTGTTTTGTAGGAGATGGGAGATCACTGGTATACCCTGTTGTGACAACTAGTACCTGACCGGCCGGCAAGTCCGTACGGTACGTGTACTATAAACAGTAACTATGTATATATACATGCGTGTAAACAGTGTTTGTATTAACAGAAAATCTAAATACAAGAAACCGTTGTACGTATTTTCTTGTAAACTTAAATACTGTAAGTACAACGTACATTTGAAACATTAGTTGTGTTATTTAAGTGAAAACTTAAGTACAATTAACATAACAGATCATGAGAAACAACAAAGTTCAAGTGAATAACAAAAACAAATCGGTTGCGATCTGATATCCATAGATGACAAGAATCAGATGGCCGACAATTCAATGTGAAAACATGATGTTAGTTGAGTCCGACAGTGAGGAAATACAAGTTAAAACAATAATTCAGTGTTGTTTCAGAATAACGAACTGACAGTGTGTTTGCGTGGGTGACGATTCACACAAACATATCTGTGAGTTTAACGATCTGAAATGATGAATGGAAAGTAGAAAACAAAAGTCGGAAAGCAAAACCATCGTCGTGTTCGTTCGAATGACGATTCGAACGAATACGCGCGATGGTGACGCGATCCGACGAAACGAAAACGAAACACGACACGAACGAAATAAATAAAATAAAATAAAATATTTGACATTTTTACAATTTTGAAACTCATCAAATAATTAAAATAACATTTCTTTTATTAATAACAATTAAATACGCGTAAAGTTCCGGATACGCGACGAAATCTCGAACCGAGCAACCGAAACGAACCCGAACACCACACGTGGTATAAAAACCCTAGAATGAGAGTTTCTCTCATTTTCATCACTTACACTCTCTCTCTACCTTAGATTTCCGGCCACCACCATTCACCACCACTTTCCACCTTCAAAACCCCATAACTTCTTCATTTCTCAACGGATTTGGGTGATTCTTGAACCCACACGTAGCTCTTGATCTCCTCTACATGAAAGTAAAACAGATCTGAAGATTTGTCCACTAAATCTCGAGGTATGATGCAGTGAAAGTTCATGAAAATAGGGTTTTTGGGTACCTTTGCACAACCCACACATCTAAACCGGTTTGAAGCCATCCTACAACCACCCTACACCTTCGAGATCTAGTTTAGGTTCACCATCGGCGTGGGGAGCAACTCTATAGCCTGATCGGATTGAATGGGAGATCGATGGGTTACAGGTTCGCTGACAAAAGGATGGCCACGAATCCAGCCACCATCGACGAACCTTGCCTGACCTTAGAACCTCTACGAACCCTGCATGTCCACGAACCCATGCTGCATGGCCGAACCTTCTACAGGCGAACCCTTGCTGATCCAACTCCGCCGAACCTTCAGCTAGCAACGAACCTTACAGCAGTGGGACGAACCTGCGGACCAACCACCATCATCAAAACCATCATATACATTGGCCGAACCCTATATGTTCACGAACCCATAATTTCATGCAACGAAACATCGACGGCCGAACCATTTTGAAATCACCGAACCCTTTTGATGTGGCGAACCTTGAGGCTAAGGACTGTAACATCACTGTACTTTCGGTTGTCAGTACGTCCGTACATCCGTACGAATGTACTGTTACGACCGGAGATTTATAATTATTAATGATTATGAAATTATTGATTTACATTACTGATATTATCACTGTACTGGTATGCATATTATAACACAATTATTATACGCGTAAACCACGGGAAGTTTAATTGTAATTAAACTACACAGACCTGTAGTGTTTATCGCAGTTACTTATTATTGATAATGATGGATTAATGGTTTAAGGATGTATTGGGATGGAACTGGGAGTTGTTAGAGTCTGGTTACTAAACATAGTCAAGGACCCATGGACATGGTTTATCGAAATAGCGGTGGGACGGTGGCTAGGGCAGTTGCGACTGACCCTTACATATGCCCTATATATATGCATATTTCGGCATATCATGGATGTGTCAATGACTAGGGTTTAGTGGGCTTTGGTTTGGGAAATGATAATATTAAGTTATTAAATAATGGGAATTAATTACGCGATGTGAGGTTACGAACATTAATTAAACGCGAGTATTGATTCAGAAACATTTAACTTAATAATGTATTCGCGTGGGTGACGATTCACACGAATATAATTATTAAGAATAATATTCTGAAACGATATTCCAGGAATCATAAATCGAATCGAAATGCGATACGAGCGATGGATTCGTAAAGGTGACGATCTTTACGAATACGTACGCAAGTAACGCGTTTCGACGAGATAATTAAAATATTATCTAACGATATTAAATTAATAAACGAAAACTAAAAATATTTATTAGGAATCACAACCTCAAATAAATTCGAATAAATTAAATTATTAAATAATTATTTAACGATAATAAAACGAAAGCGAATTACGAAGCCACCTTATTTGAAATCATTTTACGAAATAAATTATTTAAATCATTTCCTTTAACGAAACTCAAATATTTAGACACTTTTATGTTTAAATATGTTAATGGAAACGAAACAAGTTTATTTTACGAAACGAAATAATTAAAATCATTTATTTAAAAGCAAGGCTGTGTTATGAAGCAGTATTTAATTAAATGTTGTGTATTAAAAACAAAACCTATTTAGTTAAAGGTTTTTGTGTTTTAAATATGTTTAAGATAAAAACCGAGCATTTAAATTATTGTATCGCGATAAAAACGGGATCAAGCACGCGGATACGACACGTGATATAAGGAAGACTTCTTCTTCCTTCTCCTCATTCTTAACCTACAACTTTCTCTCTCTAAACACCCATTCACGCCACTTTCTCTCTCTAGATCTTCTCTCTACGATATCTCCTTCGTTACTTAACGGATTCAAGAGATTTTGGTGTCCACGCGTTCGTGTGAACGAGAGCTACAAGTAGATACGAGGAAATCCCGAATTTGACCAGTGGATCGAGGTAAATCTAGATGTTTAATTTCGGTTTTGTTGTTTGATCGTGATTCTCAAATTTGTTGTAGTTAAAATCGGTTTAATCATGCTTAAAACCCTAAAACGAGATACTAGGAGAGTAGGTATGTCATGGGAAGACTTGTAGGTGGGGAGATTCGATGATGGTGTTGTTGGGCAGCCATGAATGTGCAGGGTTCGTGGGTTGAGCTAGCCGAACCTATGTTGGATTCCAGCCGAACCCCATGCATCCGCGAACCTTTTTGGGCGGGAACTAATGGGCGAACCCTAGCTCCAAACGAACCTACGTGCTAGGTGGGCCGAACCCTGGATCAGTTATGGCCAAACCTATTCCATCATGCGAACCTTTTTCATGCAACATAAATTGGCCGAGCCTTCTATATGCCGAACCTAAGAGGACCACGAACCTAGTACCATGCGGCCCTAGTTCAGCGAACCTATGGGGGCGAGCCTATGACACCAGATGCTACGAACCCTCTCATGTAAGCTCTTAGTTAGCCAAACTCTCCTTTGAGCACCGAACCATTGGACATGCAGCGAACCTGAGGCCGAACCCTTGTGTTAGGCGAGCCTTTAGTTGAACTAGCATGAGCCGAACCCTTAGATTAGATTGGGCCGAACCATTTCCTTCTAGGCTAAAAGGTTCGCTGCCCATGGGAGGAAAACACAACCATCTTTCAATTAAATTATGGGTTGAGGGTAATTAGGATCAACACTATGAAGTATGAACATACATGCATGAATGAGTATAAGATACCACCTTTCTTTAATGATATCAATCTCAAGTTATGAAATGTTATATAAAATGAATGTTTGTGAAAATAACCTAATTTTAATCTTCTAAAACATAAAGTTAATTATGATAACTTGATGTAGGTGGTTAAGGGAATTAAGCATACATGCATTAATATGAAAGTGTGCATGGAGTATGAGGTTGGTATCTTTATAAGTTGTAAACTTTTGAATTATTAATTTAAGGCCTTCATATATTGAACTAATTAGACTAATAGATTTAAGGCATCATTGTAGGTTGAATATTGATAAACCATAGGTGTCACTACCTAACTTGGCAACAAATAAAAAAACTAAGTCATTAAAGCACCTATGGGTTTAAATTGAATCAAGATGAGCATCAAATACTAATAAAGCGCTGGTATTTATACACACGACCACATGTTAAATTTACAGATCTTTGATTGATTTGAGATTTGTACGCGAGCGCGCATATTATAAGAACACTATTCTGAGGACTTCAGGTGAGTTCTCATAACCTCCCTTTCTTTAAACTGTGTTTGGTTTTAAAACTCGTAGGTGAAACATGTATACCGGTTTAAATATTATTTTGATAACACAAGGATAATACCTGTTTATCATTATGATATTCACTATTATGAATTATCATTATTATGGATTATCACTGATTATTATACATCCGTGAAAACATTGTCATTGACTTCGGTCAATAACAAAGATTACATGCATTGTCACATACTCCGTGAATCATTACTTTTAACTTCGGTTAATTGTTTTGACTTCATGTATTGTCACGTGGATGGTTTCCACATCCGTGAATCATTGCCTTTGACTTTGGTCAATTGCTTTGACTTCATGTATTGTCACGTGGTTAGCGACCACTCCATGTATCATGTGTGTCACACCCCGGGCCGGCGGGAACGGATCGGGTTTTCCCGTCGGGCGGAAAGTTCCCGGGGCGCGATATCTTTGAGTGATAATCAAACGATCAGATTGTTACATAGCACATGATAATCAAAATGAGAAATGCTAAATCATGACATGAAATAGAATTACAAAGTTAAATTACATTGTACATCATAATTTAACTAAGTAAATCTAATCAAAAAGAATCAATGAGTTTATATCTTGAACTGTACAAGATATACAAAAGTGATTCAACGTTTTGTCATTTCAAAAGTATGCAAACAAAAGTAAGCTAGGTCTTCTATGAGTCCACTAGCTTAACATTTGCACAATTGTATCTACACCTGTTCGTCACCTGAGAAAACATGCATTTAAACAAAGTCAACACTAGGTTGGTGAGTTCATAAGTAAGTAAATTGAAAACCATTGAATTGATCATTCACACATCCACAATGTCATAATTGTTACTTGTAATACTTGTTTCATCTGTACCACCCAATGGCCTCTCCTTAGTTATATGTACAAGTAGTGTATCACCTGATCAAGTATGCTTATATATAGGGAATCACGCAAGGGTCAAGCCCAAACGCTATCCCACCACATACTCAGTCAAGTTCCACCCCACTTGCGATACAACTAAAGATATCCATTACCCGTTTATTCATCGTGTTTGATATGTATTCAGTTATTGGATTGAGGATAGAATAATATATTGTATGGGGTTTAATTATCAATTCATAGTATTGATAACCCTCCAGATGTTAAGGATTTTAGATTAGTGAAATCTGTTCCTTGTATTATTCTATACTTGAGGTGGGTTAACTGATGGTACTCTATTAAGTATTAAGAGTGTGAGTTAACCCCTTGCAACTTGTCCTTGAACCATAGTGCATAGAGCCTAAAAGGAATCCATTGAAATCCTCACGTAATCAGACTTCAATGCATCCGATTTATCTCTACCACTTTCCATGTCTATTGTCCTCAACGAAATCTATTACTAGTAGTGTAACATGAGAGCAGATCACCTTCTCAACCTACTAGTCAATAGGGTTTTCGCTGGATTAATTACTTATCACTGTAGATTAATATCACCATGTGTCGCTTACCAGAACCTGACTTGAGGTCGCCCTGTCACCGGTCATACGTTACCGGCCAATGAATCAATACGATCAACATACTAGCCCTACAAGCTAGAGGTTTGTCAAACCTATGGTACCACTATGCTATCGTCGGTTTAGTCACGTCAAACTAACTGGTCAGCGAATTAAAGGGGCTTACATGATCACTTGAACAACTTGGCACATGATTGAAGTGATATAATGCAAACAGGTCAATAGTAACTAATTGTAATTGTATTCACTTGTACTCTTGTTCTCATTGTCATATGTTTTCTGTGATATTAACAAAGTTAAATAAGAACTAGTCTTATTAGTTTATGTTAATTAATTGGGTGAATGATGTTGTTATCATGAAATTACGTTATCATGATTATCATCCCATGTTCCTTGTTCTTCTTGTAATATGTGTTGAGTTGTAAGGTTAAGTATTATAAGATCTAGTCTTATTACACTTATTTAACTCTTGTATTGAATGATGTAGTAAAGATATATTATCTTTATATCATTCTTGTGTTTTGCTCTTGTAATCATGTCATCATGTTTTCTTGTAATTGTTACAACGTCATTTCTTGTAAGAATAACTAAGTGTTGTAAGAGTTAACTTACTACTAAGTTATTCTATTGTATCGATGAGTTATGATATTAAAATATCATCATCACCTTATCTTTCCTGTATTCTTGAATTCAAACAAGCATGCATACAATGATTTATGATAATAAGCAATTTAATATCAAATAATCAAAGTATTAGCAATATGTAAGCAAAACTTTTAAATAAATAAAAGTAAAGCATGTTTCTCAGCCCCGAGAGTTAAAATCAGTAAAGATTAAAGTAAAAGGGGCATATGAACTCACCTTGTAGTGATTGTAGTTGACTTAGCTAAATCGAGAATGCACGCGCTCTTGTTTGTACTTTGTTGTTGATTTCACGATCCTGTGTTGATTTCACGTTGTTTGTAAGTTGTAATTATGAGTCATGTTTTGATAACTGCGTGTAGGTGTTAACTCTAATGTTGGTTAACACACGTGAGTCTCGGTCATTGTTCGGCCCATTTTCAATTGACATCGATCATACTAGTACTCAATTACTTTATCCTTGTTAAATCAAAACAGTTTATTACATAATTATAAAGCTATTATTTTCACTTTATTGTTTCAGGATTTGTGAAGGTATTAATCCATTCTCCTTGTCCCATTTGCAATTAATGATTCAACTTCCGTACATGTTAACCTTTGAAATAATCTTTATGTTTTCATTTGCAAATTAAACCAAATGGGCCGAAACAAGGTAGTCATGGGCCTTTGGCATGTGTTTAGGCTAAACAACTTGAGTTGGGCCAATTAACCCATCATAGCTAGGCATTGGGCCTTGAGTTGGATTCTATGGGCCTTGAGCTTGTTTTGTTGGGCCTAATAGGTTTTATCATAGGCCCTCACCAAAATAGTTCTTGGGCCAAGCTGGGCCTCACCCATTTGGGCCGAAATCAAGTGTGGGCCCAGAATTTGGGCTGTTGGGCCAGAACCGTGGCCTTGGGCCAAAAACAGTGGGTTTTGTGTATTAGGCTGTTAGGCCAAAAGATTAAGCAGTGTTTGACTTGGGCCTGTAGTGGGCCGAATGAATTTGATGTTGGGCCTGATCAAGGTTGTTGAGCAGATAGAGGTTGTGGGCCTAAAGAAACTAGTTGGTCCTAAGGAAAGCCGTTGGGCCTATTGTTTTGCTGCTTGATTCTCTAGCCAAATGAAGGATGTTAAATCCAGGAGCTTGGCCGAATGTCTACTATGGTCGAATGAAGCAGCCCCTAGCTTCGGCCGAATGAAATAGTGCAGGCGAATGAGGTGGCTCACGAATGTCCTAGTCGACTGAGTCTTGGCGAATGAGAAGGCTCGAATGAAAAGGTGGCCGGCGAATGGGTAGGGGCGAAGGAAGGCTGGCAAATGAGCATGGAGGTTCGGTCGAATGGAGGGCTGGCTGGCTAATGGGTTGTGCCGAATAGGGTCATTCGACCATGGCCTTAGGCCATTCGACCTGTTGGGTTCCAGCCCCTTCGGCCATTCTATCCTTGGGTGCAGCCACCATGTTCCGAACCCCAACACTCGACCCACATGATTGCTCATGTTTTTAAAGTAGGAAATGTAGCTACTCTCAGGTTTAGAAAGGGTTTAAGCCGGCTAGAGTTAAGATCAAGACATAAGGGTGAAAACCCTAATTTTCATGGTTTTTCTTAGCTTCATACCTCCGATTTCAGTGGGTTTAACCTCCGATCTGTTGTACTTTCGTGTAGAGGGTGATGAGAGCTTCGTTTTGGCGAAAGAATGGCTTGATTTCGTTGAGAGATGAGGGAGATATGGTAGAGAGAAGGTTAGGGTTTCTAGAGAGAGAGGGAGCCGGAAATGGCTTTTAGAGAGAGAGTGGGAAAAGGAAAAATGAAGAAGATGACTCATTTGTGGTTATTTATACCCCGAGGGTGTTCGGGTTCGTTTTCGTTGCTCGGTTCGTAGTTTCGTTATGTTTCCGGAAAAATTACGCGTAATTTAAATGGTTTTAAATAAAAGAAACTAAATTAATTATTTTGATGAGTTTCAAAATTGTAAAATGTTAAACATTTTATTTTATTAAATTATTTTCGATCGTGACGTGTTTTCGTTTTCGTTTCGTCAGATCGCGTCACCTTCGCGCGTAATTCGTTCGAATCGTCACCCGAACGAATACGACGATGGTTTTGCTTTCTGACTTTTGTTTTCTACTTTTCAGTCATTACTTCAGAACTCTAAACTCACAGATATGTTGGTGTGAATCGTCACCCACGCAAACACACTGTCAGTTCGTTATTCTGCAATAACACTGCATTTGTGTTTTAATTGTGTTTCCTCACTGTCGGACTCAACTATACTTCTTGTTTTCACATTGTTCTTGAACTGATTCGTCGGCCATCTGATTCCTGTCATCTGTGGACATCAGATCGCAACCGATATGTTTTCGTTGTTCACTTGTAAACTGTTGTTTCTCTTGATTCGTTGTGTTAACTGTTATTAAGTTTTCACTTAATAAACACAACTAATGTTTCAAATGTGTGTTGTACTTAATGTATTTAAGTTTACACTAAAATACGTACAACTGTGTATTGTATTCTGAATTCTGTTAATGCGATAACTGTTCATGCACATGTATTTACACATAGTATAAAGTGAAAGTACACATACCGTACGGACTTGCCGGACGATCTGGCACTTGATGTTACAATGTGATTAACTTATGTTAATTACATAATGATCATGTATAGTCACGAACATTATTTGAGAATATGAATGTTGAGATTGGTTGATTGGTTATGGTTTGTTTATTTTTGATTGATTATGACTGATTGGATATGTGATTATGTGTTTGTGTTGATTAAGTGATTGATTGTTGAGTTGGGGGTTGTTGGATTATCTCATACAGGTATTATTATGGATTTGCTCAGAAAATCATAAGTATTTATACTCGTTTTATCTAAACCTTTTTATAAAACCAATTTTAACTTAAACTTTTAAATTCATTTATAAAACCTTTTAAGTATAAAACTTATGATTACTCACCAACTACTTTGTAGTTGACACTTGATTTCTTACATGTTTCAGGTGATGGAGACAAGTAGGATGAAGAGAGGATCTCTTCTATTTTGGACATCATCATATAGGATCTTGGACTTAGTTAATTAACTAAATTTCTGGCGATTAGAGTTTAGTTAGTTTAACTAATTCTTTTGTGTTATTGATGTAATTGATTCATGATGAACATGATTTTTGTGTAATTATTTTGGTTGATTAAATGATATATGATGATTTGATTTAGATGCCCACGAGCTTTTGAACAATCTACACATCCCTCGTGGCATCCCGACGTTTCCGCCATCGGTCGGGGTGTTACAGATTGGTATCAGAGCCTGGGTTATAGGGAATTAGGTTACTAGAAATGGATGACCTAGTCTATAACCGTATGATACCTTAGTATGGAGAAATTCATACACTAGTTAGTATATTCAGGATTTCATGCTTATGTGTTTATTACATGTTAACTGAACTCCTGTTATACATCTGATATATATATATGCTGCTTATTAATTTCTTGCTTACGTGTGCCCTAATGATTCGATAAGGACATGCACGTGGTGTATCGTAAAGGTGGTGGGACGTTGGCTAGGGCAGTTGCGACTGACCCTTACATATGCCCTATATATATACCATTTACGATACATTAGGTGGATGTCAGTATTGAAGAATGTGGGAACTACCCGTTTGGGAAATTATCTGCTTAGGAAATTAACTGCTTGGAATTATCTGCTTTAGGAATTATTTGTTTTATCTATAAACTCCAGGCAAGGACACACTCGTGGTATACTACAAAGGTGGTGGGACGGTGGCTAGGGCAGTTGTGACTGACCCTTACATATGCCCTATACATATACCATTTGTAGTATATTGGGGGTCTGTCAGGGTCAGAAACTTAGGATATTATTAGAAACTCCTACGAGATTATGATTGATGGTTGGTGATGATATGTTGGTTGAGAATGTTTTGGATTGACATTTTGATGATCACATTGATGGACACTATTAAATTCACTTATGAACCATAATGATTGGACACGTAGGGTGCATAGGATTAATGAACGATATGAGCGATTAGTGATGAAATATGGACTTGGGTGATGATATAGACACTTGGTGATAATATAAACTCATAGTGATGATGCTAACCCTTAGGGATGGTATGAACACTTGATGAGAATAAATTATAGGGAGGATACGAACACTTAGTGACAATAAGAGCACTTTGTGATGATATGAACCCTCATTGATGATTATGGACATTGAGATTGTTATGGAATTTAGTGAACTTAGACATTAGGGGAAACTTTAATGTCAGGTGAACTTAGACATTAGGTGAACTTAGAAATAGGCAAACCTACATGTCAGGTGAACTTAGACATTAGGCGAACCTAATTGTCTAATGGAACTAAAGACCACTTCACTCAAAATTATCCTATCTTAGATAAGATTTGTGAAGTGAGAATATGGTGAAATACATGATACGCCCTAAACACTAACAAGGGCATAATCGTGGTGCAATGGAACGGTGGTGGGACGGTGTAGGGGAGATTGCGATCTACCTCTACATATGCCCTATATATAAGCTTGTTGCATCGTATCGGGAGGTTGTTAGTGTTGGTATAGGGTGGGAAGTGTATAGGACTTAAGAATAGTTAGCTAATATTAGTTATGACCAACTAGGACACCTAGTATAATATTAGGAAATTTACTTATGATATGAGTTTAATGACAGATAGGAGAAAAATATAATTCCGATATGTAATCCTAACTGTGTAAATGAACTCATTTGACCATTGTTTGTATGATTTCTATTATGAACGGTAGTAACATGTTTCTAACTTCTTCAGAAACATGCCTCGTCGTCACAACGGAGATGATTCAAACAATGGAGAGGCTAACAACAGTAATGCCAACGCAGGCATGCAAGAGTTAGCAACACTCATTACGGGATTGGTGAACCAACTGACTCAAGCCAATCAAACTCTCAATCAGAACCGAGGTGGTGCAAATCCACCAACTTGCACGTTCAAACACTTCAACTCCTGTAACCCACAGAAGTTTACGGGTGCTGAGTCAGCCACTGGTCTACTGCAGTGGTTTGAGAGCATGGAGAATACCTTCATCAACAGCGAATGTCCCGAGAACTTGAAAGTTCGTTATGCCACTAGTGTTTTCCAAAAGAGAGCACTGACATGGTGGAATGGGGAAAAACGAACTAGGGGAGTGGATGCTGCCTTAGCACTGACATGGACAGAGGTCAAGAACCTGATGACCACTAAATTCTGTCCTCGAAGCGAGATGAGGAAACTGGAGACTGAGTTCTGGGAGCTCAAGCAGGATAGCGGGGAGAACGTCATCTATAATACTCAGTTTCATGAGTATAGTTTACTGGTACCTCATATGGTGACACCCTTGGATAGGGCAATTGAGAAGTATATCGGCGGATTGCCGGTACAGATTCAGGACACAGTCTACGGGAGTAATCCCAAAACACTGGAGGCTGCGATCTGTCTATCTGCAACTCTTACTGATAATCACGTGAAGAATGGAACACTTACCCGGAAGGGATATAAGAAAACTGACACCAAGACTGCTGCAAAGGAAGTCAAAACTGAAGTCAAGTCTGAAGCTGCTAGCTCATCCAAAAGCAGCAACAAGAAGAGAAAGAATAGAAACTTTATGGTCACTGTACCTGCTGCTAAGTCTGCGCAGCAGTCATCCAATAACTCTACTGCAAGAAATTACACTGGGAACACTCCCCAATGTAATACTTGTAGATATCATCATGCACCTAACTTGCCATGTCGCGTCTGCAACAACTATGGCAAGTTTGGGCACTATGCTAATGTTTGTCGAAGTACACCGCAAGCACAAAGGATGCAACATGCACCGCTTGCACTGCCAGCTCCTCATGCACAACCTATTCCAGCTGTACCCGTTCGCCAGGTACCTCAGGCACAGGCAAGAGCCTGTTATGAGTGTGGTGAGGTGGGTCACTTCAGAAATCAATGCCCAAAGTTGACTGGGAATAATCAGAGGGTGGCAAGAGGCCGGGCTTTCCAACTGAATGCTCCAGCTGCTCAAGCCAACCAGGATGTGGTCAACGGTACATTTCTGATCAACAACTCTTATGCATCTGTCTTATTTGATTCTGGTGCTGATAGGAGTTTTGTCTCATATGATTTTGAATGCTTGCTTGGTAGAACACGTACATACTTAGATAAACCGTTTAACGTGGAAGTGGCTGACGGAAACACTATTGATATTGACACTGTTATTATCGGATGTACTGTGAACTTAAATGATCACGTTTTCCCGATTGATCTTATACCTATGCATCTTGGTAGCTTTGATGTTATCATAGGCATGGATTGGTTAGCCACCCACAAAGCGGAGATTGTATGCCATGAAAAATTTATCCGTATTCCCTTACCTTCGGGTGAAACTTTAAGAATATTTGGAGAAACTGCTAGTAAAGGTCTTAAGCTAATGTCTTGCACTAAAGCACACAAGTACCTTAGAAAGAAATGTATAGCATTTTTAGCTCATATTGTGGAGAAGAAAGAGAAAGGAAAGAAGATAAAAGATGTTCCAGTGATACGAGATTTCCCAGAAGTCTTTCCAGACGATTTGTCGGGTCTTCCACCAGAACGTCAAGTTGAGTTCCGAATCGACTTAATACCTGGTGCGAACCCAGTCGCCAAGGCTCCCTACAGACTTGCGCCTTCGGAGCTGCAAGAACTGGCGAGCCAGCTGCAAGAACTTACTGATAAAGGATTCATTCGCCCGAGCCATTCACCATGGGGTGCACCGGTCTTGTTTGTCAAGAAAAAGGACGGGTCATTCCGAATGTGCATCGATTATCGCGAATTAAACAAACTCACAATTAAGAATCGATATCCACTGCCGCGCATCGATGATCTCTTCGATCAACTTCAGGGCTCGGCATGGTTTTCAAAGATCGATCTTAGGTCTGGGTATCATCAGCTTCGAGTACATGATGATGATATTCCCAAGACAGCTTTTAGAACAAGATATGGCCACTATGAATTTCTGGTAATGCCCTTCGGCCTTACCAGCGGTTTTCATGGACCTCATGAACCGTGTTTGCAGGCCATACTTGGATAAATTTGTGATTGTATTCATAGATGATATTCTGATTTACTCAAAGACCAAGGAAGAACACGAGAAACACCTTAAGTTGGTTCTGGAGATTCTAAGAGAAGAGCGACTGTATGCCAAATTCTCTAAATGTGAATTTTGGCTTAAGGAAGTTCAATTCTTGGGGCACATAGTCAACGAATACGGTGTTCACGTGGATCCTGCAAAGATCGATGCGGTGAAGAATTGGAGTACACCGAAGACACCAACGGAGATTCGATCGTTTCTTGGACTTGCCGGTTATTATCGGCGGTTCATCTCGAATTTCTCCAGAATTGCTGTCCCGCTTACTTCTTTGACTCAAAAGAATAAGTCATATGAGTGGGGACCAAAACAGGAAGAGGCATTTCAGACTTTGAAGCAGAAACTCTGTGATGCTCCTGTCTTGACATTGCCCGATGGAAATGATGATTTTGTTGTTTACTGTGATGCATCCCACCTGGGTCTCGGTTGTGTTCTCATGCAACGGGGAAAGGTTGTGGCTTATGCATCAAGACAACTGAAGATTCACGAGAAGAACTACACCACACACGACTTGAAACTTGGCGCAGTCGTGTTTGCCTTGAAGATATGGAGACACTATCTTTATGGCACTAAGTGTGTAGTGTTTACTGATCATAAAAGCTTGCAACATATTCTCAATCAAAAGGAGCTCAATATGAGACAACGGAGATGGGTTGAACTGTTAAATGATTATGACTGTGAAATTCGCTATCATCCTGGTAAAGCGAATGTAGTAGCAGATGCGCTTAGTCGCAAAAGTCAAGTTCAGATCCATAGTGTCCGAGTGCACAATAGTCTCCGAAATGATGTTCTTACAGCCCAACAACACTCATTAGCTCAAGATGACTTGAAAAATGAGATGTCTTGCGGGGCTGAAATTTTATTGGAAACTAAAGATAATGGATTGATGTATTATTTGAATCGGTTGTGGATACCGAACAGGAGTGATCTTAGGATGATGATTATGAATGAAGCTCATAAGTCTCGCTACTCAATCCATCCGGGCTCTGATAAGATGTATCAAGACCTTAGGGGCTTGTACTGGTGGCCTGGAATGAAGAAGGACATTGCTGAATATGTGTCTAAGTGCCTTAACTGTGCTAAGGTCAAGGCAGAACACCAGCGACCTTCTGGATTGTTAATACAACCAGAAATACCGATGTGGAAGTGGGAGAATATCTCCATGGATTTCATTACTAAACTTCCACGTACCGCGAACGGTAAAGATAGTATCTGGGTAATTGTTGAAAGATTGACCAAGTCGGCTCATTTCTTACCGATACGGGAAACTTACCCTGTGCGGAAGCTAGCTCGTGTCTACATTGATGAGATCATTAGCCGACATGGTATTCCCTTAAGCATAATATTGGACCGTGATGCTCGTTTCACGGCACGATTTTGGGAATCACTTCATGAAGCCTTTGGAACAAGATTGGATCTTAGCACTGCTTATCATCCTCAAACGGATGGTCAAACGGAGCGAACAATTCAAACATTAGAAGATATGTTGAGAGCTTGTGTCATCGATTTCGGTGGCAATTGGGATAGCCATCTACCATTGGTTGAGTTCTCGTATAACAACAGTTATCACGCGAGCATTGGTATGGCGCCTTTCGAAGCTCTTTATGGCAGGAAATGTCGGTCACCTATTTGTTGGACCGAGGTCGGCGAGTCGCAGATTACTGGTCCCGAGATTATTCAGGAAACGACTGACAAGATCCGCCAGATTCGCGACAATCTGTTAGCTGCTCGCAGTCGACAGAAGAGCTACGCGGATAAACGGAGAAAACCTTTAGAGTTTGAAGTGGGAGATATGGTATTGCTCAAAGTATCGCCTTGGAAGGGCGTTGTTCGATTCGGAAAGAAGGGGAAGCTTGCTCCACGATACGTTGGCCCTTTTAAGATTCTTGAACGAATTGGGAAGGTTGCCTACGAATTAGAACTTCCTCCTGAACTTAGTAACGTGCACCCGACGTTTCACGTGTCCAATCTAAGAAAGTGCTTAGCTGATCAGGATCTTCAGGTACCACTCGATGACATTCGCATCGATGATACCATGCATTTTTTTGAAAGACCAGTGGAGATAATGGATCGTGAGGTTAAAAAGCTCAAACGCAGTAGAATTCCAATTGTCAAAGTACGTTGGGAATCGAAGCGGGGTCCAGAGTTCACTTGGGAGCGGGAAGATCAGATGAAGATAAAGTACCCACATCTATTTACTACGGTCACTCCAAGTTGAATTTCGGGACGAAATTCCTTTAACTAGGGGAGACTGTAACATCACTGTACTTTCAGTTGTCAGTACGTCCGTACATCCGTACGAATGTACTGTTACGACCGGAGATTTATAATTATTAATGATTATGAAATTATTGATTTACATTACTGATATTATCACTGTACTGGTATGCATATTATAACACAATTATTATACGCGTAAACCACGGGAAGTTTAATTGTAATTAAACTACACAGACCTGTAGTGTTTATCGCAGTTACTTATTATTGATAATGATGGATTAATGGTTTAAGGATGTATTGGGATGGAACTGGGAGTTGTTAGAGTCTGGTTACTAAACATAGTCAAGGACCCATGGACATGGTTTATCGAAATAGCGGTGGGACGGTGGCTAGGGCAGTTGCGACTGACCCTTACATATGCCCTATATATATGCATATTTCGGCATATCATGGATGTGTCAATGACTAGGGTTTAGTGGGCTTTGGTTTGGGAAATGATAATATTAAGTTATTAAATAATGGGAATTAATTACGCGATGTGAGGTTACGAACATTAATTAAACGCGAGTATTGATTCAGAAACATTTAACTTAATAATGTATTCGCGTGGGTGACGATTCACACGAATATAATTATTAAGAATAATATTCTGAAACGATATTCCAGGAATCATAAATCGAATCGAAATGCGATACGAGCGATGGATTCGTAAAGGTGACGATCTTTACGAATACGTACGCAAGTAACGCGTTTCGACGAGATAATTAAAATATTATCTAACGATATTAAATTAATAAACGAAAACTAAAAATATTTATTAGGAATCACAACCTCAAATAAATTCGAATAAATTAAATTATTAAATAATTATTTAACGATAATAAAACGAAAGCGAATTACGAAGCCACTTTATTTGAAATCATTTTACGAAATAAATTATTTAAATCATTTCCTTTAACGAAACTCAAATATTTAGACACTTTTATGTTTAAATATGTTAATGGAAACGAAACAAGTTTATTTTACGAAACGAAATAATTAAAATCATTTATTTAAAAGCAAGGCCGTGTTATGAAGCAGTATTTAATTAAATGTTGTGTATTAAAAACAAAACCTATTTAGTTAAAGGTTTTTGTGTTTTAAATATGTTTAAGATAAAAACCGAGCATTTAAATTATTGTATCGCGATAAAAACGGGATCAAGCACGCGGATACGACACGCGATATAAGGAAGACTTCTTCTTCCTTCTCCTCATTCTTAACCTACAACTTTCTCTCTCTAAACACCCATTCACGCCACTTTCTCTCTCTAGATCTTCTCTCTACGATATCTCCTTCGTTACTTAACGGATTCAAGAGATTTTGGTGTCCACGCGTTCGTGTGAACGAGAGCTACAAGTAGATACGAGGAAATCCCGAATTTGACCAGGTGATCGAGGTAAATCTAGATGTTTAATTTCGGTTTTGTTGTTTGATCGTGATTCTCAAATTTGTTGTAGTTAAAATCGGTTTAATCATGCTTAAAACCCTAAAACGAGATACTAGGAGAGTAGGTATGTCATGGGAAGACTTGTAGGTGGGGAGATTCGATGATGGTGTTGTTGGGCAGCCATGAATGTGCAGGGTTCGTGGGTTGAGCTAGCCGAACCTATGTTGGATTCCAGCCGAACCCCATGCATCCGCGAACCTTTTTGGGCGGGAACTAATGGGCGAACCCTAGCTCCAAACGAACCTACGTGCTAGGTGGGCCGAACCCTGGATCAGTTATGGCCAAACCTATTCCATCATGCGAACCTTTTTCATGCAACATAAATTGGCCGAGCCTTCTATATGCCGAACCTAAGAGGACCACGAACCTAGTACCATGCGGCCCTAGTTCAGCGAACCTATGGGGGCGAGCCTATGACACCAGATGCTACGAACCCTCTCATGTAAGCTCTTAGTTAGCCAAACTCTCCTTTGAGCACCGAACCATTGGACATACAGCGAACCTGAGGCCGAACCCTTGTGTTAGGCGAGCCTTTAGTTGAACTAGCATGAGCCGAACCCTTAGATTAGATTGGGCCGAACCATTTCCTTCTAGGCTAAAAGGTTCGCTGCCCATGGGAGGAAAACACAACCATCTTTCAATTAAATTATGGGTTGAGGGTAATTAGGATCAACACTATGAAGTATGAACATACATGCATGAATGAGTATAAGATACCACCTTTCTTTAATGATATCAATCTCAAGTTATGAAATGTTATATAAAATGAATGTTTGTGAAAATAACCTAATTTTAATCTTCTAAAACATAAAGTTAATTATGATAACTTGATGTAGGTGGTTAAGGGAATTAAGCATACATGCATTAATATGAAAGTGTGCATGGAGTATGAGGTTGGTATCTTTATAAGTTGTAAACTTTTGAATTATTAATTTAAGGCCTTCATATATTGAACTAATTAGACTAATAGATTTAAGGCATCATTGTAGGTTGAATATTGATAAACAATAGGTGTCACTACCTAACTTGGCAACAAATAAAAAAACTAAGTCATTAAAGCACCTATGGGTTTAAATTGAATCAAGATGAGCATCAAATACTAATAAAGCGCTGGTATTTATACACACGACCACATGTTAAATTTACAGATCTTTGATTGATTTGAGATTTGTACGCGAGCGCGCATATTATAAGAACACTATTCTGAGGACTTCAGGTGAGTTCTCATAACATCCCTTTCTTTAAACTGTGTTTGGTTTTAAAACTCGGAGGTGAAACATGTATACCGGTTTAAATATTATTTTGATAACACAAGGATAATACCTGTTTATCATTATGATATTCACTATTATGAGTTATCATTATTATGGATTATCACTGATTATTATACATCCGTGAAAACATTGTCATTGACTTCGGTCAATAACAAAGATTACATGTATTGTCACATACTCCGTGAATCATTACTTTTAACTTCGGTTAATTGTTTTGACTTCATGTATTGTCACGTGGATGGTTTCCACATCCGTGAATCATTTCCTTTGACTTTGGTCAATTGCTTTGACTTCATGTATTGTCACGTGGTTAGCGACCACTCCATGTATCATGTGATTAACTTATGTTAATTACATAATGATCATGTATAGTCACGAACATTATTTGAGAATATGAATGTTGAGATTGGTTGATTGGTTATGGTTTGTTTATTTTTGATTGATTATGACTGATTGGATATGTGATTATGTGTTTGTGTTGATTAAGTGATTGATTGTTGAGTTGGGGGTTGTTGGATTATCTCATACAGGTATTATTATGGATTTGCTCAGAAAATCATAAGTATTTATACTCGTTTTATCTAAACCTTTTTATAAAACCAATTTTAACTTAAACTTTTAAATTCATTTATAAAACCTTTTAAGTATAAAACTTATGATTACTCACCAACTACTTTGTAGTTGACACTTGATTTCTTACATGTTTCAGGTGATGGAGACAAGTAGGATGAAGAGAGGATCTCTTCTATTTGGACATCATCATATAGGATCTTGGACTTAGTTAATTAACTAAATTTCTGGCGATTAGAGTTTAGTTAGTTTAACTAATTCTTTTGTGTTATTGATGTAATTGATTCATGATGAACATGATTTTTGTGTAATTATTTTGGTTGATTAAATGATATATGATGATTTGATTTAGATGCCCACGAGCTTTTGAACAATCTACACATCCCTCGTGGCATCCCGACGTTTCCGCCATCGGTCGGGGTTTTACAAGGACGAACCCTAGGACTGAACCTTGGGGACTCATGAACCTCATGGACACACCAGCCGAACCACATGGACTACGAACCTTCAAGAATGCTAGGCGAACCTATCATGGTTATTTCTAGCCAAACCTATGGCCGTAGAACCCACTAGGTTCGCTGTTATGTGGGTGTTACACCACCTTCGGTCGCTTAATTCTTGGCCAGCCCATATGAAACCGGCCTAATCCCAATCGAACATCAAACAGGCCCAACAGCTCCTTTTACTTCCGGCCCAACTCCATTCCCTTGGCCCATTTCTTTGTTACGGCCCAAAATGAGCATTCTCGGCCCAATTGAATTGGCCCAACAGCCCACGACAATTATATGGCCCAACTATCTAGTCCAAGTTGATATTGTGGTCAAGTTGGTTAACACACCCATTCGGTCACTTGGTCATCAAAACAATTAAACAAATTTCATAAGGTTAATTGGATTAGAGATCATAGAATCATGATAACCACAAGTAAATACAAAGGTGACAAGAAATTTAGCAGGGTAATTACAGTTGGGCTAGAATGACACTAGAGTTATATTACCAATTTAGGTTACAAGGATTTAAAGGTTGATAACCTTTAACTCACACCTGAATTAATAATTAAAACTCTTTTAATATTATAATAATTCAAGGAGACACAAGATCAATAACAGAGGGTGATAACTCAAAATTGATATGAATATGATTTCAACAACTTTGAGAACTAAACAAGGCCGAATGGAGACCAAGGTCGAGACTCGCGGGTGTTAACCAACTCTAAGGATAACACATTCACATGCACATAACTAAATTACAATCAATACTCATAAGATGAATACATGTGAAATCAATACAGGAACGTGAAAACTACTACAAGAACAACAAAGAGCGCGTGCATTCTTTCTTTTAAACTAAGTCAACCCTACAACAACAAGATGAGTTCATATGCCCCTTTTACTTTAATCTTAACTGATTTTAAACTCTCGTGGCTGAGAAACATGTTTACTTTTATTTATTTAAAAGTTTTGCTTAACATGTTATTTATACTTTGATTTAGATAATATTAAACTGTTTATTATCACTTATCATTGTATGCATGCTTGTATGATCATGAGATAACAGGGAAACTCAGATGAATATGATAATATAATTTCATAATCATCAATACATTTGAATAACATAGTTGTAAGATTTTATCTTATAACACTTAGTTATTCCTACATGAGTAAACATTGAGACAATTCATACACAAACAAACAATGAGAACTACTACAGTGGAACATGGTGACACTTCAAAACACATGAATGATTAGAACATAAAATATCTTCTTAATATCATTTCACATTATAATTGATTGAGTGTGATAAGTCAATTTCTTATAACACTTAATCTACACCTTAAAAACATACTATGTGATAGTATGATCACATTGATTATTTCACCGCCATGCGTTGCTTAAGGGTATTAAGAATTGTTCTTAATACGGCTTAAGGATGTTATGGTGAGCATATGGGTTCAAGCGAATGATGTCATGATAACGTAACTTCATGATGACAATATCATTCATATCATGATTAACATAACGTAATAAGACAAGTTCTTATTCAACTTTGTTAATCACATTGAGATCAGTAACAACACAGATGTATATCATCCATCGTTATTTGTGGACTAGTAGACTGAGGAATTTATTTTCTATCATGTCACATTACTAGTAACAGTTTCGATGAAGTCTATGGGAATACACGGTGATAGAGGTAAATCAGATGCATTGCAATCTGATTACGTGAGGATTGCAATGGATTCCTTTTAGGCTCTATGCACTGCATGAGGAGAACAAATGGAAAACAGTTAACTAACACTTATAATAATTTAAAAGTGTAACAACAGTTAACACACAGACAATAGAATAATACAATGAACAAATTTATTAAATCTAATATCCTTATTACACATAATGGTTATCAATACTTCGGTTTGATAACTACAACGCTATAATCATATTATTTTATTCATGATAACACAGGTGATCAACAGTGGGACAAACATGTGAATTGAGTATGGAAATCAATAGTTGTAGTGCAAGTAGTGTGGAGTTCTAGTGGTGATGTGGTGGGATGTTGGCTAGGGCTTAGTTCCCTTACATATGCCCTATATATAAGCATCACTACTAGGATAATATAGTACTTGTGAATATAACTATTGAGAAGCCATTGGGAGAACAGATGAAACACGGAATATACAAGTAATAGTTTAAACATTGTGAATGTGCATGTGATTGAATCCAGGTTTTCAATTTACTTACTTATGAACTCACCAACCTAGTGTTGACTTTGTTTAAATACATGTTTTCTCAGGTGATGAACATGTGTAGATACTTACATGCAAGGATTTAGCTAGTGGACTCTTAGAAGACCTAGCTTTATTTTGTATTGCATGCTTTTGGAGACAAGAACAATGAATCATCTTTGTATATCTTGTACAGATACAAGATATAGATACATTGATTCTTTTGATAGATTTACTTGGTTAAATTATGAACGATACATTGTAATTTAATCTTGTAATTATATATCATGGATGTGTTAGCATTTCTCATTTATTTATCATGTGCTATGTAAACAATCTGATCATTTGATTATCACTCATGATATCGCGCCCCGGGAACCTTCCGCCCGACGGGAAAACCCGATCCGTTCCCGCCGGCCCGGGGTGTGACACCTGCAAACATGCAGTGGCATCCATGTGGAATATGTCTTCTAATGGACATGTTGGGTTACGAGAAACTTGGGTGCATAAAGTTTACCATTAGGATACATGGAAAAATGTTTATAGTTTTAAAATTTTTCCAATAAATGGAAGGACATTTTGGTCAAAGTCTATGATGCCAACTAAACTCACAGCACCAAAACATCATAAACCAATTAGGAGACCCAAAAAGGCAAGAAAGAAATTAGTAATTGAGCTAGAGGAGGGGAGACTATCAAAGGAAGCTACAACAATTACTTGTGCCAAATGTAAGAATAAGGGGCATAACAGTTGGACATTCAATGGCCAGGGACAAGTTTAGGGTTATTTTACTAGTGTTTTTGATGAATTTCTTATGTTTTGATATTTTGGTGCAACTTTTGGTTGGTTTTATGTTTTAATATTTTGGTGTAATGGATGGTTGGTTTTATGTTTTAATGGAATGGATTAAAAAAATCTACCTTGTTTGATTATTTAATGGAATAGTGTTGCAAATTTGCAATTTCAAAAAAAATTACAACATGTGTGTATAGATTGCAGCAACTGTATTCACATGTTTGGTTGTGACCAACATTTAGTTTGGTTGTATATGCATTGGGAAAAAGTCAACTGTTAAGATTTTTAATTTATTAAATTCTATGATAAATGAAACCAAACAAATTTAAATCACCAACCTGCAGATAGTTTTTTTTTTTTTAACGGATTGCAGCAGGTGTATGTTGTTTTTTTAGTTTCTACGCATGGAATAAGATAGGTGAAACAAAAAGACCCTTCCGCTCTCATGAAAAATTCACGTGACCACACTAATGAAATATTTTTTGGTGTCTGTTGAATTTGACTCAAGAATCCAGAACCTTTTCAATGGGCTTTTTGATGCTACCAGTTTCAGAGAGATGTTTCAAACACGTGCATAAAACATAAAACAAGCTTGCCTATTTATAGGTAAAATAGGCTTACAAGCAATGGTAAATAAACCTAAAATCGAAGTAACCCACGCAAAAGAAAAACAAAAAGGTAAGTTAATTTTAATCAAATTGTCTCGAACTACACTTATAGCACAGCTGTGATGTTTGTGACAGGGTTAGAGGTAAGGGTGATTACCGTTTGGTTTTTAAGTGAAATCATAAATCAAACCGTTAATAACGGATTTTGAGTAATGAAAACCAAAACCTAACCGTAAATAATAAAAACCAAACCGAGCCGTTATCAACGGTTTGGTTTCGGTTTGATTTGCGGTTGGGCATTTTAGGTTTGCAGTTGAGGACAGTGATGTTGAAGATGGTTTCGGTGGCAGTGGGGGTTTTGGCATGGGACTGTTTTTGGCACCGGCCAGAAGGAGTTGTTGCAGATGGTAGTCAAGCATGTAGTGGAGGTAGTGGTGGTCAGGTGATAAAATGCAAGAGATATTTCTGGAGAACAGTTCGTGTCTCGTCAAGCATCAACATGGAGTGTGAGACCATGGTGGAAGACGAGCAAGCCAATGAGTATACTTTTAGGTTACATCCCAAAAAACAAAATAAAAAAATAGCATACTCACACAGACATAATTCTAAGATATCAAAAACATGCTCCTGCTGTCTAGATCAAACACACATATATGAAATTTTATATTATTTTAACGGGAAAACTTCATAGAAATGTAACCAACTTTTCATTTTGTTCCAATCAAATCACTCAAACTTTTTTTGTCCCAATCAAGTCATTCAAGTTACTTTTTTGTTTGAATTATATGTTTTTAACTTGAATTCAAGGTAATACATGTTTATATAAGTTTGAGTGAATATATTTTTTTTAAAAAATGACTGAATTGAATAAGTAATTATTAATTTTAACTAATATCTGACAAAGAACAAAAAATTAATAATTACTTATTCAATTCAGTCATTTTTTTAAAAAAGATTATTCACTCAAACTTATATCAACATGTATTACCTACAATTCATGTTAAAAACATAGAATTCAAACAAAAAATTAACTTAAATGACTTAATTGAAACAAAAAAAAGTTTGAGTGACTTAATTGGAACAAAATGAAAAGTTTGTTACATTTTCATGAAGTTACCCCTATTTCAACTTAACAAGTATAATTTGTTAAGGAAGAACCAGGAAGAAGTTGGTACAACTCGGAACTGATTTTCATTACAACTCATAACGAACTTATAGCTGTTATGATTTTGTTACAATATTACAATTAAGTCCTCTACTTCTACATTATTACAAAATGACCCAATTATTACAAACAACCGTAACATAATTATTTTTTGAAAACAGGCCAAACCTGCTACATACTTGATAGTCGACGCATGTAAAATTGTATGTGTTTTTGTTATGGCTTTGCTTGAAGAAGAATTGACGAGTAAGGAGCAACATTATAGGTATCTCCAACGCCAGCAACACCCTCCGGGCTTATATCATTTGGAGACTCGAGATTAGTGTCAACCTGTATCAACAAAAATATAAAACATCAAATATGGTTTTTAAATTTTATGTTTAAATTTGAAGTAGTAGGGATCAACCAACCACTCGGAACATCTTCGTTTTGAGGGGGTAGAGGTAGTGGAACCTCAACAAAATAGTCGTGTGCGTTGAATGCCAGGTAGACGTCACCTTCATCGCTATCATGAAGCCTGTCTAAAACAAGTTTCATTAAACACCATTTCTCACAAATTAACAATGCATCTAATTTTAATCTAAAACAAGTTGTTAAATACCCTTTAATAAGATTAACTACAAGAAATTCATCATCTAGGAAGTCTCCATCCAACGTACTCAGTATATGAATATCCCATCATTAGCAAAGTTGAGGTAAGGTCTGAGAAGGGTAAGATGTAGACAAACTTACCAGTGACAGAGTTTGAAAAAAGCTCGGAGAGAGCCGAAGGATTTTAGGAAGAAAACGGAGGGGCCGAGGATTTTAGGAAGAAAACGGAGGGGGCCGAAGGATTTTTAGGAAGAAAACGGAGGGGGCCGAAGGATTTTAGGATGAAAATGAAGGGAGGAACGAGGATTTTCCGACAAAATACTGTGAAAACGACCCTTTTGACCGGAAAAAACAGGGGGCCCAAGGCCGGAAGATTCGCCCTGAACCTTACCTCTACCCGGGCCCTGTGTAGAAATAGAGAGAGACTAATTCCAATAAAACCCCTAGCTCATGACGCCTGATTAACTGACAAACCCAACACTTTTAACGTTATTTTCACAAAAAATATGTAAAATAACGTTAAAATTAGTGTAATTTTACTTTTGCCTCCTGAGGGCCGACATATATATACATGTACAACCCAAATCTTTGGGTTTTATTCAAGATCTTTATTATACATGTACAACACTATGTTCTTTTATGTGTTTATGCAAATTCAGCACCGTTTAGGATCCTTACGTCTATGTAAGTTGTCGTAACATCAAATAAATATTTACAGTGTAACGCAAACTTACACTTGCTTTAAATCCCAAACAGTAATAAATTTTCACAAACACATAAACGAACATAGTCTTGTAAGTGTATAATAAAGGTCATTAAAAAAACAAATATTTGGGTTGATCTTATCAAAGTTAATCGGGTTTGCAATTAAGGTTGGTTAACAACGGATACTTATATATAGGGAAGAGTTCCTAAGAAAACCTTTATTTTGGAGAAAACTAACCACAATCAAAACCAATTAATTTTTTCCATTTTTGTTTTTTATTTCTTATATTATAAGGTAAGAAATGTACAAAAAAGACAAAAATTAAAAAAATTATGTATTTCATGTTATTACATATATGTAACTGTATGCTACACATACCAGTTACATATATGTAACTTTATGAGTTACATGTGAGCTTTTTAAGTTACATACACGTAACTTTGTGATCTACATTTTTTATTAAAATTTATTTTTCATTATAACATTTTTAACCTTATAAATAAAAAATTATGAAAAAAAAATTATTGGTAGAAAGGTCCAGGTTTTCAAAAAGAGTTCTCACTTTTGACTTTCTAAAGTCAACCTACTGCTTCGTATATTTCAAATTTAGTTTGGATGCTTCCAGTTTTCTTATATTGTTATCAAGCTTGCATGACAACCACACTGTTGTAAAAATCGGCTTAGACGGTGCCTAGGCGGTTTTTTATTATTATTTTTTTGACTTTTCTGGTAAAAAGGAACCAATTCCATGATTATTTAGACATTTCTCAATCCAAAATCCTTAAATATGTCTCTGAAACATCGAATCCAGCCATTTATCATCAAAATCTATCTCTAAACTTTGAACTCAGTGTTTAAATTTGAACTTTGAAGTACTTGACTTAGTATGTTTAAGTTTATTTTTAAATTATTTGAAGTATTATATTAAATTATTGATATTTGATTGTGTATTAGAATATATATTGTAAAATTACATATTAAAAAACTCCAATCGCCTAGCGACGATTAATCCCTAGGCGGTACTTCGATCCGCACTACGCGCCGCTAGAAGCGCCTCTCAGCAACTTCTACAACTATGATGACAAATACTCCGTGAATGCAATAAATTTGCTCTCATAGTTATCCCAGTTATCTTCGTGCCATGTTATCTCATTCTGCAGTTCAAAACAAGTGTGGTCACAAAAATAAAAGAATATTTAAAATATGATGCGTAATAAACAAACTTCAACATGTTCTATACAATTGGCAAGAAGCTGAAGAATGAAAATTACCTTGCCAATAAAATTTTCTTGTCTAAATACTGGATTCTTTCGACGGAAACTTGATCATCTCAGCAAAGAATATGAAGCAATCATTCTCCTTGCATCCAACTAACAGGTCAAAGTAAAGTCAAAGGTCCATATATTAAGGATCATGGTTTCTAGGATGAGGCTTTATATTAAAAAATAAAAGCACCTACTTGTCCCCACTGGAAAGTTGTTTATAGCGGTTGTCATGTCCATAGCTATTGTTATTTCCGTTGCGAGTATGGCCATATTCATCTCCAATTAGTATCATTGGTATTCCCTAAAGTTGGTTAAGTTGTTAAACAATAATTTACAAAATGAACTTTAGCTACTTTTATTCTAAATGATACACAGAGAAATATAAAAAAGAGAACTAGACAACTATAGATAAACTATATAGATAGAAACCAAGGTATAGTCACTATTATTATTAAACAAATAATAAAATGTGTTTATGCAAGAAGTAGTTTGTGTAGATACCTGAGATACCATTAATGCCAAATGAAAATTTTCATCTGTCGGAAACGTAGGGCTTTGATATTGACATCAGATGTTTCACCTATAAATATATGCAATATTATGAGAACTTGACAAATTGATTTAGCTAGGGTTGGCAAAAAAAAGGTGATGCAATCAGGCTACGTAACAAGTCAAAAAAGATTTGGTTCATAATGACTTAATGAGTAATAGTTTGGTAGGGTAGGGTCAAGTTGGGTGACCAAAATATGTTTGTGATCAATAATTACTCTCAATATGATTAGAAAAGTTGCATTAATAATTTTAAAAGCAAATTTTTTTAATACTTTGATTTCAGACAATTTAAGCATTAACTATAACTTGCACAATCTCAGCCGGATTTACCCGTTCAACTCATTTCTCCCATTTCTTTTAACATCATTATTTCTTTTAGTTTAGCAATTTTGAACAATGTAGATAAAACGTCACTCATATGTTCATTAGTAAATGGGTCGGGAGTGCCGCCTTTAGTTAAAAACCCTTAGGCAGCTACCTTTTTAAATAAAACAGAGGCTGGCTTGCCTTCAAAATAATTAACAAGAGAGTTAAAATATAGAGAAAGATGTTCTAAAAATTACCTTCGTATCCACAATCCAGCTAAAGTTGTCATTGCTTCCATCATTGCCATTTTCACCATTAGTGTCATTGTGTAATAATAACATAAAAGATGGTAGGCATATTCTCAAATCAAAGGTTAAAAGTAATTTAATTATAGCACCTTGTGATTATATGACACAAGGTCATATAGAGTAAATCCATCATGTGCAATAACAAAATTGACTCCATGGTATGGCCTGCGAGTTGTTACCTATAAAGTAAATGGCATTTAAATGCTTATAATCAATATCTAAAAAATCAACAATGAGAAAATAGAGGTTTTTTTAGGCCACAGTTTAAATATAATCATATATTTTGGGGTTACCAAAGGCAAAGAGGTGAATATGGAGATATAAAACTTAATTAGTAAGTTATATGATATTAAAGATCTGTTAATTTAAATAGTCCAGTGAAACAACTTTGTTATTTCGATTCAATAAGAAAAAAGTTGCATTTATTTTGCGACATTGAACATTGCATTTCTATCCAAATGGAGAAAAAATATTTGGAAAGTCAAAGACAGTCACCGAATGAA